>VZRX01020999.1:134912-191297 GCA_013398075.1 Notiomystis cincta | reverse complement strand
CAAGGTAACCCCGGCACCGGCGGCACCGGCGGCACCGGACCCCGCCCGCACCGGGCAGGGCGGCGCGGCAGCGGCGAGCCCGACGGGGAGGGGGTGCCCCGGGAGCCCCTCCGGGAGCAGGGAAGGGACCGGGAGTCCCGGGGCGAGGGGGGCAGCAGAGCTGCCGGGAGCCCCGGGCGAGGGGTGCGCTGGCGCTGCCGGGACGAGGGATGCGCCGCGGACACCGGGAGGAGGGATGCAGCGGGGCGGGGGCGGCCGCGGGTCCCTTCGCCCCCGTCCCTCGGGGTTTGGGGTGTAGGGCTGGCCGGGGACTCGCCTCGGAGTCCGAAAGGCACGGCGAGACGTGATGCTCCGGGAGTCTGACTCCGCATCAGCCCCTCCGCTTCGGCGCAGCCGGACCGAAATCCGGTGAAAGCCCGATGACCACGGATTCCCGGCAGAAATGAGAACACTCGCCCAAAGGCAAATCCCTGCGGCGGGCACAGCCTGGCTTGGGGAGTCCAAGCCGAATACCTCGCGCTGTATTACAGCCCCCACGCTCGCTCTCCCCGCTCTTGTGCACCTCGGCTGTAGCACGGAGAGCAGGTAAACTGTGCAAGTGACAGGTACAGCTCCCGGGGCAGGGGGCTGAGCGTGGCTGAGAGCAGGTGGGCACGGGGGGCACCCGAGCTGCGGTGGAAAGGCAGAGGAGGAAACACAGAGCACCCCACAAACGGGAAAAGCTGCAGAGCAGTCGCTCTGAGCTTTAGGAAGGATGAGCAGTGCTGGTTCTGCTGAAGTGACTGGGACTTTTCCTGTGCACCCTGATAAAACCAAGGTTTGACACTTCTAGTAGAGATTCTCAATTCTGTAAAACGTGAGCCACTAGAGTGTAAGAAAATATTATTCCATACATTTATGTCTTATTACATATATATGTATATATAAAGAAAAAAAAGATGTAGGGTTGCTTTCCCTGGTGGCAAACAGTATTATAATTCTGCCTGATAAAGTAACTCCCTGCCACAGGACACGAACATACAGCAATGACTGTGATTGAAACAAAGATGGTTTATCTCACTTTGGTATCCTAGTGAAGATAGCTACAGTGAGAACTTCATTAAGCCACATTTCTGGCCCTGAAATACTAACTTTACCAAGATCTGTGGAATTGTATATTTGTGGGACTTTGTATTTTGTTTCTCTTTCAAGTCAGGATTGCATTGCAGAATGCAAGCTTACCCTCATCCAGCTGCATACCTCTCTTATTAAACTACATAACTTGCTTGCTTCCCTGAATTATTGCATCCTTCCTGTGCTGTTTCTCCTCTGCCCTTGCCTGAACAGTCATGAGGACCAAGTACTGGCTGTGTGCTGTGCATTTGGGGGTGAAAGGCAATGGTGGGATTCTGAATGCATCAGCAAGCTCTCTAATTTTTGCTTGAATTATCTTTTTTTCTATGTTTCCTAGTCAACTTCTATTGTTTTCTAACTCTGAAATCAGGAGTGTTTGATTTCACACCAGGCAGTAACTGAACTAAAGTATTGACCAACAGCACTACAGAAAAGAAACTGCTTCCTTAATAAAGAAGCAGCAGCCTCCTGCCTGCTTTCCCTGACTTGACTTCTTGCTGTGTCAATTATTCTTTTGATCACGTTATTTATAGGCTCTTAACATACTGGACAGTTTCTTTTGCAGAATGAAAAGCATTTTCTATTGCTTTTCTTCCTGAATGAGACAGGGAGCTCTGTGTCCAAACAGACGTGTGTGTACATCTCTTGCTCCCTGTTTTTATTACTTCTTGGAGTAAGTTGCACTTGCTCTTCACTCATCAAGGACTGCACTGTGCTGCGTAGGCTTCACTATTTTTATCTTTTTTGGCTACACTGATAGTGTTGCTATGCTAGTAAAGAAATATACATCCCACTCTAAGTTAGTGGTTCAAATGTAGTTCAATTTATCATTTGAAGAAAGGTATTCAACGATTTATGAGAAATTATAAATCTTCGGGCTTGGAGTTAACAATGTAAACAATGTAAAAAGATAACAGAAAGTCCCTTGGCAAGGGCAAAGTCTGCATGAGGTACAGGGAACTGAATTGTTCTTTTCATCCAGGAAGGTGGTCCCTGCCAGTAGGAGCTGAGAAAAGTTGTGATGCCGTGAGGTAGCGTGGATGTTTGCAGCATGTTTTGTGGCAAAGCAGAGCTCTCTCTGGAATCCTGCACCGAGTACTACAGCAATTTAAAAATAGGAGTTAGATCAAATGAAAGAAAATTTGAAGATAAGGTGCCTGATGTTTCCTCCTGTGTGTCTGTATCAAATGGAACAAGATGTGCAGATAAGCAGCTTGTTTATCCTGAAGGAAGAATGTAAGGCTGATGAAAGAGTAACACAGTCAAAATTATGTCTCTGTATGCTCTGTATGTCCATTAAATATTATCTGTCTAATCAAATCCCTGTGGAGGAGGTCTCTATGCCAGTGCCATCCTTCATCTGGTATTCTTCTGTTCACTTGCTGGCTTAAAGAAAAAAATCAAGCCTTTCTTGTTCTGTTTAAGAGAAGAAATCTTAGCAACCCCAGACCCTCTAGTGAAAGTCTTAGTCCTTTACCCAGCAAGAACTATGGCAAAATTCCTGCTGGTTTCAGATGGAGCAGGATCCTTCCCAAGATCAGTGAAAGATTAAAAAAAAATCAACTACTAAAATATGCACCTCAATTAGCAAAGAATGTGGCCTGATTAGTAAAGTGTATGAAATTTCAGCTATTAAATTCTACAGCCCTGATCAACAAAGCACGCTGCACAGTTGGCAATGTATCCAGAATCTCAACTACTGTACTAGTCTCCTACCAGATCAACCAAGCATGCAGCTGAATCAGTAAATTATGCAACTGGAGCAGCAAAATATGCACTTCTGATTGGGGCAGGAGGGTAGGGAATGTCTCAAATGTTTTAAATTGGCACACAATAGGTCTGGCAGTGGTCAGCATCTACCTTGAGAAAAGGAGAGGCAAAATATGTAACTTACAAAGTCTTTCTGGACCATTGCTGGACTGGAAAAACATGTCCCTCCAATGGCTCAGTGTTTGTTAGAAGCAGTTCCATTCTTTACCAGATGTGCTGCACATCTGGTTCCAATCCCAGCAGCTGCCAGGTGTGGGGGTTATTTTAGTAACACTTCAATGGGATTTTTAGGTCCAGGTAGCTTTTGCTTTATTCATCATTGTAAAGCACTGGGTATGCACACCAGGCTGTATTTCTGTCTCAAGAGATGAAGCCAGTCAAGACAAATAAGGCACCTTCAAAGAACCTCAAGGTTTTGTTGGCAGTGAACTTAATATCTATTAATCTCTTCACTGTTTGTGAAAGTACTTTGTGCTTGAGGAGCAGAGAAATGATAGATCTTTCCTATTTCATTTGTATCTTGATTAATTGCCATAACTGCAAACCTATAGTGTTTACAATGTATCTTGGCAGATCAGATGTTTACTGTGCAGAGTTTGGATGTTTGGCCAATTTGAGGAGCAGCTATATTCATATATTCTGAAGCAGTAGAGGTGTTTCTCCCTAGCTTCTGTGTATGTGCTTTAAAAATCCAGTCACAGTAGCTGGTTCTAAATTTCAGAAGCTGTTTTTTCTTTAAATTATTATTTTTGCTTTATACAGAAGACCTGCAGGTTTTCCTGTTTTAATAAAGATGCAGTTTCAGGGTTTCTATAAGCCACTTTTTTTTTTTTTTTTTTTGTCTGGAAGTAAGATGTGTTAAACTGCCTGGGCTCAAGGAAGGCGTGAGAATTGCTTTATTACATTGTTCACTTTAGTGCCCAGGAGTCTGAAACATTATTTGAGTCTAAAAATTATCTGGGCTTGTTTTTTTGTTGTTTTGGTTCATTTTTTTCTGGTTTTGGTTTGGGATTTTTTTGTTGTTTTGTTGGGGATTTTTAATCCACTAAATTTGATTCATAAAGCTGGCTTGCATTGAACTTCTTATTTACCAAATTTCTGCCTCATTTCCAAGTCAGTTCAATGAATGATCCTATTTAGTTCTTTTTCCTGTTTAAAATATTTCCTACTGAGTCCAGAGCAGTGCCCTTAAAACATAATTGATTTGGGTCATTGAACCCTTATTTTTCATGCATGTTAGTTTACATCCCGCCACTGGTCTGACTGGTATTTAAATTAGAAAATTGCAGGCGGATTTCTTCTAGAGGCTAAAGTTCACGTGGAGTCTCTGGCAAAATAAGATCCTGGAGTACATATCCCTGGAACTGGGCAATGATTTGTAACTCTTTTTTAATTCTGTCTGGCCAGAGTGTTATAAATCTGGCGCTCCCTTGTTAGCTTCACGCTAAGCAGCAATAATGTCCACAGTGTTTTAGTCCTGATAATTCTAATTACTGAAGCACTGAAGAAGCTGAAAGCTGAGAAGATGGACAAGGCTGGCCTCGAGTCCTGCACAGCACAGGGGATTCTGTCTGTGTAGAGCTGAACCGTAATTCTCTCGTTTGCCAAGGCCAGCAAAGGAGGCAGCAGCCAAGGTAAGAGAAACAAGCCAGTGGCAGAAGATTTCTGGAATGATGTGGGCAATCCTTGTGCAGAAGGAGCTAAAAGACTGCAGTGCTGATAGAGATATCAACCAGCCTTGGTGTGAAAACACTGAAATAATATTTTTGCTGTACTATCTAAGAAGCTGGAGCAAACAATCCTGTTGCACTGGTTTGCAAAGACCCAGCAAACAAACTTTCCTGTGGTAACCAGCACAGGAAATCCTCTGCTTCTTTGTGTGACAGACCAGGAATGGTGGTAAAATATTCAGGTTCCTTTTTTCTTGCCTCATTTTCTTCTTAAAAACAGGGACTCATGGCATATTTGGTACCAGAAGGTGGCTACCCAGCAGCAGTGTAGCTACACCAGGTCTGGTAAAGCAGCTCTTCCCATACATGTTCTTACAATGCACTGATATCTCAGGTCTATAAATGATAAATATTCGGCTTGGTATTTACATGCTTGTTTGACCGTGGGAAGTACTAAATAGAAAAGTCATCCTTTTGTACAAATTCATGGCAGGAGAAGGGTGGAGTAGGGACAGGGCACTGTAGGGACTTGCATTAGGATGTGGAACAATTTTACAGCAGCAGGGAGAAGCCTGAGTGTCAGCCTTGGTTTTCAAACTCAGTGTAAGAACATTAACATTCCTCTTACAAGCTCTCAGCAGCAAATGGCCCCATGGTTCATTTTGAATATCCTTACTCACATAATTGCCAATGGAAAGGAGGTTCCAATTTTGAGAGGAGCAAAGGCTAATTTGCCTATATTTCCTTTCTAGAGTACTTGGAGCCCTACTAGAGCTCACAGAAGTCAACTGAGACTTCAGGAGGATTTAAATCAGGCCATAAGTACTGCTGGCTGGGATTAATAATGATGTACATTGAGGACAACATCTGTATTTGGGTTTGGGTGGAGCCCTTTCATTGTAGAAGAGTTGGTAATACTTTTACAGTACCTTTCATCAGAGGATTTCAGAGTTTCACAAATACCTAATTACAGAAACTATTAAACTATGTGAAGTCCTTGGTCCTGGGGGAGTACAGGCAGTACCATTATGCTTCAATAGAAAGCAGGGGTGGGTGGTGTTCAAAGTGGCAAAACAAAAGCAAATTTTTCACATGCAAGCCATAACCTGCTACACTATCTCATTTCCATCCTGTGTTTTACTCTTTTATTTCTTTATATTAGCAGGCAGGTTCCAACACCAAATGAGCTAAACTAAATGGGCTGGCACAAGCCTCCATTCAGAACTGCTGTCAGCTCTTAGGAAGGGCCTTTCAGAAGTTCATTGGTCTCTTACTGATCTGTTTTCTTAGGATTTGTGTTTCTCTATTCTGTTAAGGTGTAGCAGGACTTAGCTAGGGTCAGGTGCCATGGATGTCAGTAATGACAGCTTCCTGGGTACAGGAGCTCTGGGATGACGTGGCTCTGAAAGTCCAGCCTGACCCAAACCCCAGGAATTTGGTCCCTCAGCCTTTCCAGGGACTGCGTGCCTGCACTGCACTGTACTTAATTTGGGATTAGCAATGGGAGATCTAATCAACTTACTCCACTTAAATCCAGCTCTCTCCTGGTCTTGGTTAGTAAATATTCCACTGTTTTGAGAGACTGAGTTTTTATTAAAGGGATTTTTTGACTGAAAACCTGGAGCCTTTGCTGGTAGCACTGAGGCTCAAAGCCCAGGCTGCCCATGCCCTTGACTTCCTCCTGTGCTCCAGATCTGCATGGGTGGGCACTCCAGGTAAATCTGAGACCTCACTATTTGAATAGAAGGGCCCCAAGGAGTTGCTCATCGAGACTAACTTTAAATGCAAGTTTAGCAGGCTGAACACTTTGATTTGCCTCTAAAATCAACAGTAACTTATTCCAGGTTTCCTGGTTCAAACTTGAATGGGGAAGAAGAAAGGATGTCTGCAAAGCAGATTTATTTGGGAAAACAAACTGCTCACAGGGTTGGGACCCTGTAACAACAAACCCAGGGCTTAGTTTTTCCTCTGTCTGCAGTATCTGTGATACTTTTTTCAGCTTTCTTCCAACCCTCCCTGCTGTGCCCTCATGGTCTCTCCTTATGTGTAAGCAATAAAGTAAAATTTACAAGCATCCTGCTCTCTGAAATCCTGGCAAAGATGGAGTCCTGGAAATTTCCCTTTCCAGAGTGCACAAGAGGAGACTAATCCTGGGAGAACAAGGAGGAGAGAAGTGCTGCTGGTTGTATCCAAAACTGAGGATGAGCACTCAGACCAGAGCAGACTCCTGGATGCTCCAGCCCCAGCTGCAGCCATGGCTCATGTGGAAGCCCAGCTAATAAGATTGTGTGAGAGGGAGAGGGTTTTCCCTTGCTTGCATTTTAAAGATCACTACCCATGTCTTCTGCATGAGCTCTCTCACCTGCTAGTGACATTTAGTGACACAACAACCTGGTTCCCAAAAGGTTGGGATAACAGCTCTGCAGCAGGGTAATGGTGAGGCAGAATATTTGCAGGTTTTGGTTTTCACACATGGAATGTTTCCTTCTCCATATGTTTGTACAATAAGCTTGCAGCATGTGAAGCATCTGAAGTGTCTGAATGAAACAATAGGGTCATGGAGCTGCAAATCCAAGCACAAACAGCTCTTCTGTTGCCAGGCCAGTTTACAGTTTATGTGTGTGTTTTGTTTGCTTTTAAAGATCCAAGTTTATTTCCCAGAAAGTGGCCAGCAAAATTTGCACGGGGTTGCCTTTCAGTTCTCCCTTGTCCTGTTTCTGGTCCTTTCAAAACAAAACAAAGCAGTTTTGGGGCACCTAAGCTACATATGGATTTCATTATTTAAATCTCCCCTATGTATCTGGGAGGTGATATATGTGAAGTTAATTTGGGATATTAGTTTTACAGATTCCAGTGGATAGACATAACTTGTTCAATGGACTTTTATACTGAACTTCACAAGTAAACTATTACTGCAGGGCTATAGCTTTTGTTTTTTTATATATTCCATCTGGTTACCAAGCAGTAGAAAACAATCTGACCATGTTTTCTGCTCTTTAATTTGAGCTGCTTTAAACTGCTTAATTTATAGAAAATGAAAACCAGATTGATCTTCTGGAAATTGCCCCATCACCCCTGTCAGTTCCCACCAACCCTATAGTTTACTGTTAATTTTTCTATGGTGTGTTGCATACACTTTGTTAATGAGAACTTGCTCCAGTGGAGAACAGACCTATGTGACCTACTAAAGCCCTGAAGCAAATGGCCATGGCATCTTGAACTCTTCATTACACTGCCTTACTTTAATTTACCATGGTCCCATCATATTCATGATTATTTGCCTGAGGAGACACTCTAAATGATGTCTTTGTTTCTCTTTCTAAGGCTTTACATTTTTTTGTATGTTTGAATGAGGGTAATTTCTGAAAAAGGAACCAAACAAACTAGAACATGGATAGCAGCTTTGTATAGAAGGATCTTACCCCATAGGGCTTCTTGCATCTTTGCTGGAGAATCTCTGTTTGTCTGCTGAGTGTCCAGTCACAAGAGTTACCTTTATTTTTCCCCCTTGCAAGGATTAGTCTGAAAAGTTCACAAGTAAAGGCTGGGGATTCCAGCACTCCCTGGTGGATGTTATGTTAGATATGTTGTATGCTTCCTAGGCCATGAGAGCTGATGTTGTGATGAAAGGGGAAAGCCAATGTTCAGAGTGCTCTCACAGGGACATTTGTTGGATCACATTTGTTTCATGAGCATGGCACAATAAATGTATGAGACACTTATGAGAGGTTTCTGCTTAAAATTGTTCTGCTTTATGGGTGAAATGGCTGAAGTCCCCAAGGGAACACTACCTACTCAAGTGGGTCTTCCCAAGTACTGGACTTGCATATTTTAGATAGATTTTTCAAATCATTTGATGGAAAAACAATCTGCCTTTTGTCCCTTTCAGACTGAAATGAGAAGAAGGAAATTAATATTGTAATATGGGGCTGCCATCAAGATAGAGAAGTTCAGAATAAGACCTGGCACTTAGTTTTTGGTAAAAGCAGCTGGATAAAAATGAAATTAAAGGAAAAAAATGTCCTGTGCCTTGGTCTAGGTCTCTTCCAGAGCATTTCTATCTGTATTTCACACTCTACCAACATTTTATCCACTTCATAAGCGTGTCTGCACTTTGACATGCAACAACTACTGAGTAATCAGTGAATGCTGATTCAGTAGGGTTACTCCTGTGATGATACCTTCAGTCTGGAAATCTGACAGGTAGCAAATGTACCCATGAGCTGCCAAGCCCAGAGAAAAACTATTCATCATAAGCATTTCTAGTTCTAAAAATATAGATCATAGCTGTAACTTGTAAGAGATCTTGTAGGTGAACCCAACTCCATCTTAATTAAAGAATTGAAAGGGGAGAACTAAAACTTCTACCTATTTGTGATGTGGTGGAGAAGAACAAGAATTCTTTTCAGTGTTCTGAGACTTCACCTCTGAGCCCTTAGGTAGCTGGGTTAGCAGTGAGCCTCCTGCAGTCCCACTTTGCTGAGAGGGGGACATATTCTTCCAGAGGGCTTTTAAGACCATCTCTAACTATTGCTCTGAATTTCTCTGTGCATGAAACAACTCTGGCTTCTGCCTGCAGAGGGAAATGAGCCAAATTAGCCAGCAAAGCCTTGCACCCAGAGCTGGGTGTTCTTCATCTTCTGTAGGAATCTTCATCAGGTACCCAAAAGGGTCTGTGGCTGCTGCAGAAAAATCTGCCCATCACTCAAAACTATGGCATAGGTTGGCATCTCTGGCCTAATGAGGATGAAGTGGTTTTCCTTCTCACCAGAACCTCCCAAAAGCAGCAGAGCCTTGGGCTGCCTTTCCGAGGCAAGCCCGAAATGTCAGCAATGCTGGGACTGCATATACTGCTGATCATGCTGTGGAAAGCTGGGCTGTTCCATGGGTGATTGTTCAGGAAACAGCCCCTGCTTGTGTCCCTGGGAACAAGCATTTTTTTGTTGTTTGGGAGCAAGCATCTCTGGAGTTAAATGAGGAGGGCTGTTGTTCTCCACAGAGGCTGGAGTGTGTCGCTGTGCCTGGTGTTGTCAGAGTGCCCCTGTTTGTTTTTTTGTGATTTTCCTTTTCCCCACCTCCTGTTCTGAGCCAGGATCAAGGAGGAGAGATGGTGACCTCATGGTGCAATTATGCAATCTGCCAGAGCCAGGTATCAAAACAGGCTGCAGCTGTGGAGCTGGGACCTCGCTGTGGCTGGGGGCCCTGGCCTCCTGGCTCTAATGAGATCACTGACCTTCTCCTGCCACTTCTTCTGCAGCTGCTTTGATTCCCAGGGATTTGTTGTGGCCATGCCTGCCTAACAGTTTGGCAAGCTGCCACAGGGAATGCTGCATCTACAGGCAGGCTCTAGGAGCTGGCCCTGGAGACTTGGGGCAGGTGAGGGTACCCTGAGCCCTGCCAGCCTCTTTCCATCCCAGCAGAGCTTATTTGCCTCCATCCAAGGATGTCTGAACATTACCACCCTCTCTGATTATTCTTTTTTTCATAGCAAGTGAGGAGAAGGTTGCCTGTTCTCCAGTGAAATAAAGCAGTGCCTTCCCAGCAATCTTGTGATGCTTGAGCTGCAGCAGTGTCACATATGGGAAAAATAAGAGAGAACAGCATGTCCGCAGTCTGAGGCATATTTGGGCCTTCAAACCCTCAAGTCTCATTCAGACTTTGCATTCTTTGCTCTAATTGCTGAACTGCATTCTTGCTTCCCTCCCCTACTCTTCTAAGCAGTATTTGTGTTTTCCTTGTCTCCTGCACTAAGAGGCTTTCACAGCCTCCTTCCTTTCCTACCTGCATATTTGTTCTCTTCAAAAGCCCTGCAAATCGTTAAAAACAATAGAAAACTTGGAGGTAAGTTGTGAAAACAGGGCCCTGTGAAGCTCTCTGATGTGTGCCAAGAAGGAATATAAGACAAGTCAGTTTCCTGAAAATGGGATTTGCAGAGTGGAAATGTCACATCCATAATCACTTTCATGTGGTGGAACTGCTGCTGCCCACCACTAAAATAACAGAGCATCTGTTAAAAAATGTGGGTTTGGTTTTGCTTAAATCCAGCAGGTTGCACTCACTTCAAGAAGTATTAGGTCCTCATTTAAAAACATGAGTGCAACTGCTCTGGTACCATAAATGTATTAAAAGCAAATGTATGCTCAGCCCAGCTTGAATCTCACTCTGAGCCCTGTTCAGAGCTTGTTTGTGTGAACTGGCTCAGGGAGCAAGGAGAGCATACACATGTGAGAGGGTGGGCTTGTGTTGGGACAGGGATATTGGCAAGGCAAGGAAGACCCCTCAGCAAGCAGGGTACTCTCATAAATGATGGGAAATCCTTTGGAGATCAGGCTGAAAAATAATTACAATTACAGACTGAAAGAAAAGGAGACAGGGGTCTCCAGGCAGTTATTGCTAATAACCAAGCAAAGTATCAACAATTTTTGTTGCACTCTGTCAATCCCATGTCTGATCTGCTTCTGCCAACTCTGCTGCTTTCAGTCATCCAGAGACACTTGAAGAGTTGCTCTAATGTGGGATGAGAGAGTCTCCTTTTGCTGTTGCCTCATGCTTCCAACAGCAAAGGCAGTTTGGCAGAGAGGAAAGTGGTGATTCCAAGGCATTTCTAGGAATCCTTGTACTGCCAGGTGGAAAAAATAGGTTAGATGAGCTGCAGCTGTATCTAGTTCATGCCAATGGAAGAAAATAAACCTTGCATGCAAAGATGAGCTGAAAATGCAAAATTAAATAGAGCACTAATTTTCCAAAGTCTCTGATTAACTTTGTCCTCTGCTTGGAAGAAGTCCTACCAGCTTTGATCTCTAGATCAGTCAGCAAGTGAAGGAAATGTGGTCACTTCTTAAACCAACAGACTGGAGTTTTCTGTCTTACTCCTGGGATAGTCTTTCCTCAGATCCTGTATTTGATGAGCATCCAAAAAGCTCAGACTTCCCTAGCTTGGAAATACTGTGAGAGGAGAACTTGGGGCTTTTGCTGGGAACCACAAGAATCATATTTCTGGTAGCTTTGCAGCACGTTCCAGCCATGTCAGCAAGTAAAGACTTGTCTTTATTTTGTTTTTCCCTTGTAAACTGGGATTGTGGAATGCAAACTTCCCCTTTTTCCTTCTCATTTTCTTTTTAAAACCCCAAGTTTAGCATTTTCTCTCTGCTCTGGCTGAATGTTTGGGCCACTTCGTATTTCATCCCAGGTGGCTGGCTCTGTTCAAATGTCCTCAGGAGTCCGAGTGATCTTTAACTTGGAATGAACTTCCTGTGTTGGAGGGGAGAAGAGGGAAGTGCTGGGATGCCCCACCTCCCCCTCTGTGTTTTGAGCAAAGATCCTGCTGTAGCCAGAGTTCTGAAGAGGTCCCTTGGGCAGGAGAAATGTGCAGGAGCTGGTGAAGGAGCCTTGAAGCCTTTCCAGCTCTCTGAAAGAAGCACACGTGTGTGTGCATGTGTGCACAGAAGATGTTTTTCATTTTGGAGGGGTGAGGGATCCCAAATAAAGCTTGCTGGATTTTCATCCCACTGATGCTATGTTGAGCTCAGATGGCTAAATTTATTCACCCAGGCTGAACAATCTTGGATTTTAAGACTGCATCCCTCTCTGTGCAGAAACTATTTGCTTACCCCTGTTGCTTCTGTTGAATCAGCTGTAGGCTGACAAGAGAGAGCTACCATGGAATGCCCACAGACTGTCCTGTTCTGGCACTAGGCAGCTGCAGTGCATTTTGATTTTTAAATTAAGCAAAAAAATCCACCTGTAGAGGAGTTCTTTCTTTTCTGCTCTTAGAAGTGTTTAAGTACTGGGGCTGTTTTGCAGTAAAGGACAAAACATAGAATAACCCTCTGATCCAAATCATGGAATCATAACCAAGTATTTTGATTTCAGAAAGGTTTTTTTACAGGGCCTAAGGTCTGCATAAATAGCTTCTATCCTCACCTCCACTCATTACTCCAATGTTAGATTTTTTTCTAGTACAGTCTTCAAGCAGAAACCAAAAAGCTCTTTTACTTGGATAAGGAGTTAATACACATCTATGCTTGAAAAGACTAAAAAAATGCACAGTTCTTAAATGTTCAGTCAGTTTGAAATATAGTGGATTACTCCTGATCTTGTTTCTAAAAAGAAGTGGAAGTGACATTTTTAAATCTGCCTGAAACTCAAAATACATGTGAGAAATGCACAGAAGTTGAGATGTACATAAAGCATTAATGAGGGCAAAGTGGGTTATGAACTCTGCACATCATTTCCTTCCAGCCTGCAGCTGGGTATCTCTGTTGGGTGTGTGGCTTGGCCCCTGAGCTTGTGGTGGAAATTTAGGGGCTCAGCTGTGTGTCTCCAGGTTCCTCTGCTGAGCTTTCCCTCTGACTCTGGGTATGCATCACAAGAACTTGCTATTTCTTGGGTATTTTATGAAAGAAAACAAGCTACATTGGACAAGTCCCAAGCCAGAGAATCTGAGCTGGTGCTCACAGAGGAATATCAGACATCGAGACAGGGAGTCCTCCTTCCCCTGCCTTGAAATAAACACACTGGAAAAACAAACAGTCTTTGGGATCAAGTGAGACTGTGTCCTCTAGGATGCTGCCACCAGCAGCTCCTCATAACCAGCATTAACATGAATGAAGAAAAAGGAGCAAAATGCAGGAACACAAATGTGCTGAGGATTTCCCAGCCAGGGCCCAGCATCCCTTTGTTTCCACTTCTCTCCAGCATCTTTACAAGCTGAAGCACACGGCCACGTCACCTTCTGTGACCAGCGACTGTCACAGCATCCTCCCACGCTCCCCCTGGGCTCCCAGCATCACCTCAGGCCAGCAGCTCTTCTCTCTGGGGGCAGGACAGAGGAGCTGGAGAAGCTGAGCCTGCTCCCCGTGGTTCAGGCAGGGGCTGGTGCCTGTCACTGGAGAGGCTGTGGGCCAGCTGGAGGCTGTCACAGCTTGCCAGTTGTGGCTTTTTGCAAGACCCCTGCAGGTTTTGAGTGTGGGTTTGGTCTGAGCTGCTGCAAGAACCTGTCCTGTCCTGTCCAAGTGAGGAGCTTGGTTCTGAGTGTGCCTCTGGTCCAGCCCTAGTCTGGTGCCTTCTCTGGGAGTAATTGCGACTAAAGGGTGATAATTATATTATTAAATTAAGTTAATCTTGTAGAGAGTGGGATTCCATTAGAATGTGTTGATTCCCTGACAATGTTCCTACAGGAATAATGCAGAGGCTCCAGGCTTACATTTGGAGGTGTTGTGTGAGTGGAGAGCAGACCTAAGGGTTGTATTACTCAGATGATGATAACTGCTCTTCCTGGTGCATATTCTTGGGTGGGCCTTATGATAAAATCCCATCTGGCCAAAACAATAATTTTCTCCTTTTTATGCATGGGAATTCTGCTTTTCATCAGTGCCTCCTGCTTCTCTAGAGCTCTTTGATGTACAGAATCCAGTGTGAAGCAATGACACACTGGCTTTGTGCTGCACCCCCATGGAGTACAGCGAGGGCTTGCTTCTTCTTTGGGAGCTGCTGCTCCTTCTTTGGGAGCTGCTGCTCCTCAGGAAGCAGCTGCTGTGTCTGTGGTGAGGTTCCTGAGCAGTGCCTTGCAGCCACCTCTGGCCACATCTGTTCCAACCCAGCACAGCTTTATGTGTAAGAAAAGCTCTCTACAGCTGCCTGACACGTGGGTTTGCTGCAGATGTGCTCCTCAGAGGGCAGCAGAGCATTCTCACCACCATCAGAGCACCACCTCCAGCACCAGCCCTGGGGGACAAGCACAGGGTCCTCCTTGTGCTCCTCAGCCCTGTGTTTCCTGTGCAGAGCCCTTTTAACACGTGTGTATCTTACACAGCTCAAAGCTGACGTCAATCTTAACTTCCCAGTCCAAACACCAGCACAGGAGGAGGTAAGTACATGACAATGGGGCATTTTTTAGTAATGGCACGAGATTTAAGCTTCCAAGTGGGCTGTGTAGTGTGAAAGAGGGAAATGCAACATCTTGGCTTGTTCTGAAATAGCCAACCATTGTGTCTATGAGCAAGCTGAGATTTGAGTTATTTCTAAACCTACTAAATGCAGTTCCCCAGTTGCCCTAATACAGAGAGCAGGTAGGATTTGTCTGACCACGATGGACTGGACAACACAACTGTTGGAAACATTTGGAACCTCTGGCCAGAGAGGAAAGTACTGAAAAGCAGACAAACAGGACTGGTAATCTGGTTCTCCCTGCTCATAATTCACCTAATTGGTGTGGGCATATATCAAGTGTTGTTTTTAAAAAGACAACAACCCATCCCTTGCAAAGATTAAAAATGTGCCAATTTTTTTTTGCATGCATCTGTCAAAAGCCCACGAGTCTATAGCTTGCTGCAGAAGGGAACATCTGTGTCTAATTGGCAAAACTCAGGGTTCATAATGGGTGATTCAAATGAACAAAACCATTTTGTCATTCATTCAGCTGGGGATTATAAATTAATCAGAAATCCTTCCCCCTCCCCTTTCCTCAGATCTGTCTTGCATTTCCTATCCCTTGTGGGTTTTTTCCCTGATCTCAGGGCAAGTCTTAAATCTTTTTGGTCTCACAAGCCATAATAAATGAACAATTCCCCCACTGCCACGACCTTTCAGCCATATTTCTGGAATTCACACATTGCACTTCCCCCTGTGCCCAGGTCTGGGGGTGCAGGGCAGCTCTTGGGGTTTTTGTTGTAGCCAGCTGGTGGCTCAAGAGGCACCTTGAATCTGGGACTGCCTGGGTGTACACGGAATGTGCAAAATATCGCCCCTCACATGATGCCAGTTGGGCAGATCCGAGTGCAAGCGAAGGCAGGAAAGGGAGCTTTTCCTGAGGGCGGGGGATTTGGGGGGGATGCACTTCCCATTCAGCACTGTGGTGATGAATCCCACAGGACCTGCTGGCTGCAGCTCCCGGGTGTTAACAAAGTCTCCTGGTAGTAGGGGTGGGGCTGTGAACGCCTCCAAGCGCCTTCTCAGTGTCTGAAAAAAGGCAACTGGATCGGTTCACAAACTCCTCAAAACAAAACCTCAACCCTCAGTCACTGCTAATTTAAGGAGGCTTGAGCCAATCTGTGATCCTCCCACACCCAGGAGTGCCACCCTGCGAGAGGCACATTCTGCCTCCAAAGCCGGGCACATATTTTAGTGCAAGAGTTGGGTGGTGTTTACTGTTCCTTGCTATGCAAATGTCTTGTTTAAAAGCGAGCTCAGAAGATTAGTGACGAACAAAGGCAAGACTGCACCAATATGCTGGGATGGAGGGAAGGAATACAAGAGAAATCACAGAAAATCCCTCTATTCTTCTTCCAAGTGTAAAAGGCATCCTCTCCCTGAGGAAAGAGGAGCATGTTCACTGGAAACTGCAAGTTTTCAGTAAAATCCAAGTGGCAACAAATGTATCTATAATTCCGATGTGAAGTTCTAAATGGATCTAAATGTTAAGACCTGTAGCCTCTTAAAAGGACATAAAGTTTTGCTTGTTTCCACTGGATTTTTACCGTGAATTAACTAATCCAGACTGCACCCCAAAATTTTACCTCCTTGAGAAAAGTTCAGTAAATTTCTATTAGTGTTTTGGTATTACATGTGGGACTCCTAAGGCATTATGCAAAGAATAAAATGTATGTGGCAATGAATGTGGTTTCTTTTCCACTTGAGACTTCCAGCCATAGTCCAGCCCAGGTGCCTTCAATGAGAAGCCTGTAGTTTATTCCACTATAATTAACATAAGCTTTGATTTAAATGACGCTTTTACAAGTCAAATATTGGATTTCAAGTTGAATACAGAACACAGTTTCCAGCCATGTTACTGTTTTGGTCCTTTTCTGTGGCCATCCTGCATCCACCCTGAAATGCCCCAGAATATGAGCAGCACCTGCTGGAAAACAAAGGTTGTGCTTTAGCAGAACAGGTCTGGCTTTTTGTTTCTGTTTAGGAGCTTTTAACATTTGGCATTGCATATTTTTCTCTTTCCATTTCAATATGAGCAAAGGAGAGGGACCAAGAGGAAAAAAAATCTGGAGTATTTTGATCTTTGTGGCTTTATATGGACTTCATAAGCTTCGTTTGTTCTACTGCCAAGTTCCTTTGTGTTTAAATAGATAACAGACCAAGACAACTAATCATTTCCAATAAAAAACCACACCAAACCCAAAGCATTCCCTTTCTTTTCCAATTAATGCTTGTAAACCCATGCTCCTAGACAGGGCTTGTGACCTAAGCACTTCTGATTTTTTTTTCTCCCCTTTTCAAAAACAATTGCCCAAGGCATAGACTGAGCTCTGTGCTCTGCAAACTTATGAAAGAATCTTGAAAAAGGCTCTGAGAGTGGCTTTGGGAGAGGGTAGTTGTAAATAAAATGTGGAAAAGCAGCCTGATATACCTTTAGAAAAGCAGAGAATGGTGGCTAGTGCCACCATTTATGGACTTCCTTCCTCCTTGGAGGCTGGAGGCTATTTGTGGAGAGGGAAGAAATAGCAGATTTCACATGGAACTGTCGCTGTGTTATGTAAAATGCATGTTGGTTGCTGGTTTACTGGTGAGAGCTGGTAGCTTCTGTCACTATTTTGAGAGGCTTTACACTTGAAAAAGAGACAATTTGACCAATCAAAACCAGCTACATTTTATTGAAGTAAATAAGGCTGAATGTCCTTGAAACAGAAGAGGAGTTGGTTGGATGAATCATGGGTGATCATCAATGCAAAGGTTCTTTTCTACATGAAAATGTTTTTGTAATGAAAATAACACAGAGTTAGAGATGCTGTGACACATTTTTCCTTTAGCTTCTTAGGATTTTTCTCAAACAACCAACTGTTTAGGGCAACACATTTGTGTGGTCAAAAAATTGTATGTTTGCCAACAGCACAGATTATCAGTAGTAGGAAGTGAGAATTATGTGAATTACTTACATGGGTTATATTTCTCTTGGAGGTTGACCATCCAATATACATTTCCATAATCTCTGGGAGTGGCTTCCCATATTAGATTGATGCTCCACAAAAGTAGGAGCTGACTTGCACCAGCTTGATGAATGTCCCTGTCTTGAGGGTATCTTAAACCAGTCTCTGAAGGGAAAGAAAAGAGCAGGAACTTCCATCAGTCTGGCAGCCTGCATCCTGTGTGTAATCTATGGCAAATGTAAGATTCTTTGTTTTATTTCCCAGGTGTATTACTCCTGTGGTGCAGTGGTGGAATCAATGGAAAGAGGCCTGATTTTGTCACCAGGTTTTCCAAACAACTACTACCCAGGGACACACTGCGTCTGGCAGTTTTTCATTCCCATGAGAACCCATCTCATCCTGGAAATATTTGACTTTGACATTTTTGAGAGCTCTAGTGAAACTCCAACCCCCTGGGAGGGCTTTTCAGCCCCTGCCACAACAGAAAATAAGGATGTGCCTTCTCTTGAGGAAAACCTGGACTTTGCTGTCCACACCACAAAACTCTCTCTTCAGACCTCGACGTCGAAGGTGGCTCAGAATCTGAGCAGCACTGGAGACCAGTCAAAGGACCTTGCTGCTCACCTGGATGAACTTCCAGGAACCATCTCAAAAAAAGATGAAGCCAAACAAGCATCTGAAGAAAAGCAGTGGAAGCAGATGAAGGAACCCAAGGCTATTACCAAGGCTCAGCTGGAGGAGTTGCCATTCCCTGGGGCTGGTAGTGCCCCAATGCAGAGGCAAAATAGCAGTGGCCTGGAAACAGGAGAAGATTTGGAAGGGAAGATCTTGCTTGCCCACCTAGCTGCTAGTGAGAGAGATGAAGTCACAGTAGAGAGCTGGACTCTTCCCTCAACAGCACTGCCCATGGAAATCTCCTCCAGCCCTCAGTCAGCAGTGGATGTCTGTCCCCATGATGTATTATATGTTTCTGATCTCATCACATTTTCCTCTCGCTTCTGCGGCCCAAATTCCCCTGTAAACAAGACCATGGTCTTTGGTTCATCTCTGGAAATGGTTGAGGTCATCATGGAGCTGATCACCACCACGGACCGGGGCCGAGGCTTCGCGATGCTCTTCGAGTACAGGAACATCTCTGACCCCAGCGCTGTGGATGCTGTGAGGCAGGAGAGGAAGGAGAACATGCTGATGCTGGCAGTCCTAACAGGGATCACTGTCTTTGCTCTTGCTGTGCTCTCTGCCCTCTGTGTAGCTTGCAGGTAAGGTGATGCACACCAGAGCCTGGGAAGCATGTGATACTATCCAGAGGAAAGTTACACTTCCTTTGCTCTGTTAACTCCTGCTGTCCTCCAAACGTGGTCAAGTGGGTACAGAGGGAGTCAATGCCACTCACTGCTCCTGCCCTGGGCTCCTCACTTTTCTTTCCTACTTCTACAGCTCCTGTACCTCAAATTTATTTTCTTTTTCCTGCAGAAATACCTGAAAGGTCAGGACTTTTCTGGGCATTTTTTTGTTTCAATGGCAGTGGTGCCTTTGAACCTCAGCTTTTGGCTGCTGGACAAAATCAGCACAGGAAGATCATCCTTCCCTGAGTCTCCTGAGCAGGCTGAGCTGACAGTCACTGCATCTTTTCACAGAGGTCCCACAGTCTGACTCTAACCATCCATCACTAGCACTCTGCAGAAAAGTAAATAATAACCAAAGTATTACCACTTAGAATTAAGATTTAAAAATATTTTCCCATCTGTAGCATATTCTATCCAAGAGACTGTGCAGACATTTTAAGTCCAATGCATTCAGTGTGTTAAGAAGTCATCTGCACATCCCTTTGATGCTGGGGAAGAGCCCAGAGCCAAGCTGCAGTACCTCTCATTGTTCCCAAATGCAATCCAAAATGATTCAGTCAAGTGAGCTGCTGGTCAGGTTGTGGATTTCCAGGTCCTGATGCTAAGTAGTTAAATGGCTAAAACCAGACAGTTACACAAGCATGCCTCTCCAGTCAATTGCTTTTCTTTTATGTATTTCTTTTCTCTATATCTATCCAAGGAACACTTCTCCGCCCCCCAGCATATGTTTGCATTTTTCTAACTCCCTAGTGAAAACATTTTTGTAGAAACAGTGATTTATTTCTCTTCCTTCCAACAGATTCAAAACAGAGCCCTTGCTCCGCAGGTTTCTGTCAAAATAAACACTGTTTTTCAAATGTTTTGGCTTCAGTGCAAACATCAGGTAGACTGAAAGAAGCAGAGTCCCTTGCAGGGCTCCAGGCTGGTGGCTGGGCTCTGGCAGCACTGCTCATTCCCCAGAGCCAGCTGCTCTGGTTCCTCCCTCCCTGCATCCCCCACCTCATCTTGGGTGCATCCTCCAGCCCCAGAGGTCTCAGTATTGCCCTGACACCCCTGGCCACTGAGGCTGGTTTGACAGAGGAACTCGGTTTTCCTTGTCCTTCTGGAGGCTGCATTTTAGCCCTGGCTGAGTAAGCACGAAATGCAGGCCACAGTCACACTGGGCACCAGGGAGCACAGGCCCATGGTGGAGCTTAAATATCATCTCTCCTGCTGCACATAGAGAAATTCCTGCTCTCAGGGTCTGAGCTCCTCGCAGCTGTAAGAGTTAAACTTGCATGTGCTACATCTAACTAACCTTTTTGTTTTTAAAGAGCTCGCAGAACACTAATTTAGACCACAATTTTTTGCTAGCTCTAAAGGAAAACGTCTGGTGGAAAATGTCTTCCAGATACCAAATACTTTATTTTTATACCCTTGCCAATCTTCAAAAGAGACAGAAACAGGCTCCCTTTGCTATGGCAGCAGTCTGGGCTGATACACGTGTTGAGTAGGCTGTTCTTGCTCCAATACCCCTATTTAATTTCACTGTAACCATCCATGAAGCAGAGTATTATTCAACCCAAAAAGTACCCCGGCAATCTGAGGCTCCTCTGGCTGAGGTTTCCTCTGCAAAGCCTGTTTAGAAAGTCAGGCCATGCTGCTCACATTCACAGTTTGGCTTTCTGCTTGTCAGATGTTTACAAAATAATGTTCTGCTCTTGCTGACCAACAGAAAAAAAAGGTCCACAGGATTTCAGCCCCACACACCAATGTTTGTGTGTTCTGGTCCCTGGGAATACATCCTGCCAGGGGTCCCATGGCACAGGATTAGGCTTGCTTCTTTCAACACTGGCATTTATGCCTCTTCATTGCTCCACAACTCTCTTTTTTGTTTAAAGAAGATAACTATACCTCAGCCAGCTATTGACTGAATATAAATAGAGGCTACCCCTACTCCTTTAGCCTCTTGAAAGGGTGTTTACTATCCCAGCCTCCCCTGTTCCCTGCATGCTGTTCCTGGGAGGACTTGATTACACCACTTTGTTTCTTGTCAGACTTAAAGCATTAAGTGAGACCAGGTGGAAGAGATGCCATGACCTGTGCTGAGTTACCTCACCTGTGTTGCACTGGAGGAGTCTTTTCTCCTTTTACCTTTTGTGGTAACTGCTTGGAGGGATTGCTCTCTGGCCCCAGAACCACTGGCACTGGTTGGAGCTTGCCTACACCTCCCAGCTGTGGATTTTTAATGCAGCTCAGAATAAGACTGCTGAGGCCATTAAGCACTAAGCATTAAACTTCTTTTAGATTGAGCCCATCAAGCTCTATTTTATGCTTCTTGTCCTAAATAGGGGCTTGAAATCAGGTGTGAAGTGTGTATTAGCCACAGTCTCACTGCAGAAAATGTCAGGGTGGCAGGGGGTGGGCTGAGGGGGGAATGCTGGTGCTTCACCAGTGCAGCACACTCAGAACTGGGACCAGCCCCCTGAGGCACAGGGACACTGTCCTGGCTGGACTGGGCACTGCAGAGGATGCCAAGAGGAACCTGGAAGCTCTTGGCCTCGTAAACTTGCCTTCCACTTTCTTTTCTCTTCATACTTTATTTATTCCTCTGGTACCAGGTTTAGCTGTTGATTTTTTTTTCCATTTCTATCTGCTGCTCTTGCTCAGCTAAAAGTAGCAGGCTCTGCCTTGCCAGGAGTAGAAATGGCCTGGGATGGGCTTGGCACCCACTGCCACTCCAATGCACCAAGTCATCAGCAGTATCTGCTCAGGCTCATTGCATTGAGCAGGGCAAAGCTCTCTGGGGAAACTCCAAGTCTCTGCCACACTGCAGCTTTTGTTTGCTACTTGGGGAGGGAATGAAAGCTTCAGTTGTTAGTTGGCCAATAATTCTAATTACTTTTGGCCATGAAGCCTGGCTCGAGTAATGGGGGATTTTTTATTTTCTTTCCCAAGCCCCAAGAACAACAGATATGTCCACCTTATTTAATTTTAATCCTGTCCCATGCAGTCAAACTTTGGCTGTATGGTTGCAACCCATGAATTGCAACTGCACTTTACGTCTGCACAGCCTCCCAACCCTGAGTGTACAGTGACTCCATCCAGCCTTCAGTGCTGCCATCCCTCCCCACCCAAGCTGCCCTGCCAGTCACTGCCTGCTGCCCATCTGTCACCTGGGGGTGAGAATTTGCCTTTGAAATAATCTGGGTTGCATCCCATCAGTGCCAAATGCTCCCCCGTGTCTGCACTGTCCCCCAGAGAACCACTGAGCACAAACCACACTTGTTTCTGTCACTGTCATGTCCATCAGTGCCAGCCTTTCTTTGTGCTATCTTTAAGTCTTATTCATCCAAAAGTTTCTAACACTAGCTGTTTCACAATCTCAGTTTTAATAAAAATGTGGAGAAATGGCTAAGAGCATGTGTGTGTCTCCCTTCAGCCAAGGGGCACGCTCATCCCATAATCATCTGCCACAGACTGCCTTTATTGAAAGTCACACAAATGAACAACATCTGATGCTCTCTGCTTGCTAAATATAACCCAGTGTGCAGAATTAGCTTTGCAGATGAAACATTCTGTCTAGCAGGATAAGAACCATGTCACTGCCCAGACTGAAGGATCTCAGTCCTGCTATTCAGTTCCTGATGTGACAGAGCAGCTGTCAGGGGGAGCCTGGTGGGACTTGGCAGAGGGCTGAGCCCTGTTCCTGCTTTTGCAGTGAGCATGGGAAGAAGATGACAGGTTCTTCTCTTCTTCAGCTGACTTTCCACCACATGAGCATATAATTTTCTCCCCTTGTTTACAGGCCTTGCTGCCTTGAGTCTTGGCAAGTATTTTGGATGCTCATAACCTGCTGGGTTCCCCTGCAGGATGAGCAGAGCTGAGAACTTTCCTGCTGTGGATCTTTAACTCACTCGAGGGCTTGTTGTTGTTGTTGCTGTCTCTCCTTTTCAGGCAGAGAACGTGCCCCAAAAGGAGCTCATCCAACGCAGGCAGTGAGCAGGAGGTTAGTGCTAATGGCTTCTGCAGTTCCTGTTTTCTCTCTTTCGTGTTGGCTGTTGCACTGTTTATCTGACGATGTTTACTGGGGCATGTTCTGAGTTGTAGAACAGGATCCAGAACTCCACTGTCGATATCAATGAGCTCCAGCTGGTGGTGCCAAGTCGGGAGAATGAAAACAACAACCACTCTGTGAGCCGGGAGCAGGCGGGTAAGCGCGGGGCAGCCCGGGCCCGGGGCAGCTCATCAGATCCTTCCTTCCCCACCTCCTCGTCACTGTCTCACCCATGCACAGCTGGAGAGCTACTCAGAGCAGAAAGCCTTTGTTGTGGGGACTGTCCCAGCTGCTCCCCCCTCCCCGGTAGGGTAATTCCCCTGGCAAGGAGCGAGCGCGAGCGCGGCTCCAGCACGCTGCCAACACAAGCTGTCACAGCACATGGCACTGCAGAGACACTGGGTTAGCAGAGCAAGTGTGTTGGGTTCAGGCTGCTACAAATAACTTCCACAGGTCCATAAGCTGGGAAGGAGTTTTGCCTGCCCTGGGCTTAACTTTGTCCAGAAAGGATGGGTTTTACAATGCTCAGGTTGTCTTTGCCCAACTCCAGCTCCCAGAGCTCACTGTTTCTGTGGGTTTGTAGGGATGGAGGTGCTTGGGTGACATTTACTTCCCAGTGTGCTTCCAGAAAAAAACTTCCCAGCCAAGCTGCAGAGAATGGCACTTGCTGCAGTTCTGAGTCACAACACATGAACTGTCCCAGTGCCCCTTTTGGTTAGTGAGGGCCAGCAGGGAGTGAGTTTATGTCATGTTGTGACACACCATCAGCTTCCCAGTGACCCATCAGCCACTCCACACTCAGCTCTCACAAGGGTGTCTCCATAAAAAGCTAATTCTGTGCTCCCAGCCACGACAGTTTCCCATCTTCTTGAGGAGGTTGTGGCCAGAGTTCTCCTTGCCTGGACCAGATGTCAGGCCTTGGGGACACATACAGACAGACACACCTCTCCATGGCAGTCCCTGGAGCATCAGGCTGCCTGTAGGAGCAGCTTCACTGGGGTTTAACCAAAAAGCACTGCTCCCAGTATTAGCAGGTATGAATAAATAAAAATAAATAATGAGTTGAGCAAGTCTGCACATTTCTGATCTGCAGTACAACCTTGTGTGTTTAACACAGTTCATGTCTGTTTTTATTAGAAAGCAGACCCAAGGGTGTTTCTCCTCTCCTCTTTTGTTTTTAAAAACTTGAAGTTTCAGGAGAGGAAACTGTTGGCTTGAATTTTGTTCTGGCTGGTACAACAGCCAGCCAAAGCCTGTTCTAGATTGTCTGGGGAGGGAGCAGGGTTTGTCATGGAGGAGTTGGAAGCAGATGTGTTGGACTCCTGCAAGCAGTCTTTATTGGTTTTCATTCTTTCTCAGTCACTTCCTGCAGAGGCAGCACAGAACGGTCTCCTCAGGACACTGACCCAGATGTGCCCTCCTCCATCTCTGCAGTGACCACTGAGACTGGGAGTGATGAAGTGTTTATCATTTCTGCTGGACCTGGGACCAGTGGGCTGAGCTTTACCACCTACAGGATACAGGTAGGAACATGCCCCAGCATCTCTAGCAGGCCACAGGCTGTCCCTCTCGGACAGCACGTGTCATACCTGTCCTTTTATACCTAATGCCCACTTTCTAGAAAGGCAGGGACTGAAGCAGGCAGTTCTCCTAACCCTCAAGCTGAGCTGCCATCAAATGATGTGGGCTGTGAACCCCTGAGCCAGTACCTTCCCAGCTTTGGGAAGAGCAAATGCAGAACCCTCCCTCACCTGTGCTAGCAAATAATGCAGATGTTTGCCAGCAGGCAGCAGTAGGAGCAGCCTTGAGAAGTGTTGATTGGCAAAGCTGGGGTTCCATTAAAATTATCATCTGTAGCAACTGAAAGAGCTGGGGGTCAGATCTACTCCTGCCCACCACTCCAAGTGATCAGGGAAGCTCCTCAGCTCCTCAGCTTGGCAGAAAGTGTCTCACCAAGCTGATGTGAAAATTAACAGTGTAGGATCCAAAAAAATCAAGTGCTCCAACTGAAAGCACTGGGGCCCTTCCAAATTCACAGCAACCTGAATTGATTCAGCAGGCTCTCTCTTATTTTAGCTCTTTCCCCCAGACTCCTGGTCCTTTATTTGTTTAGGAACAGATGATGGCTCAGAAGCCTCAGGTCTGGCTGTCACCTCTTCAACCTCGAGTGAGTGCAGACAGAGCACATTGATTACAAGTGTCTGCTAAAGCCCTTCCCAGGTCAATACTCTCTTCTCCAGTGCCCTCTCTCTTTTTCCCACAAGAGGATAAACAACCAGCACAAGGAACTCACATGCCCAGGACAGGCTGTGTAATACTTCTGTCACAGTTTACAAAACAAAAGCATTCTGTATCCCTGCACTTGATTAGGAAATTAGCCAGGAGGCCAGGCTGGTCAGGATTTTCCTATGCTGGTGTAAGACACGTGCTGAGCTTTCCCTCCAGCTGGCCACCGTGATGAACAGAAAGAGGGAAAGAAGGGAAAACAGCTCTGGAGCCTTCCCTTGCCTGAACAGGACCTTCTGTGGAGCAGGGAGTGCACTGGGAGCTGAACCCAGCTGGGCACCCTTGAACAAACACCTGCACTCCCTCGTCCTTCCCAGTGCAGAGAGCTTCACCTGGTGGCAGTCCCACACACATCCAGCTCCTAGGCAGGAGGGAAAACCATCTTCCTGCCCCTTTTCCCCACTTTAGTCAGAAGGAACAAATACACATAAACCTCCCATTTCTATTCTGACATTGCTTCTGCAAGCAATCTTCAGAGGACATTTATACATAAAAAATGAAAGAGTGTTCAAACAGTGAAAGTAACCCAAAGAATGAAGCACATTATTAACTCAGGAAGCATCTCCTCAGTCCATGCAGCACACAAGTGAGGCAGTACTCCCAACCAAATTCCTCAAGGAACAGAAAACCAAGCCTGGAAGCATGGCAGGGCCTTTTTAAAAGCCCTGGGCCTCTGCCCACAGCTGAAGACCCCCCTCTCCAGGAGTGTGGAAATTGAGCACAGCAGACTAATTGCAAACCCGCACCCAAATGGGTTCTCATCAGGCCACTTGATCCAGGGGGTTCCTGGATGTCAGACGTGTTTACAGCTGAGTTTTTAGATATGTATTTTTAGGGTGTGAAATGCCTCTGGCCAGCCAGGCTCCAGGGCTCACAGAGGATGTGGTGCATGGCTTTGTGGCCCAGCAGCAGGCAGTGGGATGAGATTCTGCTGGAGCACAGCCCGTTCCTTGGCAGGAGCTAAGCAGTTATCCCCATGTGAAAACATGTGTGAAATCCTGAGCCTTCACAGTACAGTAAATAATGCCAGCAGACTCACCTCACCCAAAATGCTTGACTAGACTTTGCCAAGTTATAAGGAGCTTTCATTAAAAGAAATTATCCTGATCTTTTCCCTGTGAAATTGTGTCTGGCTGCTTGGTCCTGTGCTGCCCACCAAGTGTGAGCCTCAGCTCTGCTGGGCCTGAGCCAGTGGTTAACTGGCTTTTGCTCTGCAGCTTTTAAAACCTGTCCAGTCCTGTGTTATTAGGGAAGAGCTGAGAGAGCAAAAGAACCCCTCTGTTCATGACTGGTGTGAGGAAACTGAGGGTGGGATGGCTTTGGAGGGGTTTCCAAGAGTCCCCCAGGAGAGTCATGGCTTTCTAAATCCCCTTTGGTTTAAGGCATCATTCACCTTTTTTCAGCTTATCACTATGAACTCTGACTTTGATCAGACTTGGCAAGTTTCAGGTGCCAAGGTTTGAGTAAAGACTGTGATCATGGAAGTTTAACAAATATTTCTCACCAAAACATTTTCAAAAGTCTAGAAAATACATTGTTCATCTTCCCAGTTACTTCCAGCGTGTCCATCAAAACCAGTGGCTAATTTTTACATCAGTTTGGAGGTATTTATAATAATATTAGAATAATAAATCCTAAGACAGCCTGAAGGGGCCTCTGAGGAGAAGACAGCCAGCTTAAAAATTTATAAATAAAGATTGTCCCTTTAATAAAATCTTAGACTAGGAGCTTAATATTGAAACAAACTTATCCAGAGCCTGATGCCTCTCCTGGCTTCCTACTGAGTTTCTTTTTCTGAACTAGTGCTAATTTCTTGCCTCTCTGCCCATCCATTTCCAATATGACACTTTCACTAAATAGTTTCTTTGATTTGCAGAAACTTGGGAGATTCAGTTCTCAGAAATAACAAATTACATGTTTCTGGTTTCTCAGGATTTTTAAATCCAGGACACTGTGGGATTTATTTCAGACACTCTTTAAGGACTATGTAAACTTTGGCAATGTGGATTTTGCATTCTTCTCATGACAACCATATTCACACAGCTGAAAATTAAAAATATGTATAGAGTTGTGTAACAGGAGGCTTAAATAAATAACAGGTGAAGTATTAGTAAGAATGAGAAGAGATTCATAGGAATGTCAGGGATTCTCTAACTTTTCTGGCTCTAAGCTCTTATAAATAATAAAGACAAAAATTGTGATTTCAAATGCAACACCAGAACTTAGAAACTATGGAAGAGATCTTTGTCTGTAGTTCATTCCCATGTCTGATCAACTCTGCTCACACAGAGAGCTGGTGACAGCAGTTTAATGTGGTCTCACCTCCTGATGGTGCCAATTTTACACCTGTCTGGATGTCTTGTTCTACTCCTAAAGCATGTTTTCCACCTGAAGAGCATGTTTTGTGTGAAATGCAAATCTCCTTGGCTCCAATCCACTTCTTGTGCTTCTTGTTCGTTTCACCACAGACACTAAGTACAGATTGTTTCCTTTCATTTTATTTTTCATTCTTTTTGTTTTCTTAATTCTTCCCTTACATAGGAGAAAGAGCACCACTTACTTCAGTCTTTTCTCCTGAACTGTGCGTTTTTGAGACTTCTGATTCTCTTCTTGCTTGCTTCTGGATTTCTTTCAGTGGACTCTTAAGTTTTATTTCCCCAGACAGACATGCCTGGAGCCTTCCAAGAGCCAAGCAGAGTGGAAGAATTCTGTTTTACACAGTGAAGTTTATGACTCTGATCTGTTAAACATGTCCAGTAGAATTAAGCTGTAGATATTTCATATATTTAGAGAGTTGTAGGACTATATCTTATGTAACTGAAATTTCTCTCTTCAGCGTTAAACCCCAAACTGGGGAAGCAAGGTGAAGCTTCCCTCCAGGGAAGCCAGTGAGCTGCAGGCAACTCACTGGAAGAACAAGGAGGAGAAGTTGCATTCCTGTGTCCTCTGAGAGTGACCGAATCAATCAGTCTCTTGCTCTAACAAAGCTTTCAAAGTGTTCTAAAAATGTTTCGACGACAGATGCCTGTAAATGATCTTCACTTACTCTTTTCAGGACAAAAACCTAAAAAGAAGTGTCACAAGCCCAGCCTCTGTGTCTGACTGGCTGAGCTCCCACCCCAGTGCAGGGGCAGATGCTGCTGAGAGGGGCAATGTCCAGCTGGAGAATCCCTGTCCCAGGCAGCGCACGTGGAGCGCCCGCACCTTCCACGACTTCCTGGCTCCAATACCACAGCTGCAGAAAAAATGGTGTAGCTGGAGCACCAACAGCCCCTTCACCAAGCTGGTGGACACAAGTGTAAGTCCTGCAGGGAGGGGAGGAGGTGGTGGTTGGGGTCTCAGCTCCAGTACTCCCCACTGCCCGCTGAGGGGACACGTTCTCCCCTTGGCCAGTGCCTCACCTCTCTGTCCTGCAGTGCAAACACACCTCAGTCCATCTTCCCTCGTGTATGGGAAATTCTCTGGCCTAATTATATTGTAATTTAGCCAGGCTTTCCTGAAATATTAAGTAGCTGTATTTTCCAGCAGCTAGCACCTGGTTAAGAAATTATCCCCAGTCCAGAAGAACATTAAAAATTGCCTTCAGACAAGATTATCTCATTGAGTGTTCTGACATGTGGTTTTTTTTCCCCCTGGTTCTGCCTTGAATTTATTATAATTGATGTACTATTATTGCCCTGCAAGGAATCTGTAGGTGTGGCAGGGATATCTGGGTCTCACTGACTGTAGTCATCAAACCATTAGCTTGTTACACAGCTAATAAAAGATGTTTCTTCCTTTCTAAGGTAGTAACAGAGGTTTTTGCTAAAGAATGCATTTTACCTCTAACATAACCAGGAATTTTAACTTTTAGTTCTCTCAGGATCAAAGTTTCTCAAGAGAGCTGCTTTTCATGGCACCTCTACTAATTTTGTACTATTTTGTGCAGGGTTTTTCTACAGCTGCAAGAGCCCCAAGTGTGCCAACCAGAAAGGTAATCTCAGCCACTGAGATAGAGGGAGCATCAGAGACTGTTTACTCTGATTCATCTGCCAGTAACGCCTCATACCCCCTCACTCTGTCTGCACAGAGGCAGCGGAAGCTAACCTCCTGCAATTTGAAGAAATCCAGATTTGGGAACCCTTATTTTGGATTTTTAGCCAGTTCCCCTGACAGCAAACAGGTGAGGTCCTTGGATCCCTCAAGACACCTAGGGGCAGCATCTCCAGTTAACAGCCAAAGCCCCAAAAATCTTCTAGAGAGCTCCAACCCACTGAAAATCAACTTGGTCAACGGTTCAAAAACAAAGGAGCTTATGGTAGAAACAGATAAAAACAAACCAGTTTTTGTTATTTCTGAAGAAGGGGATGATCAGCAGCCTCTGGTCCTGGCAGAACACCTCAGTCTGTGTGGAGATCACCTGTCAGAGCAAAGTGCTGTGTATGCTCCGGCCGTGCCAGGGAAACAGCCGGTGGTTCTGACTGCGGAGGGGAACAGCTCTGCCACCTTCACATCGAGCCTTCCCCTTTGGGCAAAATCCCCCACTTCATACAAAGGTCATGGGAAGGCCCTCAGCTCCTCCAGGGACCAGCAGAGCTCAGCAGGTGGAGATGCCAAACCTCCTGAGAGCTCACAGGACTGCGACACCCCCGCTGCTCCTACGCCGTGCCGAGCTTCAGTGCAGTGATGTCCTGGGAAGGATGGAAACAGCAGTTCCCAAAGCCAGAGGGAGCAGAGACACGAGCAGAGCAGAGGCTGTGCCGAGCAGCTGAGTGTGGCAGTCACATGTGGCAGCTTTGAGAGCAGTCTTTGCTTCCCACACGTTGGGACTGAGATTATGAGGATACAAACCATAGCACAGCACAAATGCCATCTCCCCTTATGCTCACTAACCTCATCTCTCTTCTCCTGCATGAGATTTGGATGTAGTTTGTACAAGAAAGCATCCTCTGAAAAGGTACTTCAGACAGAAACCTTTTTCTGGGATGGGAATGAAAGTAACCTGGGGCAGTCACACCGTGGTTTATATCTGAAATGGAAATCAGTCCCCTGTCCCTGTGCTATCACTGGAGCCTTTCTGTTGGGAGCTCTCAGTTAATTTCTGTTTATAGCTCTGCCTGTACAATCCAAGCCTTGCCCAGCCAAGGGTAAGAATTCAATCATGCATGTTTGCATACAGTTTTGTAAACTTCGTTTTAAGTATTTCATAACTTCTGCAGTCTAGCACAAAGCTTACCAAGCATTAGCAACTCTAATGTGACAGACCAAGATTATCTCCTAACTCTTTAGAGAAGTGTACAGACAAGCTGAGCAACCCAATACCAGATGCTTGTTCTATTAAAGTCAGATGTAGCTTTATCTTTGTTAGGTCTACATAGGCTTAGAACACCTCAGTCCCCTACATTGAGTGACTCCTCATGGCAACAGGAGCATGTGTACAAAAACACTGAAATGCTAGGAATAGTCTTCAGCATCCAACACTTGGATATTTGCAGCTGCTCTGATCCTATATCCACCAGCTATTTATTGCTGGTAACGCACACTGACTAGAGAACTATTCCCCTTCCTTCAGCAGGCCAGACTTGAAAGACAAAATTAGGGCGGGGCAAACTTTGAGTGCTCACTTTCTTTAGAAATTAACCCTGCCTGGCTGTGCCTCCCTGAGTACAAATCCAGGGCATTCAATGGAACACTGAACCAAAGGGAAGCCTGCTTGTCCTATTGCCTTTAATAACCCCATCAGTATTTTAGTTGCCTCTGGGTGGTATTTTCATCTCTTTGCAAGAGACTCCTGCATGTTTGACCCACGATTTAGAATTGTTTTTCTTTCTTAAATGAAAAAATTCCCTCTGAAGCTGCATTTTGCAGCTGACACAGCACATTGTTTTAAAGCAATAGTATGTCATAAAGCAGGTGTCAGGAAGAAATCACCTGCACAAGTCTTCCCCTGTATTAGCTGCAATGTGCTTCCAGTTATCTTAATCCTTCTATGTGAAGGCATTTAAGACTGATTCCTGAAATATTTAACTGAGTTATTTATGATTTCACCTGCTACTGCAGCTTCCATTTGCCACCTATTCATGTCTGAGATATGCAACACAAGACTAGGGGTTTTGCCTTATATTTTCTCTGTGTGTTTACATGTCTACCTAGACATAGAAGCCTTGCAGCTGGTAGCAGTGGAAGCAAAAACACATTTGCCCTTTAGCAGTTGACTCAAACATGAACAGCAAACAAAGTCTCTGCATTTATTATTTCCAGACTGTGTTGAGTAGTTTCGAAGTGCCAAAGTCTGGCTCCATGTTGGTTGGTTCTTTTTTGGTGGGTATTTTTTGTTGTTATTGTTGTTGTTTTAAATTAATGCTACTTGATTCAAAGGGAAGAGTTAATATATTTCTGATTTAAAAAGTATTTAGAAGTCTTCAGTACTCTAACAATAACTTCCACTGCATTAAATTCATATACATTGTAATTCAATGTTATGTTACTTATTACATTTCTAAAGGTTGAAGTACTAAAATCTACTTTTAAAAAGTCCTTATGTTCAATTATTGACAATAGTTACATTTGAAGGGCTGAAAAAGTGGCTTTTTCAATAAAAGCATGTTTAACTACTCATTTCTACAGTGTAGCAACACTTAATTTGTATTGCTGAAAGCCTCAGCTGTATGGGCAGTGCCTGGAGCACCAGGACAGCCTGTGGGGTACCAGTGGTGGTAGAAGAGCAGAAAAACAAATACTCAGGGCTGAGATCCTTCCCAGTTTCTCCTCAGCAGCAGAGACTGAAGATGAGGTTGTTGTTTACACCTCCTCCAGTACCTGTTGTGTAACCAAAGAACACACTTTGCTAACCAGGTTTGTCTGACAGCTGCCAGAGGAGCTTTCTGTGGGAGTTTGTGTTTCCTTTCAGCTCCTGCTGCCTGAACACTCTTCCATCACTGCTGCTGCAGCAGCACATGGCCAATTATTCACAGGACTGCACCACACACCCTGCCTGCAGCACGGACTGTACACACATATATATACACATATTTACATATATATATACACACACATATATGTGGTGAGAGGGCCCTGCTCCTGATGAACATGAACTATTGAACAGTGCTGCTTATTCTCAGAACAGAGCTGTGATTTACCAATTATTTAAAGGTGATGCTTTTTGGCACTAGGAGATGCTGAAGCCCAGGGCCTGCAGGTGGCTGCTGCAGGCACCCCAAGGGAGACTTCAGTTCCTCACCTTTTTGAAGTTTCTTTGTTTGATTAGGGGTTTTTTAGATTTTTTTTTAGGCAGATCACTGAAATTAACTGCTAACAAGGTGTTTGTGGTTTACTCTGTACCTTCAAAAATGTACAAAATATTTTCTTTCTCTTAAAGCCAAAGCAACTGTTTTGAAGTTCTCATATTTTCTTTTTTTTTTTTTTCCCCTAGGAACACAAACAGCTCCTACCCAAACTCTTCCAAAAAGTCATAGTGCAGAGTTAAGAAATTCTGAAAGCTCTGGGTGGAATAAAGCGCTTTAATACTCTCAGCTGTAAATATTGACTAGGATTAGTTTATAAATAGTATTACTTATGGCATTTATTTTGTTCCTAACAGCTATTATTACTTTGGAGAGCTATGCTGCCACTTTTAATGACAGAAAACCTCATCCCTCATGCATGGGCTTGGATTCAGTTTTACCCTTGTGCAGTGCAGGGTTTGCTGTGCAATTCTGGGCTCTGTAACCAAGCAGCAAATGGGATAAGCACTCCAAACACTCACTGAAGAGGGGGAAAAATCATTCCAATCACAACTGCATAAGGAAATATGTCAAAAAAAATTATGGAGCTAGCAAGAGAAGTGTTCTTTTCAGCAAAACTAAGTAATACTCACCTTTTTCCTTTATAAAATTAATTATTCTGGAATATACTAATCAAACTCTCTAGCCAATGTGTTAGGTAGACTAAATAGGACAAAAATATGTGGGCATTCCCTATTTATTCACTGTAAAAACAGCTTCAAAATGAAAGCTTGAAGCTACACAAGCAGACAAGAATCAGGTGTGCTGAGGTTCTTACTGTCAGGTGCTTAAACTGATTGGGATTGGAGGCTCAAAGGGAAAACAACAGATTTAACATCCAGGTAAAGCCTCCTGACTTGGAGGATTCAGAATAGCATTTAGCAAGAAAAATCCACTTAAAACAGTAGCAAAACATGAAGTGAGGCTTCCTTTCAGAACTCCAACTTTTTGTTATGAGCAGTTGGTTACAAAGCTTTCTACTCAAAACTGTTCTGTTGGGTTTTTCTCCTCAGGAGGGTGGCACATGAGCCCTAACAAAACACATTTGGCTCAAACAGTCCAGTCAGTAGATTTTATTCTAAACAATTAAGGATTAATTTGGATTGCAAGGAAAGAAAAAAAAAGAAAAAGGTAAGTCCTAAGCCAACACTTACCTAATGAATGCAAGTGAAACTCAGCACTGAAAAGAATACCCAACAGAGACTAAATACAGCTTCAACATATATTCATGGTCTGTCTAGAAATGTCTTTGATGTTAAACCTCATATGGCACACTTAGCATTTTTTATAATTCATTTCCTATGGAAACTAATGAGCTTAAGGGTGAAATTACCTCATTGAAAGTCAAAATGGAAGTGTGAAGAAAAGAAGGATGACCTGGAAAGCAGATTTAGAAGCAATCTTTGCATATTAAGCATTGCTGTGGGAAATAGTATAATTAGTTTTCTTCAGAACTTATTTCTTGGAATTGTGTAAGTGGTATTTCAGCTCCCAAACATCATGCAGAAAGAATGTTAGATAAAATAGGTGGAAAAAATGCAAAATCCTCACATATTCTTCTTAAAATCAAGATGTTCTTTCCCTATCAGTAACTGTTGACTTATTTTTAAGAGGGCAGACCATAAAAAATAAGGGCCCTTTCCAGCAGACTTCTAAGAGGCCATAAAGAAACCAGATTTTCAGAGCATAATTTGGAATAAGCATTCACTTCCCAAATTCTTAACTCCTTTAACTTGAATCAACTTATTTCCCTAAGCTCTTCCTGCAGGCTAAGCCAGCTGCCCTACACAGTTCTACTGAAGACCAGAAATTGATACCAAATGGATGTATTTTGTTTGCTGAATGAAAGAACTAATGGCTAACCTCTGAGTGTCAAATAGCAAGCTTTTCCTGTTAAATACAATGAAAACAGCATCTATCAGAGTTTAAGCAGAAATTATCCTGTAGAGTTCAAGTACCTGAGCCTCTGTGAGGGCTCTGGGCTGGCTGAGATGAGCCTGTTGCCAGCTGGCCCAGCTGCCAGGGGCCATGCAGTTGTTCCCTCCCAGTGACACCAACATCTTTCCATATTCTTTATGGAGAAAGTGGCTGGAAGAGCTTTGGCTGTGCCAGACCTGATCTCTCACTAGTGCACAAATCCCAAATCAGCAGCTTCCTCAAACTAAATTAGTTACAAGTCATTTGTTGAGATAATGGAGTATAAAACATTTAAACCCACCCCCTGCAAGTGCAGGGCCAGCCAAAATTACCAGTTTCAAAGGCTATCAGCTCATCTTTCTGGTGCACACAACAACACAGGGTTTTCACTTTTACATTACTTAACCTGAGTTTGAGTTTCACTTAAATTTAGTCTGACAGCTGGTTTAGGAACAGCAACACAGATTAGCTACAGCATTAAAGGGGATCCAGCTTCAAATATGGGAATGGCAGCAGCACGAAAATCCTGGGATGCTAAACTGCAACTTGAAGCTTAACAACTCTGGCATTGCTGTCTTCCACCTCAGACACAACAGGGTTTCTGTTCAGAAAAGGCTGTATTAACAGTAGTCATTTGAAACCTTATAATTTATACAAATTAAATCATAGTAAAGATGAACACAGTATTACAGTAATTTCATCTAGGCTGCTGTAATCAAGACAAAATACTTGTCACTTCAGTTTTTATGGTGTTGCAAGAAACTGAAATGGTATCTACTTTTTTAAAAGTAGCAAACTTGTATTTGTTAGCATCTTGAAGCCCTCTTACTTCTATTTAATAGTCTTTTGCTTATATCATTCATTTTACATCCTCTAGAGATACTGATGATCCTTTCAATTTCATCTGACACTTTTAAGGAAGTTTGAGAATGACATAAAAACTCATGTCATTTTCAGTTACTACAAGTTCTGGGATGGTATTTGCTTGTAAAATCTCAAAATTCAAATAATTAATAGCTTGACTAAGCATTAGCAAGTGTTGCATACATCCATTTCTGTGGTGAGAGTATATGCCACAGAAGAAACACAAACAGACAACTTCAGTAGCTTTTTTTCTTTTTTTTTTTAATTAATAACTTCTTAGTTCAGGAAAAAAAATAAACCACAAAAGAGAACTGGAAGAACTACTCTCCACCTTCTTTATAAAAGAACTTTTCTCAAAGAGAGACACTATAGACTTTGTTCACCACTATGTCAAATCCTATCATAATCACCTTGGTTTCCACATCTATTCTACCACATTTCATGCTCAGCTTCCAAACATCTCTTATAAAGGAGGTGGGGATGTGCTTTAGACAGGTTAAAAATATGCTGCACCTTTACAGTATTTAAACAATTACACCAAGCATAGTTCATACATTTATCACATTAACTATCACCTGGTAACCATACATTTAAAAAGGTCTAATGTAGAGTATGTAATACCCATGACAGATACTCTTACTTACTTAAGAGCATATAAAGATCAGGATTTATTCACCCTCCCCATCTGCAAGTCAATTTCTGATCTCTTCCTGGTACAATATAAATGACCAAAAAAATCCCTTCATTCCATTGCACTACCACAACCCTATATGCATAGAAAGGCAGATTAATTATCTGTGACAGGGAAAAGGAAGAGGGGTTTATAAAAAGAATTTGAAGAACATCTACTGCACAGGTAGTTTAGATGTTAAGCACATGAGTTCTGCTGTTTGGGTTTTTTCCCCCCATTTTTTTTTCCTTACACAATACACCCCTACACAAACACTAACTTGAGTAAGTGCAAGTTACTCCTGACCAACAAAACAACTCCAGCACAAGAGGCTTGAACACCAGCACAGTGACAAGGCTGTGCTGAAAGCCCGTCTGGGGTGTGGGAGTGGTGAATGAGAATGTAAAGCACATTTCTGCATATAATGTGCAAAGGCTTGATCTCCACAACTGCACTCAATTTGCTACATGCACAGCCAGAGATGAAAATGAGATCAAAACCAGCTGGGAATGGTTGTCCTGAGAAGATACAATAACCATTAAAAAATCTAAACATAAAATACAAATACAGAAGCAACAGAACATTGTTAATAATACTAAAAGACAGAAACACACTGTTGTTGTTAAAAGAAGTTTCAAGTAATATTCCAGATCCAATTTCAATCCTACTCACAGGAGAAAATGCCCAGAGATTAGGAAGAGAAGTCCACACCAAAGTGTATTTTTAATAGCATAAGGGCATGGTCAACAGACCCATCCTTGCAACAGCTATTTTCAAAAATAAAAATCTAAACAGAAAGACATCATTCTAATTAGCATTCATATTAAGATGTGCATTACTGGAAATAGTTGTTTAATTCACTGCAACCAGTAGAAGACACGATGTGCTGCATCGTTTGTGCTCTATCACAAGATACTGTGTGTACACTTCTTAACATCCAAGTATAAATCCTGCTCATCAAATAAGGCATACTTAAAAACAACATGGTCTCTACAGAGGTAACTTTGTGTGTTTTCTTCTCATTCTGCTTCACTCTTCTAGGTATGATGAAAACAAAATTGGTCCCTGTCGAGGTTTGTCAACATGAGCAACCAGATTAAGATGAAACAGATTTGATCATGTCAATTTGTGGGGAAGGGGGAAAGTTGGGATTTCTTTATTTTTAATGACACTTGGGACACCTCCTGAATGAGCTCTGCAGAAGGCATGAAAATAAAATCTACATTTACTATGTCAGTGACACCAGTGTGCCCCTTCATGATCCCTATCTCTATCCCTGTCCAGAAATGCCTCCATATTGCTACAATTTGTCCAAACTCAGTTATTTTCTGTTAGATTGTTCCTTCCAGTAAAGCTGCTATTTTCTGTTTCAAATTATAGCTTTTTCTACATTTTTACTAGTGTATGCATGCTAGAGAACAGCTGCATTGCAGAGGTACATATTTAGCACATGGTAACAAACCAAAAAAGAAATACAAAAAAAATGAACCAGTGTGTCCTACTGGCTGCTCTATGTCAAAAGCACTGTTTGGTCTTCTGATATAAAACACTACAGAAGTAATATTAGCAGAAGTCTGCTCTGCTTCAAGTATTACCCCAACTTTAAATGTGATCTTCAAATTTTTGTGCAATTCTTTTTGTAATTTCATGTGAATAAAAACATCAACATGTCTAAACTAAGAAACTGTACTACCTCCACTGTAACACAGCACATATGGTAGAAGCTTTAAGGTGAAACAGCTATTTATTGGATGGATTTTTAAAAAATGACTATTGCCCAAATGCAATGGGTAGCAACAAAGTATCAGACTACCGCAAAATGCAGTTACAAATATACACTGACAACTTCCTTCTTAAATATTAATGGCTCTTGAAATACCCATCAGATACTTCTACAAAATTTCTCTATTTTAAGTCTAATGATTTTTCTTAGTTTCTTCACAAGTAGTGCAAATACACTCCTTATTCTTAGGTCATCCCAAGATATGGCTGGTTTTTGTGTGTGTGATTTGTTTGTGTTCTTCACTGAAGTGATTCAGGGACACTGTAGTCATGAGCATGGAATGCAATTCTTGCTGGACTACCTTGGAAAAAAAAATCTACCTTATTCATGTACAGCTGTAAAATTCTACAAATTAAAAATTTCACATCAGATTACCTGATGCAAAAGCTATTGATTCCCTGCTATGGGGGAACTGAGCAGATCCCCTGAAACCTTAAACTGTACAAGCAGTGTAACAGGTTTTTGTCCCCTCTATACAGACTACAAGTTTTCAGTTCTTGAATCGTGTTTGCTCACAAATGTGATTGAATTTCCTAAAATAAAGAAAAACATAAGAGTATTAAAATGTAAGTTCTCAGAAGTCAGGCAACAAAAGCAAGTCAGCATCTTTCACAGGGTATTTTAAATGTTAAATAGTCTAAAGCAGACCATTTACACACTAAAAATGTCTGTTTTTCAGAATCTGTTTAGATCATACTTTACTGTCATTTTACATGTAACAGGATTTTCAACATCTCTCCTGCCTAACCCTCATTAGTTTTATTATGCACACAGAAAACCTGTTATTAAAAAGCATTCCTCTATACTTCTGCATACTTCAAACCCAGAAGGCAATTAAAACAGGAATCAGTGAATTAATTTTTCCCCTGCAAGATATTAGTAACTTTTAGTAGACAGCATTACACAAGTCATTAAGAACTAAATTAACCAGGCTGATGATACATTTCAACATAAACACATTCTCTCAGTGGCTTAGAATCTTCTGGAAAGAGAACATTTTCCTCAGCCTGTATTATATAAGTTTGATGGGAATGGCAAAGCTGTTGTCATGGATTAAACAGGTAGCATAATTCAGTACCAAGCACTTCTTCCCACTTCTCAGAAACATTTCCCTGTTCATTCCTTGTTCTTCTCTCACTTGGGCCATGTGGCCCCTGACACACAACTGAAACAGAAGTTGGGGTGCTGAGTGTGTCACTACATGTGAAGGAAATGGTGCAAAGGAGACCCTGAATCTCCCCCTCAGCTGAATGAGATCAAAGATCAGAAAAGCCTTGCTCACATAACCAGAACTACTTAGCAGAACAATTTAGCTCAATTAAAAACTAACTGGATATAAAGGAGTGGTATAACAGGATTGTTTGCTTTTATGGGCTTTAGGAACTAAGAGTAGCAGCCAGTAAAGTTCTATGAAGCACTGATACTTGGAAAAAACAAAGGCCAAAAAAAAAGATAGAAGGAGAAGGAAAAAAGAGGAAAAAACCCCTGAGTCATTTTTATTCTAGATGAAATTATCCCCAACATGAACGAAGATGACTGGTGAGTACTTTGATATTGAATTAACGCTAACATTTCAAAACAAAATCTCCTCTGGGAGCACAGACAGTCCTGTAATGTGAAGTTATAGATAGTAGTGGTACTTCAAATTAGATCTGCAACTTAAATCCAAAATTATTTTTGAAAGCTATTTGCTAAAACCCTTGAATTTGTAAGAGACTGCAGATGAATATTTTACAAGTCTGTCTTATGATCTGCTTGCCTGAGCTGCACAGACTGGTTATTTTCAACCCACAGTACCTGAAATATTAAAGGAATTATGCTAAGTGTGTATGTACATTGCAACATTAGAAAGATACTGCAGAATCTACTATTCATTAAGGCAATTTCTCAATAAGGGGTAACAGCTCCTCTGTCTTAAATTAAACTGAGAATTTAGAGAATTATTCACAAGGCAAGAAGGATTTTTCAACCCTCCCTGAAACCAGTTAGCTCTTAGGGAGAACATTTTTGTTTTGTTTTATGAGTCTTTAATATCTGTCTTACCACATGTGTATCTTTTTATAAGAATAAAACTTCACTGGGTCATCAGAGGCCTTGATTTTTTTTATTCAAGAAGCTTGATTTATTTTAGAAGGACATTTCTCATAACTGACCAGATAGCAGGGGTCCAAGGCTCCTGGATGTATTAAAACTCTTGACAAGTAGAGGGTTAATCTCTTTTCAGGCTCAATATTTCATTTTCAAGGCATGCCAGATTCCTTGGGTCAGAGATGTAAGACCTAGAAACTCCTCAGGAACCTGCTGTGGCTTATGTTACACACTCCAAGCTGCTCTTGTTGCTAATTAGTCCCACCAGCTGATCCCTTCAGTGGAAGTTACACTCACTAAAAGTGTCTCCTTCCACCCCAGTGGGTGGAAAAACAGACCCAGGAAGTGTCAGCCATGGGTTACATCAACTTACAAGTGCTGGCAGCGCCCTTGACATGCATGGAGAGCTCATTTCAAAGTTGTGTTAAAAACAAAAATGACAAAAAATCCCCAAAGTTCACCCAGTTCTGCTGTATGCTGCAAGTTCTGGCACTTCAAAGGTTGCTTTTCCATTGTTGTTCTTTTTTTTTTCTAAGGAACACAAAGCAAAACCCACCCTCTAAAGTGTACAACTTACATGGCATGATGTGCTTTGACCTGAGTTCGACAGTTGCGTCCCCAGTAGCAATCAGGACGTGACGTGACAGTCACTACAAGAAGAGCAAGTGAAATGCTACATTTATTACAAAAGTCATTAAAAGTGACCCAGATTATTAAACCACTGCTAATGGTGGTTTACTCATCAGAAACAAGACATAGAATTATATTGTTTTGCCTTTGTGGAAACAAAGCAAACACTCTGAAGAACAAAAACATTAATTTTTAATATTAAGTTAATGCAGACTTATGATGAAAGTATCTGGTTTTCAGTGCTGTAAACTGAAGTTTTACCATTTCATTTAATAGAGGTGGACTTGATTAGACACTCTAGCATTTGTCTAGATGTATTTCCATACAACAGAAAAGTTATAATTTGGGTACAGTTTGCTGCTTTCCCCCAGTTTCACATGCATTACAACTCAGCTGAGCAGCAGCTGGACTAAAAAGCAATGCTAAGGGCAAACCAGGTCCACTATTTTTGCTCATTATGCACAGCAGCACAAGCAGAGTTCTCAACAGCTTAAGACTGGGAAGCTGTTGCTAACAGCAAGAACTAAATGGACAGAAGTAATACTTAAAAGCAAACTGTTGGAATTGCTTCTGTTCCAAACAAATTTAGGTCTGAAGGAGGCACAGTTGTTTGTGTGCTATTTTATACTAAAAGTGTAAATGCAAAGATTTAGAATCAGTTTATGAAAGCATTCTTGTTCCTAGTTGAGAGCTGGTAAAATGTTAAATTGTGCAGAAAGTGCATAATTTAATGTATTTAAATGGGAAAATAAATTTTATTACAGCAATTGGTTTCTGTTGGCTATATTCTGATTTTACTGAATTCCTCTTTTCACTCTGCAGATATACTTATTCTGCAGATGAGAAATGGCACTGAAAGAAAAGTTTCCATTAGGGAGTCTGAAAATAACTATACACAAGCTTAGCAGCTGACAAGTAAAGCAAGGAGCAGAAGATATTAGCCCTGCAAGGAGATTTGCACTGGGCTACATGAAAGTGCCAAAAGAACACAGACACAAAGATAAAACCGATGATAACTCTTTAAATTACTTTTCCCCTCCTTACTGTGCAAAACCATCCCCACCTGGCAATTCAGCAACAGGAATATTCTGCCTGTACTGGTAGGCAAGTTCTCGAAAGCTGCGAAGGCCACAACAGTAGCAAAGCACTGTGTTCCCAGTAATTCTGTAATCTGGGGAGAAAACCAGTTTGTCACAATGTGAGGCTTAATAAATCAGATTTAAGTAAAGAGCCAGGACTGCACTGGTTCTGTACACAGAACTCCAAACTTCTTGGTAACATTGCTGAGTTACATCCAGACAAAGAGTCATGCACGTGCAAACTGAACACAACACATACCTGACAACATAAAAACTCCTCTTTGAAGAGCTAAGAGACTTTCATTTAACATATTTTTCCATGTCAGACCCCTGGATGCCAGGTAATCCTGAAAAGAGCAATTGAAGTGTTTAATCTAGAAAAATCCCCAACTTTCAAGAGTAAGCAAGCCATTTATTCTCAAATATTTCCAAACCTATCAGTAACTATGTTTTCAGAATGGGTTTATGCTGATTACAAGTAAAAATTAAATACCTGTAACTTAATTAGCATGATACATTCAGACTACCAATAAAACCTTCCACTAAATATCTTTTTTTTCATATCTCCACTTTTGCCTAAAATCATTCTCATTTACCTCAAATCAAGATTTCATCCAGTTCACCTAATTTAGGCAACCCTGTTATAGTATGGGTAAAATATCTTCCATACCAGTTAGTGTGAAATTTACCTTGTCTGGGACAAGATATTTAACAAGCATTGCTTTCCTGGCACATTTTTATTGAATTATTTTTCTCTTAATATTTTGGATGATCATTTGGAGCTCATTTAATCAGCCTTTTAGAATCAGGTTCTGCAAGTGACACAATGCAGCCACTGTAACTATTAGGCAGCACATCACTTCCATTTCATCAGTGAGTACATCTCAAACTTTGTACATTTGTTATTACCACACACAGTGATTTTTAAACGTACCTTTAGGATATCTGATTCGTAGTGGTTGTTATTCAGGACACCATCCAAACACTTATCACCAAGATTTATTTCTAATCAGTACAAGAAGAAGAATAAAAGTTACTATTTCTCACCCAAACCCCGTGGCCCTCACACATTTTCTGAAGGCTCCTGTGTTTCCTGAAATAACATGCACAGGCTCATGTGAGCACTGAGTACGTGACTGCATTCAACATTTGCTAATGCATGTGATTTGTAACTTCTAGTGGCAAAGACAAGATACTGAGATTTTGCAATTTCAGCTTCAGTCCACAAACACTACACCAAGCTGCACAAATTGCCAGTGCTAGTAAAGCATATTCCATTAGCTTCAAACTGCAGCCAAGGCATTCCAAATGTTCTAATTTATTCTTTTCAAATGTCAAAAAAACTTTGAGTTTCAGAAATCTGCATGTTTAAGAGAGCAAGGCTCTTTTCTAATCCTTTACCATCACATGTTCAGGGCTCTTGTACTGGTTTGTATGATGCTCTTACTAGACTGAAATACACCATGATTTTTTATATTGTGCCCAGCAAACGTAGTTTCTAAGCCCAATATTGTATGAAGACACACAGTTAAATCCTCTCAGTTAAAAACACATGCCAGTTCAATTTTTTGTGTTTGTGATGTGAGGACACAGCCCTTGTTTCTTTTTGCATGACTGTGTTAAAAACTATTCTATGTCTCTTAAATTACTTAAATCTCAAGACAGACAGACAGACACTACTGCAGACAGGCTCATAAGTAACAGATTACTCCACAATACCACAGAATGGTGCCAAGCAGCCAAAACACGCCATCCGAGTGCAGCCCCAGTACAAGTGACAGAAGGGCTGCAGACAAACTGTGCCTGTAAAATAACAGAGAAAATCCCTGTAAGGACGTGGACACAACAAAACTCAGCAGTTACTATTCTTATAGATCAGCAACAACAGAGCTCTAATACACTTGCTTTTAAAAAGGTACAACTTTCTCATTTAAAATGCGTTCTTTAAAGGAATAACGAATTCTGTAAAGGAAGATTCTTTCATGCTGTCACTACAAGAGTCCAAATAAAGAAGATTCATATAAAAAGTAAATTATTTCCAAGTAAATTTAATAGTAAATAAGCAGATGGTTCTGTAGAAAATAAAATAAAAAATGTACATACATTGCTGAGGAGCAACATGGGGATTCTGTTCACGCTCTGCTCTTCGGTCAGGCATTGGCTGAAAGCAGCAGGTGCATATTACATGACTTCCTTGAGCAGGACACACATATTCCTGAACAGCTGGATGAGTTAAAAGGGGAAGGAAGAAAAAAAAAAAAGAACAATGTACACAACGGCAATCTGGATGAGGAATCTTAGTGAATATTAACAACATAAAAATCTAGAAGTAACAAACAAGCAACCTTTTTCCAAAGGTTCTATAAAACAGCAGAAAAACAGCATTCAGACTTCTAAACTGCACAAGTGTGTAGAACATTTCAATACATAGAAAAGTTTAAGGACTATCAACCATCAGCAACCCATTTTGGAAATTCACAGCCAAACGTATTTGCAAAGACACCAGTGCTGTGAGAGGGAGCTTGCTTAGGCCTAACTTAGTTTATTGTTGTAACACAGCTCAGTGCTTAGCTCAGGGGAGTTGGAGATGATCTTCAAGGGTCCCTTCCAACCCCAGCTGTTCCGTGACTCTGCCCTGAGTGTCTGAGTTGCAATATTTCAGTGCTGCACTGCTGGGACAATGTGACACTGACCTGCAGGGAAGTTGGCAGAGGTTGATGGAGCATCTCCCAGAGCCTGCATTCCTCCTGCCTCTGTCTCCTGGCCTGTGCCAGGCACAGTTGGAACAGAGTGTCTTCGGTACCCTGGGCACTGTCTGCATACTATATATGGTTGACTGAAAGAATAAAATAAATCATATGAAATTATAACAAATAAATGCAAATACAACTTACATCACTATGCTAGACAAGGTGGGTCAGACTCTCTAAGTTTAAATTTAGGATTTCCTCATTTAGTAACAGATGGAAGTTTATGTAACTCAGTACCTTACAGCTCTGAGGACTGCTGTACTTGTGACAGATGAAGCTTTGGGTTTTGTAGTATTCCTCAAGAAGTTTTAAACAAAAGGAAAAGGGAAAAAAAAGAGCAATGTGACTGAAAGAGAGAGGAACAAAGCTGGAATAGTTATCTACAAGAATTCTCCTGTTCCCCTGTAGACATTAAGCAGAAAGTGTTTGCTGTTGAAAATAAAGAGGAGGTATTTTGGTACTCAGGAATTCCTAAGTTAAGCACCAGCTGCTTTGGTACCATACACCCAGTGAAAGCAGCATTCCAGACACATAAGAAAGCACAATCATTGCAAATGCACTCATAGAATCATGACTGTTTTATCTCCTGACCAGATCTTAGCCACAAACCTGTCTTTTTGTTGCACAATTCAACATAGAACTGTTGGTCACAAACTGAATCTTGCTGGACTTCTAGGAGGTTATAATTTTTGCTGATTGCTCAAAGTTCAAAAGGACGGCCAGCAAAACTGCCAAGTTAATTACTGTCAAGACTGAACTTACCTGAAAACAGACTCATTCTGGCAATGACCATGGGAACATTCTCAGCAATGACAGCATTTGTGAAACCAGCTCAGTTTGTGTCTGTGCATTCAAACATAGGTACATCTAATGCAGCACACAATAAAAACAGCCATACCTGATGTCTGAGGATTCACTATCTACATCTGACAACTCCAGTAAATCTTCAGAGCTTCCCTCCTCATCTGAAAAAGATCTCCGCACCTTAGGCTGCAGCATGTCTTGAGTAATTTTGTTTCTGGCATCCATGCTCCGAACATCATCTTCATTGCGACATTTATCTGGCATGAGAACCAAATTCAAATTTCAACAGAAAGGAACACCTCACATCCCTTATCTGCACTCTACTTTCTTAACACAGTTGCCATTAGGGTGTTTTCATTTCCATAAGACTTGGTTTTGGATAAGAGAGTTCTAGATCATCTTAGTTAAAATCCTCTCTCTGCTACAGAAGGCAACTTAAGTTTGGTTTCCAAGAGGCCATGATCAAAGTTAATTAAATCTACATTCAAGTATATTTTTCAAAAGTATCCTTCTCATGATTAAGAAACAAATTAAAATGAAACATTCTCAGCATACTCAGAGTATTACAAGTCATTATGTTGTGTTAAATGCACTTGTTTTCTGACAAACCATGTCAGAGAAAAGAGCAGGGAAATAAAACACTGGTATTTTACAGACAACAGTGTGTGCAGACATGAGTTATGCAGCTCATGTGTGAAATCCACCAGATTCTGCCACAGACACTGTTCAACTTGCCTGGATGCTGAATCAGATAAGCTTCAACCAAGTTGTTCAATATGTGATTTTTACAAATACGTTCTACTGGACAACGACAGGTTGGGCACAGAGAAGATCTTTCCATCCATCCTGAGTAGCAGGCAGCACAGAAAGTATGCATACAAGGCTGCAAGCTGGAAAACAAACAAATGGAGTCCAAATACAAATCTTACATTTTTTCAGATACATCCATAACACTCATAAAACTACTTAGCATTGATTTGACTATAAAAATGGGGTAGGGAAAGGAAAATCGAGAGGGCATGTGAAAATGCTGATTATCCTGACCTCCTCAAACAGTTGTCACTGAATGTCTTGCATTATTGCCACATGATTAAAGCTTTTGTCACTCTTACATACCTTACACAGTCATGCAGCAGTTCTTGGCAGATAATGCAAGTTAACGTCTCTTCCATCTTATCTGGTTTCACATTTGATGTTTTTGCATCTTCAGAGCCAATTTTAATTATACATTCACTTGGAGCTGCTGGTGAAAGATTTGGACAAGTTTCTTCATCTACAAAGACAGAAGGAGATAGTTTTTTAAGCCTTTTCTAACTTATTTTTATTTAAGTATTAAAAAAAATCCCCAAAAGATATGCACTGATTCATTGTTCACTGGCAACAGTCCCAAAAGAGGTTCTTGCTTTACACACTACAGCTTCTGCTACTGAAGACATTATTTTCATGGGACCAGAAATCAAGAGACACAAGAAACAAGATGACAGCTGTTGTAATTCCATTTGGAGGGGCAGGGGTGAGGGTTGAGTTGCAGAATACTGTAGTATACTAACCTCCTTTCAGTTTCTTCTTAGCTGGTTCCAAACCTGCCTCCTCCCCTGTTCTTTCAGAATCTGATTCTGCATTTTCTTTGTCAGTGATTTCAGGAGCAACTGCAGAAGCTTCAGCATTCACATCCAGTTTTTCATGCTTGTCGTGCAGCGCTCTTACACACATGGATTCCAAGATGGGGAAAGCAGGCACAGGAGTGACAACTGAGGACTGTGATCCTATAAAATAAAAACAGAAACATGAACATGGCTGCACACAGCTATGGGACATGTCAAAACAAAAGGTACTCAAACTCTGACGAGGCACACACAGCAATCCAAACATCTGAAAAGGAAAAAGTGGAGCAGAAAAGCAATGTCTGCATAACTTACTAAACACACTCTGAACCAATCTGACTAATTGGAAGACCTGGGGGAAAACAACCTATTAGTTGTATAACCCTACTTAAAATCCCCATTCCTCTTTCAATTGTGGAGTATTTATTTGTAAGACTATTATCCACACCAGGTCTTCCTGACAAAGATGCCAGGCAGGAGTTATGCAATACTGATCATACGTAACAGGTTGGGATCACAGCAAAGAGAAAGCTTTGTTTCCATAGGAGCCAATGAAGTCCTAATGAATTGCTGACAAATGCATAAAGGAATGCTCACAATTCCTTCACTCACCATCAGGATTTACCCTGACTGCTCATAAAGAGAAAGTTAAAATGCACATATCCACCTGGTATTTTCACTAGAACCTTACAAAACAAATTCTAAAGACCAAGATAGGGGTAAGAGATCAATCTTTTCCAATTCAAAACTGGAGTAACAGTTGATGAGTTGGACTCAGTGACCCTGATGGGTCCCTTCCAACTCAGCACATTCTATGACTGTGTGATCAAACTTTAAATACTTGACCCAGTCTCACCAGATGTAGATGGATTATCTTGCTGAACAGATGCAGACTCAACCGAAGAGGTAGAAGAAGCATTAAAGAGGTTAGATGTAGAAGTAGATGGCTGTGGTTCCTCATAGCAAGACTGAGTAGCTGACAGTGATGAGGTAATTTGGGTCTCATCATAACTTCTTCCTGTACTTGAGGTATCTTTGGTCACATGGCATTGGTTTTCTACATTAACTTCTACAGTTGGAAGGGGGGAAAGGAAAGAAAAATATCTGTGTGACAGTCACCATATCATGGCTTCACAATTCCAAGGAATCAAACTCTCTCAAGAGGGTTACATTAGTCATTGGAGCTTAGCTCCTCTTCATGGATCTTGAATTACTTCCTTACCTACTGGTTCTTGAGTTGCATCATGTGTTGTGTTTAAGGATTCATAAAGATAAGCAACATCTGAAAGAGATTTAAAAATATTAATTATGTTCTTCAAACAAAAATTCACTAAACTTAATCCCACATAAACTTCTATGCACAAGTGGCTGCATCCCCAAAGTGTCTGACAAGGGAAGAGGCAAATGAGGGGTCACCTCAATAGCACCACGTTAATACTCCTACTTAGGAGGCAATTAGGAGCAGCACAGCAAGATCTTTTCTTCTCAGGAAACCAGGCAGAGCAGCTTTTGTGTGACGTTTAACTTGTGCCAGCCATGGAACCAGAGGCTTAATCATTTCTTAAACCTAAAATCTGCTCTGTCAGAACAGACTGTATTTTTACTGATACTTGAATCAAAGTTCTTCGAAGAAGCTTATTATTTCTGAGCTCACTTCTCAACCTCTTCAATCAATATTATTTCATTTCTTTGTGAAATACATGAACTCTCAAAAATACAGATTAGGACATGCCATAAATTTCAGCCAGAAACTAATTTAGAATCTATTAATAAAACCAACTGGATAATATCCTTTTCTTTCCACCTTACTGCAATTTAATATTGTTCTAAAAATTCCTCTACCTTGCTACCTTTTTGTCACCTCCAACCACCTACAAGCGAGTAAGACTTAGTTTGTAGCAACACTTCTTCTGATCAGAAGTTAAAATATTATCTCCTTCAGTAGGACTTAGGACAGGCATGCCAAATCTAAATTCTTCTCTGTGTTTCAAGATGGAAAAGCTGAAAAAGCAAAACTGGAGGCTTGGTAATTTAACTACTTATTAACCCAAACAGAAATCAGTCTTCCAGTTCATTACCTGGAAAATTCACCCAAGTGATTCATCTAAGTAGCATCAAGTGCAAAAATGCCAACTTAGACAGGATTTGTGAGATAAACTACACAGACAGAAAAATACAGCTTATCACTGCTTCATGTAACATTTACACCAGACAGCATAAATCTGTCTGTCTGGATACAAATTGACAGCAATTTCATCAAGGAAGTATTTCAACAGTAAGTATATATCTAGAATTTTTTTAATTATTACTGTATGAAAATTGTAAATACAGTATTGCAGATTTACCAATTCTACTTTCACTGCAGGGCTTCCCCCATCTCCTCCCCATTTTGCCTCTTCCCTCTTTAAAACAAAAAAAGCCAACATACACGCCCAAAAAAGCTCCCCACACAAAACAAAAAGCTTTTGCAGCCCTTCCTACTGGTGCCAAAAACTGTTTCACTGAGATATATAAAGTATCACTAACTACCCCAGCAATTTGACTTCTAAAAGAAGCACTGGACATGTGATTAGAACCTCATTACTTACCATTCCATGCATTAGTTCTACCAAAATTACTTCTAGGCACATTTCAATTTCAGACAGTTGCTCAGATTTGTCTCTGTAAAAACTGGCACATCCATGACCTCTTCTCTAGAGACTTTTTTTTAAAACATATTTCTCTTTAAAACAGAACTACTCAATTTTATTATACTGATATTTCTTTTCCTTCATGACTCAAAAGAAAATGACTAAGCATGCCATTTAAAAAATATTATTCACTTACTGTTCTCAGGCTCATTTTTTCTGTAAACAACATAGATCACATCCCCAGTCTGTAATGGGTATGTCTGCTTCTTAACCACTTTCAGTTTATTAATTACTGTTCCATTAGTACTGTAAAGAGAATGAAAAGATAACTTAGCATAAATGTTTTCCTAATTACATGGCAGTAGGGAAAACACAAGATATGTTTAAAGAAAGAAAAATATTGTCTGCCCCTCAAAAATGTAAGTGGACTAAAAAATTTTTAAAAAAATGAAATCTAGAAACAAAAACTTTCTCCCAAAGACAGAAGTGCAGAGCTACTGGAACTTCAAAGCTCATTTGCAGCTACTGATAAAGAGATGGCAGCTGACAGACAAAAGACCTCTGATATCTGGCCAATGCCTAAAATAACTGGAAGATTGTTTCTGTACAATAGTCTCCACCCTTTAAGTATAAAACAATATAGGACAATACCAGTTCTATTCAAAAAGTTCCAGGCTGGGTTTTCCAATTAACACTGGCAATCTTGTGAGATGTTCTGTGACAAAGGAACTTCTCCTGTACAGTCAGGGATACCACTCAGTGGTAATTTTTTTCCCCCTCCTCCTACAAAAAGGAAAAAACCTAAAATTCTGAGGTTACTTAGACTGTTTGCAACTTGAAAGTGAGAAATCAACGAGGTGGAAAAAATTGATACATAATGAAAGATGAGCTGGAATGAATTATTTTGATATTGATAAAAAATTCAAGACTTGTAGAAGAAATTAAACTAGGGAAAACATAGAGCATTGCTGATTAATTTCTTTATCCCCTTAACTATGGGTGATGTTGTATACACAAGCCATGAATTTATAACCGAGTTATTCAAGTACTGAATAATTCCAGCTCACTTGCAGGAAGTGTCCTTCAGGGCTGCAGCCCTCTCGAATTTCAGACTTCTGCCACTCAACATCTCAGCAATTGGTACCAAACAGGAAAGAACAGAAAATAGCTGCTTTTCCCTCTCTGCAGAGCAGCTCCAAGAAATAACAGCAAAGCTGTGCTGCCACCTCCTGGAGGCACCGCCCGTGCCCAGGGCACCACGGACTGTCCCTCACTGCAGGGGAGTTACTGGAAATCAGCACCTTCCCTCTCCTCTTTGCTGGCACAAAAGTGTGAATTAAACGTTCAAGAGGGAAAACAAGTCCTTTGGAAGCACTACAGCAAGTCTTGGTCAGTGCTTGGTCTTGCTGCTGCAGCTGCCTCCACCTTCTATGTGGTGGAATCAACTAACCCAACACAAATAATGGGATGCCCAAAAAATAGAAATGCTACTTTAAACATCAAGAAATGAACAAATTTGGGTCACATGGATGAAACTTCAAGCTTCTCCTACAAGCAAGAAAACTACTTATAGCTTGTCCTTTTCCCCTCAGGCATACAGATGTTGATTAGGCTGAAAAACATAAGCACTGAAGAACCAGCAGAACAAAGAAATCACTAAATGAATGCCAAAGTTCAGCAATTAAGAAGAAAACAGAATTTTAGTCAGTCTGTTAAAAACAACACTGATTTTTAACCTCACACTGATGGTAGTGATAACATTAAAAAATATTATGTTGAAGCAAAAATTGCCAAATATCCTTCAATTGCCAAATAAAGAGTAAAGTTTACACCAATCCCTGAAACTTGTCAGAGATCCTCTAACAAAACTAACATCAAATTTGACCTGTTTTCCAGAAGGCACACCACAGCATGCATCTCCCATCTGCCCCAAGCATTCTAGATCTTCTGTAACAAATCAGCTAAATTCAAGTAACAAGACTTGTCTTTTACTGAGTTTTAGCCTCTTCAGGCAATTCCTAGCCCAAACATTTCACTGAATATAGGGGGGGAAATGTCACAATAATGTATTTTATGAAGTAGCTCTGTCACGACTGCCGAGTTCCACGATCATTCTGGAGGACAATAACTCGAGGTATTTTTTGGGGAAAAAAAAACCAGGAAAACCCCCAAAACATCACAGATCTAGTAACCAGTTGGGCTTGATCTCAGAAAGCAAGCTGCAGAAATAGCTATGCAAGACCCTGCTCGTCAGATTGACTACAGACAGCCAAATCTCTTCAGTTCTGTACTTACACAGACTTCAGTGAGAGCTGACTAATGAATTATTTGGCACACATGGACCCAAATGAAGTAGGAATAAATAGATATCACTTAACACAGAAAATCATAAGCTTTTCTTCAATGTGTTAATAAACTAAAGCAGTATTTATCTCTCAGCCAATAACCAAAGGGAAAAAATTACTCAACTATCCCAGATAATTGTATTGGTCTTTCACTTCCAATTTCAGGCTTTAGCATGAGACTTTTAACAGATATGGTGACGTTCCAGATTAATGTTGTGGGTATTTTTTAACCAGACACACATGATAAATTATGACATTTGTACATTCCTCTGATGTTTCAAATTAAAGTCCCCATAAAATAAGTAGAAAGTACAATGAGAATCCCAAATATGAAGGCCATTCATTAAGACTTGGTATTGAATTGATGCCAACTGGCTGTACCATTTTTCAAGGGGAGAAGAAAAACAGCATTATCAGATAGAAATTGTCTGTGTTGTGAAACTATGTCATGAAAGGGTCCAATGTCACTTTTTCAAACAGTGAAAGAGAAAAATCAGGCCTTGACTCAATTCCAATGTGGCTGATGACTCTACAGTTTCATTAATGAACCATAAATTCTGTTTACTTCCCAATCCCATCTGCTGTGCAGAATTGATGTGAACAGCTTCACTCAGAACAGGGTTACTTTTGAAGTAGATGCATGATCTATGTTTTGTAAGAAACTTTCATGTCCTTCCAAGAAAAATGCCAGTCTAATAATTTTTAATAATTATTTGCACCCTTCCAGGAAAAGAATGTAGTTTATGTTAAAGCTTCTGGGTTAACAGCTATCTGCTATTAAAATGCATATAATACTGAACTGTAAACTGAAATGAGTTTTGAATTCTATTAAGGTACAGAACCCCTTCTGCACTGTAATTCTTCACTCTTTTGTTTATAGACACAGTTTAGACTGGAGGAAGAAGAGAATTTAGTAGAAGGGACACCAGCATCAACTGCAGATCAGCCTCTGATTTACTCACAGAAAAGGAGCTTGTCATATGAGCATCAGCCTTGTCTAAATGGTTTCCTGATCTGAAACATCACTTACTACTTAGAATCTTAAAAGGACAAAATCCTAGAAAATAACAAGAAATTACACTAGCTGCCTTTAAAATTTCTTTTTCAAAATGGAGAACCTTACAATTGCTTTTACTGGGAGAAATCCAACTGCTGCCTCCACTGTGTTAGGTCAGCTTGTTTTCTTTCAAGCAGCATAAGCAACTATTGCATGGTTTGGAAAATAAAACAGAAACATATCCCAAAAAGGGCAAGTCTGAGTATTTTATTGTACTATTTGCTAACTCTTGGCTTTTATTACTTCCAAACTTTTATTTACTCAGCAATTTTGAATGCTCTAGGCATTTTCTTTCACCTGCAAGTTTTGGGTAATTCTTTCCAAAGTATATTCAAGAATTCATTATCCTATCAGAAGATAAAACCCAGTGTTGGCTGTCTACATATTTTTGATTATATTCTTTGGGTTAGCTACAGTGGAGAAACAAAGTCCTCTCATTTTGACTGTCCCACACTCACTGCCTCCTGCAATGCATTCCTCTTCACGAGAAAAATCTGAGCTTGACCACGGCAACGTTCCCAAACTATTTTCCACTTCTGAGAAGAAAAAGTTGACACTGCAGTATTTTTCTGTGACTCTGGGCATCTCTACTGCCAATTCAAACATTCAAGAACTGTCTTCTTTCAGCCTGATTTTCTGGGACTCATCTGCTCTTTGGCACAAACATTGGCAGACCCAGAAGAACCAGAAAAGTCTTCTGCAAGCAGTCATATCAAACTTGTTTGGTTTCTTGATTCAGCAATTGGCAGCCACACTTCAACTCACAGGAGGGAGAGCACTCCAGGGTTTTACTCTTTGTTAGACACACAGAAGTGTAACAGGCACAAGCAGCTCCCTGGCAAGACTCCAGGGGTGCAGCCTTTCTGCTGCACCACCTTGGACCAAGCCTCACCTTTTCATGAATATATCATACACAAAATTAACTTTAACTTGGCTTTGCTAGTTTTCTGCTGGCTGCACCTTCTGCCTCAGGGGGTGGGTAAGGGAAAAAAAAAAAGGTAGGAATGTTTCTTCACCATGTACAATTTATTTAGCTTGTTTTGTCATAACATTGGTCTAAACCAATTTTGCCAAGGACAGTTTCTCAAGCTTAGATTTACAGCTACACTCTGAGACTGCCATGATAGGCAAACGTGGCTTGGTTTGTTGCTTGGAACATCCTGAAATTTAGGATTATGTTGGAGAATGACAAGTATAAATCTTTCCCAGACATCCCAGCTAGTCTTTTTTTCCCAGAAATTTAGCATTCTGTCCCACAGCTTCTGGGAGTATAAACCCTGCAGGAATCTATCCAGAGACCTATCCTGGATATCCTGGGTCTATCTCTAGTTAAAACCTTGAAGAGGAGAGGGAATAACACCCTTATCAGGTTGGCAGATGACAACAAAGCAGGGACAGAGCTGCCATCAGGGGCACTTTGGCAGGCCAGAGGAATGTGCCCATGATGTACATAGATAAAGAGGAAAATTCCACATTTGAGATTTTAAAGGATATCCTGTTGGATCCCTGTTCCAACAGCCCAGAAGGCAATTAAATATGTTACTGTGGTAGGTCAGGGTTAGTATCAAATACTTGCAGAGCTTTTGACAAAAGTCCCTCCAAGAATATTCTGAGAAACCAACCTTGTATCTTCCAATGACACTTGACCAGATTCTTCATCCACTATGATTTTACAGTGATCTCCAGACACCAACTTGTTGCCAGGGAAAGATAAGTCACAGCCTTAAAAAGAAAGCAGATTTCCCAGTGTGCTTAAAAATACACATTACAGAGTCAGATCAGCATTCTACATGGCTATAAATGCAACACAAACTGACTTGTGTACATCTGCAATAGTTCAAAACCTCTACAGTCACACAGGCAGCAACACAGTCTAGTGGGAGATACATAAATACAAGTGGTGAGAGAGCCCCATGTGCTGATACAAACATTTCAGCCATTTGAAGAGGTTTCAGTTCCCTTTTTCCCCTCTACACTGGCCCTACAGATGGAAATTAACTCAGTTACTTGTTCCAGGGTGGTACAAAAATAAATGCACACATATCTGAAGGGCTCTGTAACTCCTAAAGGCACACATCTCACAGCACTCAGCTCTATTTCCACATCATGGTGATGCTGTTTCATTGGATTTAACTTCTGGTTTATTCTGGTGTATTGAGGGGAAGTAGTAGGAACCAACAACTGATTTAAAAAAAAGTTTTAAAAATTAGACATTATTATCACTGTTCTATCTTATAGTCTTTTGTTTGTTTTCATATAGGAAAATTTTCCTCATCTCTGTTGACAACATTATTATATTTATAAAGCTGAAGAGAATTACAAACCCAGCACTAAGATTTAGGGATACACAGGAGAAGTGCCATGACAATGTGATAGAAACCTTCCTACCTATGACTCCAGGGCTCTGAGAAAATCTGGTCTTTTTACTTCACTTCAACACTGAATATTCAAAGCAACACTCAGGGTTCTCCACTGATCTCTCACAAACGACTCAAAGTACTTGCTTACACCAAAGTTATAATTAATAACCACGATTCCCCTCCATTTATTCACACTGTGGGTGCACTCATCTCAGCCTGCCCAACAACAGATCCAGAAGGAAAGTAGCAGCCACTGCCTCAAACAAGCAATTCTAATGCTCCTGAGGAGTCATAAATACTGCTTATAAAGTCAGTTTTGTATTCTAGTCACCATCCATCAGCAAACAACTATGAAAGCAACTGAACACGAAATAATTTATCTTTTTTTCTGCCAGACAACCCTCAAACAGACATCAGCTTGAAAGATTTACCCAGAGCTTAATGATAAACAATCTCAATAGACATCACCAACTGTAAATTTGCAAAACATTTTGCCTACAAGACACTATCTGCCTTTCTCATAGAGCTATAGCACCTGGTGTGTGTTCACAACTATTTACAGGATGTGACTGATCAGCCAAATAGCTTGAACTGATGAACAGGAAAAAGAAAATTAGTGCTGTCAAGGCAGAGTATAAGAAAGTTAAAACACTTCAGTCCTTGTTTCAAATACAGTAAGCATGAAATCCTTTAAAATACAGGCAAGTAGTGCAAGCCCTAGACTCTGGGAATAAAGTTTTCAAATCGACTCTCAGAGAAACTTTCAGTACTTGTTGGCAGTCTTTATATGGGCAGAAGAATTAAGGCCTTTTATGTGGGTGTTTTCTCTGTGAAGCCGAGGCATTTTGCATTGCAGTTCCAACTTATTTTAACCACAGAAACAAAACCAGGACGTAAACAGGACTGAAGCACAGAAACTTCTGAATCAACAATCGGTTTCCTTTATTTATATAAACTGCCACGGACTACCTAAAAGGCACACCGAGTTTGAAACGTGCCCGTATCACAAGTTATTGAAAAAGAAAAGGTCAGCACAAAACTACTTATTCACACAGCCAAGAGGTGAGTTAGGAATACGGGGTGGCCTGGCAAGCACCTCCAACAGCTGAAAGCAGCAAACCCAAGCAGTCTCAGCCCAGCTCCCTGCGCTAGAAAGGCCAGGAGGGGATGGCGGCTGTGCCCCGAACACCGCCCTGTCCCACCTTTCTTCCGCCCAATGGTCCATTCTCTCTTCAGCAGCAGGACGTGCGGCTCTGCCTCATCAGCACCCAGCCGGATCAGCTTCCCCCAGGGCTGCGGCTGCTGCTGGCTCTGCTCGCCTCCTTCCGACTGCTCCATCGGACTCACATCTGACAAAAACAAACAAAGCGAACCCAAACCCCATCACCGCACGGCACCGGGGCTGGGGACACAGGGCTCCCTGCCACCCCCGGGGCCGGGCCC
>VZRX01020999.1:102091-134806 GCA_013398075.1 Notiomystis cincta | reverse complement strand
TGGGCGGACATGTTGGGTGTGGGCGGACATGTTGGGTGTGGGCGGACATGTTGGGTGTGGGCGGGTCCGCCGGCAGCACGGGCGGGACGGGGCGGGGCGGTCGCCGCCATCTTTGCTGCGGGCAGACCTATCCCCTCAGTGAGAGCCGCTGTGCCGGCAGCCGGCTGAGGTCATTTTAGCGGTCGCATCCACTGAAAAGTTGTCGTAGCGAAACTCTTGGAGGTTGAGTAGGCATTGGTTCGCCAGCAGCGGCTAAATAAAGAACATACGTGCTGTTCCAGGGCTGTAAAAAGCAAGCTCGGACTGAGGCGGGGTCAGTGCCCGCTGAGGGGGTCACGCACGGAGGGGGCAGCCCCAGTTTTGCTCAGGAGACTCTTACAAACCAAATTCTGGCATTTTCGGGGACCAGAGCTGGTGACAGAGCTTCCTGAACCTTCAGAATCGTCGCTTTGCTCTTTGTTGTCGCATCGACCACCTCTTTTCAATGTCCTTCATTTGGTGGTCCTTTCCCCTTTGTGTAAAACACTGTCTCTACTATCCCCTTGTTCTGCTTTTTTTACATTGGTTTCGTTCTTTTATCCTGGGACGTTTGTATCACGTGCACAGTAATTTTTTTAGCACCCCTAATAAAGGGGCTTCTTAGCCAAACTAATTGTGGTCCTTTTGCACAACGTCAGTAGCAACCTTCTAGTGATGGATTCCTTTATCAAATTCACCTGAAGGACTCAGAACAGTTTGACGTTCATCAAAACAGAGGAAAAAGAAGCTGAGGTATCCTGATGTCCCTGCATCTTGAGTTAGCCATCTAACGTATACAGAGGCAGTCACCCCTTTTTTTCCTCTTCACTCAATTTTGAAGTTTGGATTAAATGAGAAGACAAAAAACTGAAACAAAACAGTAAAACCAAAACCACTTGCAGTTCTTGGCACTGATACTCCCACTTGGTTCACAGGCTTGAGCTCTCAGATTTTGCTTTTTTACCTTTCCTGGAAGCCCTGCAGATCCCCTTGGCCGCAGAAATCTCACATTAACACCAGCCTATGCAATACAGCTTGATGGAGCTGCTGAAAGAAGCAAAATTAGTCAAATACAGCAGTGTTTGGCTCTTCAGTTTTAACTGATACCTAACAATATTGCTCCACAGTCCCAATCGCATGAGCCCCAGGTGAGGAAAAAAATATAAGCACACATGAGTCGAAATTGATGCATGTACTTAAGAGCTTTGTGTTATTGACCTTAGTCTATAACTCTTCCCTTAGTAATAATACTATGAGAAAATGGTTCTTTGAGACCTGAATGTCTACATTCCTCCAGAAGGATTTGTCTGTAAAATACCCTGCTTGCTTTCAACTTTGTCCTCACCGAGGAATAGAGCCTTTTATACATTTGAAGAGAGACACATCAATGGAAGTTACAATCACTCAAAAGCATTGTCATGGTGCTTCATTTTTATTACTGCTCACAGTGACTGGTAATTGTTATCTCTGAGTGGCAGAGGAAAATACCAGCACATGGGAAATGCAACTAACAGCCCAACAACCAAATCTTTTGTGTAAACTGTAGCATTAGCTGGGGGAGGAAGTTGTTTTGTTATATTGTGGCATTGAGAAAACGTATTTTCCAAATATTCCTGCCAAGAGATCCCTCTGCAATCATACCAAGGAATTACTGCACCTCGGTGATAGCACAGAGCAAGCAAACGATTGGTTCAGCTCCTGCAGCTCTCCCATAGTATCCATGTAGAAAGACAGCAAGTGAAACATACAGCTAGCTTAACGAGTCCTGTGTGGATAGGAGACTCAATTAAAATTAAATTATACAACAAATTAGGTTTTAAATGCTGCACTGCTTAGCCAGCCAGACAAATAATAATTAGAGACGTACTGATCTGCTGCTATGTGCAGTTGACTGCTGTAACTGCTCTCTCCATGTACACTCACCACACTTCTCTCCCAGCTCAGGGTAGTTTTATACCACATTCCAAGCCATCCATCTCTCAATAGCCCCATTTTGTGTTGTCACCCTCCTGAGCTGGGCAGAATGGACAGGATCTCTTTCTAGAGACCACCTTTCCCATCTGTTCCCTCAGTTAATGTTTCTTTAGCAATTTACCTCCCCCTCTTCTTTGTTTGTGGACTCCAGCTCATTCTACATGGAATTAGTTGTCAGGCTTTAAACTGTGTAGATATACATATATCAGGAGAAAAAGAAGATACAGATATTACTTCTTTTTTTCCAACAAGTAGTGATACACATACCAGCAGTTTGAAAACACCCCGTGGTGGATTGATGGGTGCAAGCTAGAAACTCTCACCTCTGATACTGATTCTAGCAAAAGAAATTTAGGATATCCTTACAAAATGCAATATAAAAATCAGTTCAGTTGAAGAGGACCTGAAGGCAGCTACTCAAATCCTCCTGTAAATGTTCAAATGCATTTGTATTGCATTAACGTTTGAAGCTCTCTATCACCCTGTTATAGATAACATTCAGAAAGACTGGCGCTATTTAATTTTCTCCTCAATTTTTTTTTCACCTCTGGAGAAAGCAATATTAAATTCATAATATCAGATCTGGCAACAGTAACTTGGGAAACATGTTTCATGATTAAACTAATAACTATGTGTTCTGCATGGAAAATAAAGTATTTTAAATCATCCTATGCCAGCAAGAGTAACGTTATCCCACAGCCATCTTCAGCTGTGGTTTCCGACTGCTGGCTGCTCGTCTGTGGGTAAGGGAAAAACAATTTTGTAGTGCAAAAGAAAACATACCAAGAACAGGCTTTTACTCAAGCACTTTTCCAAATACTGATAGCCCACTCCTGCTGATTATCTATGTTCCTGCCATGCTCTAAATTAACATGAAGGGTTTTCCAAGTCAGGCAGCCAGCCCCTAATTTCTTCCCTATTATGTGGTAGAGAAAGGAAGGCAACCAGAGACATCAAATGAAAAGGAAAGACAAAAAGTGTCACTTATGTCCTTTTTCATATGCTGTTAATCCAGACATCCATTACTGACCACTGCTAATGTTTGGGACCCTTTCAGACTAGGGAGAACCAGCATGGAATTACCCATGGGTTACAAGGTTAAGCAGCAATGAGTTTAAGTACCTCCAAAGGAAGGAGTCCCTGGGAAATTCAGAGGACCTTCCAGGAAAACAAACAAAACCAACACACCAAAATCGTGCACAGGGGAGCTCGTGAAGCAGTGCAGCTCCCAGGGAGAAGATCCTCTTAGCAGGGACCACGGCTGAGCTGTGAGAAGGAGCAATGACGAGAGGCTGCTCTGGGCCCAGCTGGCAAACAGAGATCAAAAATAATGCAATTATTGTTCCCACTTCCCCAGTGATCTTCACTGGATGCAACACTGATTGACAACATTTCCAGTTGTTTTTGAAACTGCTTTGTAAATGCAGCCAGGTATTTCCCAAAGAGAGCTAATAATAATTTAAAAGAAACCTTATTGACATTTCTTTTTAGAAATTTTCAACAACTATTTTGTTACAGTCAAAAGGAATTTTAAAGCAGTATAAATACACCTTTTGGCATTCTTTACATCCTTCTTTCCTTGCATGTTGGTGAGGGAAAGCAGTTCAAATTCTTGCCTTTGGCACTTTTTAGTTTCCAAACATCAAACTCTGTAGGTAGCTTGCAAGCCGCAGCAGATGGTCTCTTCTGTCTAATAAAGAAAGCAATTCCACTTGATTAGAAAAATGGAACTATTCCTAATAGCCTTAGGTTTTGCAAGATATGGGTTTGGGTTTTTTTGTAGATCCAGGCACAGCCCTACAGTAAAATCTTCCCCCATCTTACCTGACATGAGCCCACCTTAGCCACAAGCGTATGGACATCCATGGACTCTCACTTTTCTTGGACAAGATTCAAACAGACCTTTTTAGTGGTTCTTCTTGTTATTTATAGGTGACAGTCCACGTTTTCTTTTTGATCACTTAATTAATGATGTTTGAGAAATCCTCCAGCACTTCTCCAGTAAGTCTTAGATTGACATGTTTAGTCTAAGGAAGAAAAAAAATTGCATGTATTATTTCAGGATGAAAAACTGCCTACAGAAAAATTACATTAGTATTTCTGCAAAGAATCTGTAGAAAACTGGGAAAATTTATAGTCTGGTTAAAGAATTGATTGCATCAAAGGGGATTTTAAAAATATTTCTTTCCTTTGAGTGTTTTGAAACATGCTTCCTCCAGGGGGTGCCAGATTAACACCACTGGAAAATAAAAATGTGTGCATTATCCACACCAAGGACAGAACTGTCCATCCTGCACATTTCAAAGTACCTCGTGAGTGATGCACCCCTCAAGTCTGAGCCAAAGGCTCCAGTGTCCAGAGTGAAATTTTTCAGCTGTTCACTTGTAAAACTGTCTTGAAGTCGGAAACTGCTGACTGGTCCTACAATTAATGTCACACACATTCTCTGCTGAGTTCAGATAGGACACATCCCTCAGAAAAGAGCTTTAAGAGTGGGTGAGTGGAGAAATACATCCATCTCAGCCTTTGAAAGAAATTACCTTGGGGAGGGAAGAAGTAACAAATGCAGTGGCAGCTGTATCTAGCTTCAACCAGCTTATGAATAAAGACAGAAACCTGGACACAAGAACTAAAATGACATAGAAAAGCTGGAGAAAACATGGTCAGGAGTGTCATCAGGTTTTCTATAGGTCTGCAGGGAATGTCAGCTATGAGTAGGATGTCTGTAAATGTCATTAGAGCAGAGGAGAAGTTTCACTGGCTCAGAAAATAGAGATCTATCACTTAAAAAATCACTTAGAAACTTTGCCTTGAACAAGTGACCACTTCACTCTTAGGGAAATTGATCTAATCACTATTTCCAGACAAAGGAGCGAGAAAAAAGAAAATTGTTGAGAAGTTATATCATAATATAAAACCTTTTCAACATTTCTCTGCTCGTGATTTTCTTTTATTTACACAGCAGCTAAAATAGTCACACAGGCAAGCCATTCTAGATCCCACAGAAATATTATTGAAAGAGTGTCTGGTTATCTTCTACTTTACAGTAAAATCTCCACTGGATAATTATTTAAGGAGAAAATTTCTGTGAGACTCCAATACTAAAAGACAAAATCTCTAATATGCTTAATTTGTCCTCTTGCAAATTTACCTTTTTGCTTTGAGATTAGCAACAACAGTCAATGCTAGCAGTGAAAACTAGAGTAATTAATCTGTAATATCATATAAGTATGGACACTGTCAGAATGAAAGAAGAGCCTGAATATTATATGAATCCATTATTAGAGTGATCCTGGACCCAGGCCTGTCATTTAACACCCTGCTGAGATGCAGAAAAGATGCTCATTATTCCAAAAAATCACCTCACTCAATTCCCAGCTGCATATAACAGTGAAGCTCCAGTGCAGTCGCTGATTGGCAACTTTGCATCAGCTAAAAATATGATCACTTGTCTAGACTTTGAATTGCTGTGGAAGCACAGTGAACTCATGATTTCTGTGACCGTGTAGGGAGCTGTGCCTGGTGTAGGCACTGAACCAAAGACAACAGATAAGATTTAGAAATCACTTGCAGTACATACCTGGAAGTCTAGTTATGGTTTTTGTAAATGATAACATGCCCTAAACTGTGTGATCTTCGGGCTAGACACTGGGATTAATGGCACATTTTACTTTATCCCTCACTTTCTCTCAATGCCATATTCTAGAGACACACTGATATTTTTGTTTGGTGTTGCCTTTGTAGATGCAGGCTTGCACACTAACCTGGTTTGTGCTGAACTGTCCCCTGAGAAAGGGAAGGATCTGTCTTCTATGTCCTGTACAGAAACAAAAGGTCCCATACATCTTGTCTGGCTTATTATTGGCAGGGAGTCAACCCTAGGGGATGTGGCAACATTTTTTATTTGTTATTTGATTTCTTAAAAATCCCTGCTGTGGCTATTAAGAGGAAATCAGCCATAATTCAGGAGCAGTAGTTCTGATGGACAGTGAGATGGAAGGTTTCATATTAAAGCCTTAGGAGGCCAAAAAGAAAATTGAAAATCTGGAAGTATTGGCTGATGGGCACTATACTTTCATTATAAAGAACACCAAGCTCTATAAACCTCTTGGCGGGAGGGATAAGAGCAGAATGAAAACAGTGACCTTGAGATCAGTGGCAAGCTAGAGAACAGTGGGTTTACAACAGAGGCCAAGTAAAGGAGAGGAAGAGGAAATGCAGGTCAAGATATCATCTTCAACTTCGACCTCATTCTCAGCACTCCTGGTCAAAAAAATGTCCACATTTATGGTTTCTTTCTGTAAACCAAACCAGATACCTGTTTTCTCTCCATTCATGAAGCTGGAACCCTAACTAGGTCCTCTTTGCTTTGCATCTTCACTGGTGCATTATTCTCTCTGTCATTGTCATTTGATGTTTTGCCCCATTCCTTTTCCAGTGGCCTGCTTTGACAAAATCACTTTCTATTTACAACCCTCCTTTCATTCACTGTTCCTTAGTGCAGCAAGAAAAAAGCTCTTCTATTAATTTTCCAGGACCCATTTTGCCCCAAGTCTATCCAGTCTATCACTTTAATTAACTATTAGGAGTCAAAGCCCACCTCTTACCTGCCACATTGCCAGTCTGTATCACCTCTGTTCCATTTTCCCTCATTTCCTCTTAAGCCTGGTCACAGTCTAAAGAAATCATATTGTAGACCAATATTTAGGGTAGGTTTTCAGAAGCCAAAAAGCATATATTATCTGCTAGCTAACTCTGGAGGCAACAGGCTATGATTTATGGGGGTGTTGGAACACCCATAGCTCAGCATCCAAAGCCACTGAGAGCATGGGACAACATGGGTGTTGGCACACCATCACCATGTGGTTTTTCAAATGTGAACCCTGGCTACTTAAACATCCTGCATTCAGCTTTGACAGACTGTAAAGTACTGGAAGTCACAATTCTAAAGCATTGGTCTTGTTACTCGTTTTATGGCATTCTCATCTTTTACAGCAGTGTGTATGTGGAGAAGCAATGGCTCACCTAAATCATTGGTTTGCAGTTTATGGTCTGCAGAGCCTGGCAAGCCCATGAAAAACTTCTAAAGAGTCTGAAAAAAGTGACTGAGAAAAAGAAAATTCATATGTGCCAGACAGCAATGTACATATGTGAAATTCCTAAGGAGTCTGCACTACTGTTGGAAATTTTTTAGGGGTCCACAAATCAAAAAAGTTTGAAAAACCACTGACCTAAATCTTCTCCTACAACAGTAAATGGCCTAGAACTGCAGCAATTTGAGAACTTGGCACTAAGAAATGGCATGACAGCTCAGCAGCACAAAATCTCTGCAGCTTCTCACAGATGTAAGTGGAAGTGAGTAGGACAGGCACATATCTGTTTTGCCTTTGCAAGTATTTGTTCAGGGATTAGTGTTAAAACAGACACAGAGAATAAAAAGGGCAACCTGTCTCAGTGCTAACTAAATAATCTTAACTACAGATTACTGCATGCAACAGATTTGGAGATGGATATGTTCCTTATATAGATTGGTCATTTCAAAGGGTGAACTTTCATTAATTTAAAAAAAAATCAGACAAGCACAATCCTTATTAAGGTATCATGTCATTATTTCAGTAGATTCTCTAGAAATAAGCTTGTTTCTGTGCTAATTTTTCTTCTGGCAGAACCAATTCATTCTTGGCCTTTACAAGCTGGTCTTTTACATTTGATTCAAAATTGGATTTGGGCCTCTGGAGATATCTGATGTCAGCCTTCCTAATGTAGTGTCAACATGAAGACACAAAGAGATAAAAAGTCAGTTTCACTTAGAGTTTCCTTTTTCCAGGGTCTAATCTGGATTTTTCACTGTCTTCCACATTTGCAGTCTGGATCATTGCATCTTCTTGTTGTGAGTCACATTAAGGGAGAGGGCGAGAGAGTGCTTAGCCAACCTCCCTGGTTTATAGGCAGGGTCACTAACACAGCTGGAACACATACTTATGCTTCATGATATCACCTCATAAAACGATCACATAGCAGACAAATTTTAAGTGCATATTGGAAAAGCAGAAACTCTGGGGTCAGGGTGGCGCAGAGTGGAGGAAGGGTAAATGCAGGCTACAATGAGAAATAATGAGACTCACTTTGCTGGAGGAAATGGTCAAACATTAGCATTTCAATAGAAGAGGTCAAACCATTTCATCCAATACAGGATGTCATTCCCTGCAGACCAAGCTAATACAACCCATAACATCTGTACTCTGTACTGCACTGTTTAAATATGACATCCAAACTGTGGGTTACTCCCCACAAAGACTTCTCTTATCCCTCCTGCCTCCCTCCCTGGCCCAGCGTGCAGTCTGTGCTCATCTGGATCATATGAATTAAACAACTAAAAATGGGACACAAAGAAAAGAGAGCAAGATACAGAATATCTCAGAGGTGTTAAGGAACACTGTGTGGGCACACGGCCCAGGACTTTCATAACACACACAGAGAAAGACTGAATTACAATCTTTGGACAGCCTTGGTTTTATCCCATCCAGGCAGGTTCATTTACTCTTTTCCTGGAAGTACAAAAATGCTGCGACCAAAAAAAAAAACACAAAAAAACCCCAAAACAAATGGAAAACCAGAAAATCACCACAAAACTTAAAAAACAACCAAAACCCCCGAAGAAAACCAACACAAAAACCAACCAAACCATCTTCCTCCTGCATTTCCCAATCTGCAGCACATTCATGGTCCAAACACACTCAAACTTCTGCCAGCACCACCTCCACTGCAGAGCAGAAAGTGAAGCTGCTTTTTGCAGAGTCTTGCTTAGTGTGTTGTACTTCACAAAGGCAGTAGAGGAGTATTTTGCTCCAGGTCTCACACACAGCAATTGAGACAGGATTTTAGGCCACAGGTAGAACATCACCTTTCTGCCATATTGCCTACCTTCTTAAAAAGGTAAGGAAAATCTTCATGTCCAGATGAGCTGTACAGCTGTTCAGTTTTGCAGAAGTCTTGTGAATTTTCCTTGATGCTGTTTTCTCCTTTGCTTACACCAATGTCTAATTTAACACCTTCTATTTCACTGCTCTCTCAGCAGTCACTGCCCAACAGCACATCCTCCCATCAGCTTAGCAGTGTAAACCAGCCAAGAGCACATTAAACATTTGATTGGATTCAGCTGGATCTTTCTGCATTGTGGGAAGAGCAGACAAGCATTTGAATAGAGTTTCTGGGTGTTGGTCTGGACATCCACATCAATCCCTTGCCAGAAAGAGAAAAAGCGGCATCACATTTTTCATAGTGCTTTTCTTTAATGACATTTCCTTCCTTCCATTAAGTAAATGTCCAAGGGAGATAAATGAATTGCTTTGTGTATCTAGAGGATCTTTGAAACCCTTGATCTAACCTAAGTGTGCAAGAATGAGAAAAATAAATGAGAAAAAACAGGGAGCTGAATGGAGGAAGAAAATTTAAACACACAAATTCTCAGACTGAAAAAAATAATAAAGAGCTAGAAAATGGAGGCATGGCACAAGAAAATAACTCAGACGTAGGGATACTCCAAAATAACACAGCTGCTGGAGGAGAAAAAACCAACACAAAAGGACCTCATGCAGCAAAGGAGAGTTGATGTTCGGCAATGCTCAGAAATTTTAATACTGATGTGTAAAATTAAACCATGACAGCAGAACAGGCTTATCTGCAAGCGTCACGTTACTTCCCCTGGGATCACTACCTTCCCACTGGTGCTTCTGTCATCTTCTCCTCCCCCCTCCAAATCTCACTTGACCTGAATTCTCATGATTTGACTCCATAATCCTCTGGTTTCCACTGTATGCACACAAAAGATTATTGTACAAAAGCGAATTCCCAGGGCCTTGGGCTTTGCTTTCCATTTAGTTAAAGAATTATCCTACAGTAGTTTAGGTGCTGGGAAACTTGTCCTGTAGATTATTGCCTACAGGGCAAATGCTGAGGAGGCTGCTAACGAGAGAACAGATGTTCAGTGGCTTATGAGCCTTGCTGAATGTAAATATCTTCAGCACAGTGCCTGTCAATAAGCCTCTGCCTGAGAATCACAAACCCTATGGACAAAATTCACCCCCCTTGTAAATGCATGGGCTTAGGCAGTATTACACTGAGGAAGAAGCTGTTCCTTCATCTGCACCACAGAGCCAGAGTTTAAAAGCTTGTATAGACATTGAGACTAAATGTCATGAAAAGTTAATATTTTTAAACAAAACCTTGTCTCTTTCCAAGAGAAAATGCAGCTCTTGGATCTGTTATGACACAGCAGGCCTAAAATAAACAGATTTCATTGAAAAATTTATATGAGGGGTGAAAGATTTTACATTGACTGGATTTCTAGAAGCTTGCTTGTCTCCATAAAAGGATGTTCTGCTTACAGGGCTTCAGTAGGGGATGTCTTTCCAAGAAGCAGTAACTTAAGGGAGGGACTCTCCTGAGCATCACTGTACAAACCTGCATATCCCTCTGCCTCCCCCCAGGACACCTGTAAGACCTGAGACAGTCTCTTAGGCAAAATATGGAAAGAGTTTAAGCCCCCTCTTCCAATCTTCTGAAGACCTGCAAACTGTCAGCTACCAAAGCGGTGCTGTTTTCACCCCATTGCCTGATGAGTGACCCTCAGGGCACATACACTCAGTGAGGGCTGAGTAGCTGATCACAACCAGTCAATGCTTCTGAGTGGGTTTTTCTTTGAGGTTTCTTGACAGAAGACCAAGATATTCAAAGAGGACACTTGCCATCAAGCCTTACCCCTTCCAGCCAGCCTTTCTGGGACAAGAGCAGTCTGACCTTGCCATGGCAAAGCTCAGCTGTACCTACACTGCTGGAAAGCCACGGGTTCTTGCTGGTCACAGATTGTCACTTCACTGCTGAAGTGCAGTAGCTGCACTCCATCGTGAAGTTGCTTGGTACAATTTTCAGGATCCACTAAGGAGTCCTTCCAGCTCAATGTGCCACATCTCTTTGCCAAGTGGTGCTCAAAGATCCCAGTTATGGCATGAGAAGGGAAAGCAAGTGAGCAGGGTCTCTCCTCTATCATTGAATCCATGAAATCATGAAGGAAGGAGCTGTTTTTTTCTGGGAGTCCTCTGTTACAAGGGCACAACCACAGTCTGAAAAATAAACTCCACCATGTACAACATTTAACTGAAAAGACTGGCTGGCAAGCTGAAACTTGGGAGACCTGGGTCAGCCACTGAACTGTTTTATGATGTGGAACAAATCACTGTGCTGTGTTCACTCCTCTGTCCTGTCCCAATCAGATTGCCAGCTCTGCACAGACAAGCCTTGAGTTTTATTAAATATGCATACTCTACTGAGCACACTGCAACCCTTGTCTCACCTGAGGTTTCTAGGTGTTCTTGTAACGCACATGATAACACTTAACAGTTCAATCCCTTATGCCGGGAAGTCCCATGAAAAACATTTAGTATGTGTCTTTGTGTATATAAAAGTGATTGTCATAGAAGGATGCCACAGAAAACACTGTAATTACAATCTTGTCTTTTGGAGGTAGAGATTTACTGCTGCAATGTGCTCACCTCTGGGTGGAGAGCACAGGAGCAGCAGCAGCACTGCCAGGACAGACACACAGCGTCTGCACCAGGAACAGGGCGGGACCCAGCCTGCTCAGCCTCGCTCCTTCCCCTTGTCTTCTCCCTGCAGGCGAACCACAGCTGGCAGAGCTGAGCTGTCCCAGCTGGATCCTGGCCAGGCCACCAAGGTGAACACCCCAGTTCTCACCGGAAATGTCACCCTTTATTATTACCTGACCGAAGTCCTCTGCAGCGCCTCGATGCTCCCGTGGGCAGTAAACCTGCACCCACCCGGCCCTGCTTGGCACTAGGGCAGAGCACGGCCAGGCTCAAGGTGAGTAGGTAACAGGTACATCAGCATGTAAAGCTCCATAAAATTACAGTTTTATCAGGTACTTCAAACTGCTGAAATTTACTTCACTTGCTCCATTGTTAGGATGAGCTTGTTAGTAGCTGTAATGTTTTGCTCTTAAGCAAAGCTATTTGCACGTTTCTTAAGCCCTTCAGTATCCGTGGGACGATGCAGGATCTATGGCAGGGCTGCACATGCTGGGTTTTGGCAGAGCAGCCTGAGATTTACTGCCCCCCTTTGCGCTTCCGCAGCGAGGGGAGTTACAGGGTCCAGGGCCACCTGCGCGCAGCGGCGGGGCCGGCGCTGGAGCGGGCCGGGCGCGGCGGGGAGGCGATGCCTCCCGGCTGTCCTTGTGCTCCGGCGGCACTAGATGGCAATGTGGGTCTTCAGCAGCCCTGGGATGGCAGCCCTGGGGGAGCCCGGAGGGTGGGTACCCCCGGGCACCCCTGAGCGTCACCGCGCATCCCTGCACGCTTCTCTGCATCCCGCCCTGTATCCCCCGCAAGACCTCAGGCGGTTCCCGGGGCAAAATGTGGGAAGAAATGCTCCTTGGGTGGCTGTCATTGTGCTGTGCCTCCAAGAACTACCTCTCTTCTTAAATTACATTTTATGCATCTCCAAAAATAAAAGGTGCAGCAGGGCCGTTTAGTGCTGGAAACAGCCGGTGTTCCTTCAGAGAGGGAGCAGCACCTCACTGCCCAGCCTAACCTGCTGTTGCTGGGACCCACAGTACCCATGGAAGGCAGCATGGGGCACAAAACCCCATCTGCAAGCAGCCCGTGTGCCAGCACTGCATTGGTGCCCAAGCTGTCATCAGGGCACACTCCTGCAGCTCTGCAGACAGTGCTGGTAGGGGCACACCAGCCTGGGCACCACCAGGCACTGCCATCACTAGCTGCCTTTGCAGGTTTTCTGCCCAGAAAGGGTTAACATGTCCTTTCCTGTGTCCAGAATAATATTTCTGATAGTTGGTTTCTGGACATTTTATTAATCACCCTTAATCCAGTGAATTTTTCTCGAAAAGGGAGCATTTTTCTTAATAAGAAGTCAGAGACAGAGCGTTTTCTATTGTTGCCGTTGGATGGAGTTTTATCTGTCAGTCATGGGCAGGTTTTTAAGAGGAAATTTTCAGATGAATGATAAAGGACACCCTGAATTCTGCAACACAGAGATGATCTGCCACTGGGTTTCTAGTTTCAGTTTAGTTTTTAAATCTGCCATGCCATGGAACATTTAATATTTCAGTTTCAGAATTAATGGGCTTATCTCCTGTCTTACACCTTACTTCTCAGGGTTGCCTCCCCTCTGTGCCCATGGCACAGCTAGAATTAGCATTTCAGAGCAAGAGCTGTGCTCTGCAGGAGTGAGGGATGGTGAACACTGGGCTGTCAGTCCATGCAGACAAACTCCCCAGCCTAATTTGTGCTGCCTGTTGCACCAGGGACTTACCATTAACTCTGTTGTCATTCCTTGTCTGCTTTAACATGATTGCTTTCAAGATTTCTCTCTCCAGGAAAACATCTGTGTTTTGGATTAGTTTTCCCTAGACAGATTTACTTACAGTTTTCCACATTAAATCTCCCTATTTTGTTGCTTTCTAGTCTCTCTAGGTCCTTTTCTTGTTATTATTCCTCCAGGTGCATTAAAAAATCTCCCTATTTCGTGGAGTCAGCAGAGTGCTCTGGTATCCCAATTTACTCTTTGTATTCAACTATGAATGAATCACACATTCCTGGATGTCCTTCTGTAACAGAGTGCATTCACTTCCTGCAGTCCTTTGTTTACAGTTCATGCTTTTGTCATCTGCATGACTGTGCCAATACCCAAAAGGATTTAAATTACTGTTTCCATCAGTCACATATGAAAAAGCTATAAAAACCTGAATAACTCCTCAATTGTTCTGCTTATCAGCCATAATTACATTATCTTTTGAATGTTAAAAGATTTTCCTCTTAGTATCTCCATTATTTTACTAAATATAAGCTTACAGTAACCTCCAGATGACTATTGATTCCTGTTTGAAAATTGTTTGGATATTTAATTTTCACCCTATTTTCTGCCAGTATAATATCAGTTGTCCATTGCTTAGTTGTAACTAGCAGAAAATATTATTTTATCCTTTAATTCATGGATATAACATTATAAATAGGCCTATAAAAGAAAAGAAAAATTTTGAATGGCAGCAATCATGTCTAACAACAGAATGAAAAGAGATGGTGAGTGAATTTAAAGAGTACTTTTCTCACCCTTTTTTTTAGCCATGTATTGAATTCAGGATGAAAGCTATGTAGACTGTGTCCCCAAAACATGCTTCCCCTTGTCAGCATTCCTGCATTTCATCCAGATATGCTTTTATTTTCCACCCTCATGGGAGGGGGCTGCCGCAGCCCCTTCAGCTCTCCTTTGTGGGAGCCTGTGAGAAAGCTCCCCCTGAAGGGAGCACGGATGGCAGAGCTGCCCAGGGTGCCCGTGCAGTCCAGTGCACCCCAGTGCCTGCAGGGCAGCCCCTGCTCCTGCTCTGCACAGCTTCTCTTGGCTGTGAGGAGAGGGAGGTGGCTCCCTGTGAGCTCCCCGTGCTCCCTGCTGGTGAAGCAATGAGAGCTACACGGCACACTCGCATTATTTTCTACTTTTGTCCCAGCATTGCTGGCAGTGAGAGCTACTTCCATTTCCCTCTGCTCTTTTCTTAATGGAGCCTACATCTTATGTTCACTCTTATTCCTGGTAGGTTTGCAATTTGAGCACTGCACTATGATTTTCTCCAAGGTCTTGTTCTCTCAAGGCATTTCACTGCTCTTTTCTTTTGAATGCATTTGAGAGACAGGCACTGCATCCTTCTGAGGAGTCACAGTAAGAGGATTTTGACCTCTACAACTGGCCTCTTGGCCTATCAGGTCCTCACAGAAACCACAACAAGATTCTCCAGTTTGCAATACTTCTCCCCAAACTCAAGCACTCCATTGCTTTAATATCACTGAGACATGACTCACTCCCCCCCACCCCCTTCTGCAGGACTTCTTAAATGTTCCTAAGATTCCTTTGTTCATCATTATTTTAAAACTGAGCATGGAGTCAAGCAGCTCAGTTCCCAGTGTGCTTTCTGGATGATGTGGCTAAGACACTGCTCACACTGGTGCCTTCTGCTGCCTGCCACAGAGAGTGAATTCATCCTTCCTCTGGGGGAGGATGGCACTGCTCACCTAAAGGCATTTCTTAGCCTGATACCCATCTTCGAGGCCGTTGTGCTTTGCCTTATGCCCATTCTCTAGATCCTCCCACTCTCACACCCTTTATCTTCACTGCAGATGATAGGGAAGTGTGGGCACAGTGGAAGTTGAACATTCACTGTGATCATTTACAAGAGCAATTAGCAAAAGCCTGTGCTGACCTGAAGCCTCCATGGCATGACAGAGTGTAGGGCATGTCCTCCACATCCCACCCCTGCTCCAGGCTGTGCAAAGTCCTGTAGGATCAGAACTCCCAGCTTAGCATTGCTGACAGGCAGACAAAGGCAGAGACAGACAGCCCTCCTCCCTCACCCTTATTCAGCTGTCCCTCCTCCTCCTCCTCCTCCCACCTGGGAGGCTTTTGCTGTTAGAGCTTAGTGCATTCAGCTGTCTTCCACCTCCATCATTGCTTTGATAACTGATAGCAGGGAAGGTATTACTTAAAGAATCTGGGTGACTGTTAGCAAAATAAACAGGAGATGAAAGATAAGGCAGTCTCCTTGGTGCGTAATTACCTTAAAGGAAGGTCTGTTTGCTAATACTGTTGTTTTGATGTGCTAAATAGCTTGGGCTTAACGCCCCAGCAGATACTAAAACTAACTAACTAATTCCCGATGATGTCATTCAAAGATTACAGAGACTGGGGAGGTAAGGGAGGAGTATCCACAAGGCAGTGGTGTGTAAGGAGTGCTCCCAAATCACCCGATGTGGCACACGGGAGGTTCGTCTTCAGAGACAGCTCTGCTGTCAGCACAACAAAACCTCACCAAGCAATGCCTCTCTCAAAGTCACCTACTCACTTCCCACCAGCCTGCTCTTAAGGAGATGCTCTCAAGTGTGCAGCAAGGAGAGCTCATTCTGCAATGCTCTGCAGGGAGTACTTGCTCCCCTGTTCCCCCGTAAGGGGGATTCTCTCCCTTCGCTCTGAACTGGGCTGGAAGGAGCTGCAGCTGCTTTGTAGGCAGCTGGGTTACCTGTGTGTGCATCATCTGAGCTGGGTGTGATTGCAGGGTTCCACTCTTTTATTTAATTGTCTGCCTGGAAGCATCTTCTGACCTAATTATGCCCGCAGTTGTGTCGCTGGGCTTGTCCTGCGTGCGGAGTGGCACTGCAGGAGCAGGGCCCGCTGTGCACATGCTGGCACACAGCTGAGCTAATAGGGACTGAGAGTGGGTATCGGGTTTTTTAAGACTAAGAAGTCTCCTGGGGTGTTAGTAATCCCCTAGAGGTGCCATTAGCTTATGATAACCACACCTTTGAAATTGTTTTATTGCTTTAATAATGTGGTGGTGATGGAAAATGGGGAACATGCCACATTTATTATTTATGCTGGTAAAAGATGAAAGTTAGCAATTAGAAGCTTTAAACCACAGGTTCAGCAGAACTACATGACTTACATTTATTCATTTTGGACTGTGCACCCCAGCACTGGGATGCCCTTACTGTCCAGGTTTGTTATGTTGAGCTGCCTACAGAAACCACAGCAAAGTGGCAGGGCTAGCACAATTAACATTGTAAGATGGATACATTTTACTGCAGGGATGGGTGGAGATTTCCTGGTGGGGAGCTGTTGGAACAGTGCTTTATGATATCTGAACTAATCTTGTGCTATGATAATTCTGTCTTGCTTAAGTGCTTGCAGCCTCTCTGTGCTGTGCAGTCATGCTGTGGCAGCTGCTGCGTGCATCTGATCCAAACTCGCTGCTTCCCCACACACTTAATTGGTAAAATTGCCACATATTGTTTATAAAAAAGCATGGAAAGAGTGAGCAGAATCTTGGTCCCAGGACTGTAGAGCAGTGGCTCTGCTGCCACACAGCTGGGAATCACACTCTGTCAGCTCAAGGCAGCACAGAGAGGATGTATGTTGTACCATATGTGTCATGACATCTACATCTGGGTGGAGCACCTCTACTGAAGTAAAAGAACCTGGTGCAGCTCATGGTAAACTACAACATCAGACCCTTCAAGGCTGCCATGCTTCTCAAGTGTGGGGTTTTAACCTGAGCACCCAGAGAAAGGGGCACCTCCCTCAGCAGAACTGAAGGGAAAAGTAGGAAAAGTTAGGCTTGCCATAAAAGAGACGTGCCAAGACAGCAACTGTCCGTGCCTGGAGCTGTAATGGAAGCGATTTCACTAATCTGCCTTGCAGGCCACTTTCTCATTCTGTGTGATCCTTCAGTGAGGCTGCAAGCGTGTTTGATCGGTTCACCTTAGGATCAAATAAGCAGAGGGCTGACTGGGTTTTTTATCTGCAGCTGGCAGAAAATGGAGGTGAGAGAGAGCAAGCAAGTGAGTTTCTATTAAGAACAGAGAGATTAATGTGCCCAAATTTAATTGGAATTGCACGAGCAGGCAAGAGGTGTCAAGCTCTGAGTTCATGCATAGATTGTGTGGGTGTCCTATGTACTACATTTTGAACATCTGCAGCATGACTATCTCTGCCTTGTACTTTGGTTCTTGCTATGAGCTTTCATGTTGGTTACTGATGTTGTACATCCTTATTTCTGTTGCACACCCTTGTGCCCTTTGCCTCATAGCACTGCACCACTCCCACTGATGGGCTGTGTGCAGACAGAGGTGAGCCAGGACCTTGTCCATGACTTGGTTTCTCCTTGGCTCCGACAGCTTCACTGTTATCAGTGTCACACCCATGCCCTTACCACAGCCTAGAGAGAAACCCCTTCCCCGAAGCAAACCCTGCAGCAAACTTAGGCCAGCTATAGGCTACATTTAGAGCCTGGTGGTGTGAGTGAGCAACACTGGTGTACAGCACTTGGCTGTGCAGGGCAAAGTAGGACCCCTGAAGTCATTAACATCCTTGGAATCCATGTTGGTCCTTTTGAAGGCTGATTCCATGGCTTAACACAGGAAGATTGCATTAACATCAGTCACTGGCACCCACTGGCAAGAATAAACCATTTATGCACTCTGAGTTCCCAGCCTGCATCCCACACCTGACAAGCTCCAACTTTGCAGGACCTGATTCCCTTTGTGTGTGTCTCTTTTTCTCCAAGCAAAGTCCTTAGGGCTGAGCATCCCTTCCTAAAGGAAGTACAGATGATTGCAGCCAGGCTGGTGAAGGGTTGGAGCTGTGAGTGTGGGTTGCTGCAGCAGCAACAGAGGGGAATTGGGTTTAGGCCCATTCATTACATTCTCACATGAACATCACCCTTTGACAAACCCCATGCTTTGGTTCAGGTTATTCCTGTAAGGCTGGAGCTCAGCCATCCCCATGGGCAAAGCTGGACCTGGAGACAGGTTTTGTTTCTTTCCTCAAGGCTGTTGTCAGCCTTGGCTGTGCTCAGGGACCTTCCCCGGCAGCACCAGTGGGACAAGGAGCCCACCCTCACTCGAAGGATTGTGCTGTGCAAGGAAAAAATGTTTCTGGCTCTTCTCATGTGTATTTGGGGCAGAAAAAAAGGTGTAGTTTAGATTAGAGCACTGCAGCTTTATCAGTGTTTATCAGTGTAGGAGTTCTGCTCCATGTAGCATAACAGCCTCAAGTCCTTTTAAACCCTGACATCAATATGTGGTGATAAGATAACACTGGTTATCCTGTACTGGTTGCTTTAGATAAGATAAACCCTTTTATGCTTTAAAACTGGACTCAAAGTTTCTGCTATGTTTTCTTTTCCTTTTAATGTAGCAAACTCCACAAACATTTTATTTCTAAGGGAGTTGTATTTGTTAAGAGCAGATAAAAATAGGACATATAATAAATGAGACTTTCCAAACTTGCCTGAGGAGCATGAAACGTTTTCTTTCAAAGACTAAATAGAAATGAGCTAGTGGGAGGTAGATTTCAATGTCTTAGAAAATTGTTGGATTAATTAGAAGTGAAAATTGTTCCAAGTAAATGGTCATGCCTACATTTATTTTGTCAGAAGTATGTCCACACAGTGATATTTCAGCAACAGTGGATGTTAATTTTGAGGTGGTTACCTTTAATTAACATGAAATAACTTTGTTAGTATTGCTTGAGACAGCAGTAGTTTGTATTTAAACTGGGACTGAATATCTCTGTACAAGCCAGCATATCCATAAATCTACAGCACTGACTCTTCAAGTAGAGACTATATCTTCAGAGAATTTAGAGATACATCCATTCATTCATTAGTGAGTTAAAATTAATAACTAGGTCCTCTATGAAATTTAGCACTTTAGTTTTGTTTGTCCCAAATGATTTTAACAATGGAGTAACAGACTCTTCACATTTTCTGTATAATTAAAATTAATTGAAATGACGTGCATTAGTTGTAATTAAGCTATGCAGCTAAGAGTGGTTGTATCTAATTGCTATGATTATATAGGCTACAAATAACCTCAAGGAATGAAAGTGAAGTTATTATGGTAGAAGAACTCAGCCTCTCACCACCTTCCCATGACTGATGGTCTGCACAAGGGGAAGGATGTCTCTGGGATGAGGCAGTGCTCCATCAGGAGGGGATGCTTTGGGAGCTGAGCTTGCTTACTTGCCCCTGTTTTTAAGTTCATGTGAGTGCCCCAAACCTGGGAAGAAAAGACTGCCTCTTTTCTCAGATTTAGGGTAGCACAAGTTAGGGGGAGAAACTGCAGTGGGAATGCAGCCCCTGTAAAACACTGATGCCTTTGGTACAGGGTCTGGCACAACCTATAAATCACTGAATTAGCTCCAAATTCAGCTCCACATTCACCAATCCATCCCAGTTACATCAGGCACGCCCTTACCCAGGTGCACTGCAGGAGCTGTACAGCTCACAGAAGGTGACCCTGTGGTGGCAAACTCCTCGTTTTAGCTCCAGTGATTTCCATGTCCCTGTGGAAATGTTCTGTGGCTGCAAAGCACCTCCAGGCCATTTTGTCCAGCTGCTTCACACCAGAGCTGCCACAGCAGTGCCAGAAAGGGGCAAGGAAACAAAGCAAAACATCCCCCACCACTCCATTGCTTGGAAAGCTCAGTCTGAAGTAATCAAGTCTAAACCACAAATCCGTGGTCATTCTGTGGGTCACTGCAGGGTCAGGGTGAGGTTGCTGGGGATGTCATACCCATAAAATCACCTTTTTTGTTTGTTTGTGCTTTGCTTAGGCTTTTTAAGCAGTGTCTTTAAAATGCAGCTCAAATTGGTGGTTCCTACATTCTTCATGACGGTTTGGGGAACAATTCCCTTATATTATATTTATTTTAGTTTGGGTTGGGTTTTCTTTTCCACTACCTTGGAAATATTGAGCTTCATTTCATGGAAAATCCAGGGAAAAATTTTTGTAGGCTTTTTGGTATGGATATAAGCCCAAAGATTTGAAATGATGCTGTTGTATGTAATCTGCCGTCTCGCCACCTGCAGCTGGTTTGTTCATGACAGGCCCCAGAATGCAGGGCTGTGTCATGTCTTGCAGGGTGTTAGAAAAATGAATATTTCAGCAAGGTTTTGGCCTCTACAGCACATGGGAGTAGGAGGGATATGACTCTGCTTTGCCAGCTGTTCACACACCCCCATCCCAAGGCAAAACAGCCCCCCTAAAGCGTTTGCCTGGAACACCAGCAGCAGGGCAGATGCAAAAGTCTGTGCTCAACACACAGCAGGCAACAAAGAATTATAAACTGCCCAAATTTCCCTTCTTAGAGTGCATTGGGAGTGATTGACAGGGCTGCCCAGCAAAGCCTCTTGGAATGTACAGCACATGGAAACCTTCCTGCTAATTAGTGGGGGATTGTGCTTTGGGCAAGTGGCTCCTGAAGCCTCTCTCACCCTGTGTCTGTCCCTAGCTCATGGCTGGTCTCTGCCAAGGAAGCTCTGTTTATTCCCAAACTCAAACACTCCAGAGGAGGATCCTTCAGGCATCCACTTTGGCTGAAACCTCCTGGCACACTTCAGCCTGCTCCTCCATGAGATCCTAAGAATCCACTTCTTACAGTGCTGTTTCATAGCCCAGTATTGCAATTTTATCTTTGAAAGGCTCAGCTCTCTACCTTCAGGCTTAGCAACATGACTGCAAGAAAATATTATTTACACATAGGTGTAAATTAGTGACAAGTATGGCAATCTCCCTCTTATCATTTCTTTGATAATCTGCATCCTGTGAAGTTTGGGGTACAGATTTGCACAGCCTAGGGGTAACCACATGGCCCCTGTCTTCTTGCATTAAAATTATTACAATGGGGAAGCAAAGTCTTTAAAAAAAAGGCAACTCAAAAAACCCACTCAGGATGGACAGACCATGATATTAGTTGGGGGCTGGGTGGAAGAGTGCAGGAAAGTCAGAAAAACCATTAACATTTTGTACCATTAGTCACGAGCCAGGGGACCTGCTGTAGCAAATAAAACCCCATATAATTTAGTCAAGGGAATTCAGCCAAAAAAATTAGAACTTTCTTTTTTTTTTTCCAATATAATAACTTCTTACTCCATTTAATTTCTAGCTTAACCATCTGAATAGATAATAGAAAAGTACTGTGAACTAGGGAATAATCTGAACTGAGGGAGAGAAAAAATGCTGAGAAACTTGCAGACATGTTCACAAACAAGAGTCATCCAAGATACCAGAGAAACCAGGAGGCAAATAAATCAGGAGAAAAACAGATCTTCCTACCCCATCCCAAGAAACACAAGGAACCTGCTGTGCATTTCCATCTGGCAGCAATGTAGACCAGCACAGAATCTGTGTACACAAAGTCCCATCAGCAACCCCTGGGCTTGCAGGTTCAGTAACTCCCAGTCTCCAGCTATTGCTGCTGGAGAGATCAAGTCACAAACTCGGCAGTGTTTTTTCGTTTTTTTTTTTTAATTTATTTATTCTGTTTAAAAGCTAAAATATAAGCTTTTGTGCAACTTGTGGCTGTACTCCCATCATTTTTGCTAAGAAATATCTTGGAATGGATAATGGCATCCTCATGATACTTCCTTATCCTCCTCAAAACACTGAATACTTAAGAGTAATCAAGAAGCCACAGCAACTGCTCCTGGCAGGAAACTGCCAAGCTGTTATCCAGAAGCCTGACCAGCATTATTTGGAACAGATGCTCTTTCAGCTTTGTAGTTTTCAGCCAAAAACAATGGCAGTAAGTGAAAGTAAAGCTGTGGGTCAAAGGAAGGCTAAACTGTATGAGAATCATGTGAAAATATTTTTGATTTCACACATCCTCTCATTTACAGCACATGCTTCTGAAATGGTCTGTGAACGTTGATGTGCAGCTGCAGGTTTGACCCTCATGTCCATGGCCTGGATTTTCCAGCACTGGAAGCACAGGGTCACTGCCCTGCTGGAGCCCTGGCACTGCCTGTGCCACAGGAGAAGCTCCTGTGCCTCCCCAGGCTGGGGATGGGCCACACCTGAGGCTCTGCTGTTACCTGCACCCCCTGCCAGCCCTTGGGAGGGGCTGCCTGGCACTGTGGGCCAAGCAGGGGGATGTTGGTGCAGCCAGCAGCCTCTGGCTGGGTAAAACCTTCAGTCCTATCTGTGAGCCCAGAGCAGTCACTGATGTAGGCAGAGACAGGGGAGCTGCTCACCTGCATGGCCTCCCAGCACCCAGGAGCTCCAGGGGGAGCTCCCATCCTCAGGAGCTGCCAGGGCTGCACGGGGCAGGGCACAGCACAAGGGCTGCTAAGCAGGATGAAGCTTGCAGACATCAGGGCCAGGCAGGCAAACCCTGGTCTCCCCAGCTGGATGAAGGGGCTCATGCTGCTCCTTCCTTTGCTAGGCAAGCTCAGTTTAACAGAGCTCAAGAAACAAGCGGGTCTCAGGAAATAAATGCTTTCAGTCTCTCTTTTTTATTGCCTGTAAAATAGCAGGAGGCTTTCAAAGCAACAGCAAATCCTGTTAAAAAAAGTAGAGAAAATTAAAGAAATGTTTCTTGTCTCAGATCCAGCCCTTTTCACCTTAACTTTCCATCATGGTACATAAAATTTTGTATATTTTGGCAGAGCAGAGAAATAACTTTTCCCCTTTCTCTTCCTTGCACAGCCCAGGAGCTCTGAGTGAGCTTTAAACCAGTTTTGCACAAACACAGAACGGCCAAATAATAGAGCAAGAAAACAGCATTAAACTTTGTAGACAATCAACTTTATTCTGTGCACAGCAGCTAGTTTCTCCTGCTCTCAGCAGAAATAAAAAATTTACAAGTGTTCTGGGAAAGCATTAAAAACCAAACACATCCAGACAAAGTCTAGTGCAAACTACTTGGAAATAGATCTGTGCATCACCTCCTGAAAGGCTCATTCCAGCTGTGCTGGTGTAGCAAGCTGATGGTGGCCAAAACAAATACACCCTGTGAGTTCAGGACAGCATTGGAGGGTTGAGATTTGGGTACCAGTCATCCTTCTCTCCCAGAGAGGCAGTCACAGTCCTCTGCTTGTGAGAATCTTCTCATCAAAGTGGTTTTCTGCATCATTCCTTGCACATTGGCACAGAGGAAGGATGCCTGCGTATTTGTGAGAAAGTGGAACCTCCCAGCACCAGGAGGAAAAACTCAGCTGCTGCAGAGAAGGGATCAAAGATAAGAGGGCAGGATGCATTCCCAGGCCCACACCCCAGCCCTTTCCACAGGGACCATATTAGGTTTGCTGTACGCTCTTACTGCACTGAATGTCATCTTCCAAGCATAGCAAATAACATTTTCATAAAGCGCTGCTTTTAATCAAGCACAGCCCTCACGTCCCCAAAGGAGCTATCTGGAGTCTATCCCTTTTCTCTACTGTTCTTTTTTGCCCCCTTTTAACTCCCTCCCTCAGAGGCTTGTGCCTGCAGCAAGGAGGGCTCCATGTGGTTCCCTTCGGAGCTCATTAGCACGGGTCCATCGGTCAGGCCACGAGTGCGCGCGGGGCCCCGCGGGGCCGCGGCACAGCCTGCGCTGGGGCTGTCCCAGGGCAGCGCCCTGAGAGCCCTGCAGGCAGGGACACGCAGCCCAGCACCTGCACACACAGCCCCACTGTAACGGGACACTTCAGAGGGGTGCCAGTCTTGAAGGAGCACATCCAGAAAGCCCTGTACTTACGCAGTATGTTAAAAGCACTAAATTCAGTGTCATCCAAACAGAGCGGGTTATTTGCATACCCAAACACTGTCACAGCTGGGGTCTGGTTTGAAATGGTCTAAAATGCATTTCAGAACATCAGCCCCAAACAATACTCCCATTACAGCAGTAATGCAGACCAGCCCCTTCCTAAACCCCAATCCGTGGTGTCCTGTGTGATCACCAGTAGACTGGCAAGCAGCTTGAGTGGGTGAGGGTGAGAGCAGCTCCCCAGAGTCACATAGTTATGTCCTGCATGGCAGATGCTCCCTATTCAATACAAAGAAAAAGCCTTCCATATATGTTTGTTTCTTTTTCAAGAACTAATGCTTGGGGTGAGGGGTTGAATCCCTTTTCATGCACAGTTTGCAGCCTGTGAGTGCTCCTGAGCAGAAAGGCAGAGCCACCTGTACCTAGGGTAACACTGATGGCTGATGAGCACAGCCAAGCAGCACTGATATAGGCACACTTACCTAAACACATTGGACTATTGCTGGTCAGATTTACTTGCCCTTGTGGCTGGCTCAGGGCAGAGCCCATCATCTCCAAATCTCAGAAATGTAGCAGACTGAAGGTTTGTCCTCTTAGGTGCAAATGGTTCATTATGGCCTTTTTCAGACTGTGCTGATGAGAGGAATCATTCTTCATTGATGAGAAATCCTGCATTTTCTTCTCTGGAAGAACACAGCTTTGTTCTCTTCTCCCATTTAATAATGCACAATTTATCAGGCTAAATTGGTGAGCCTGGTAGCAAGTGATTCAAATCAACTTCAGTGGCTATGAGCAATCACATGTACTTGAAGAAACCCACTTATACCACTTTCAGTAAAACCTGAGGAAGGCTGGCTATGAATGCACTACCATATCCTATTAATGCTCAAGAAAACCCATTTAAATGAACCTCTAATGGCTGATTGAGACTTCTATAATGAAACTCCATAAAGAGCCAGCTCCTTCCTTCAGGCTGGGCAGGCCAAGTGCCTCCATGGCTCTCTCGTTAGCTGTGAGTAGGAAAAACAAATGGATGGAAGCACAACTGTGCTGTGGGCACAGAAAGGAGAGAAAGCTCCTGGTTTTTCCAGGGTTGACACTCTGAGCCTCACCAAGAAGGCCACAGAGTACTAAGTCTCACCTGTGTCTCCTGATACTGTAAGAAACAATTTATCAGACTGTGGTGACCACTGTGCTCTGAAGAGCTGCTCAGACCTTCCCCCTGCACAAAGCACAAACTGCCTCCAGTCTAAAGAACCCTAATACTTCTGTGCTGGAAGAAACATAATTTTTATGTCTCCCCATATCTTATGTTAGCCCAGTGTTTTAAGCCTGCCCAAAATTGGAGATGTTGAATAGCTGAGGGTGTGGAAGGAGAGGGGAAGGGCAGTCCCTGCCAACTTCTATGTTCTGCTCCTTCCTGTCCTTCTAAGCATCCAGCAGGGATGGTCAGCAGAGAGCTGCTGTGCTCCATAGCCTATTTTAGCATGCAGCAGGCTCCCACAGTCAGCAAAAAAGGAAATAAATGGCCACAAACCTTTCAAAATCATTTACATGCCAACCACCCACCTCCCCTTCAGGGCAAGAGGACCCTAATGGGGAAATTCCCTTTTGTTCTAACAGGAAGATCTACTGTTCCCTCTTCATCCCTACAGACCCGTCAGGCTTCTGATGTCTCCCAGGTGCCCCTGTTCTGGGCAGGATGGCCCTTGCCAGCATCTGGGGGGTTGGTTTGCCAGGCACTGTGCCTGTGGGCAGCTGGCAGCAGGATCTGGAATGCCTGAGCTGCAGCCTGAGTCTCCTCCAGAGCCTGGCCTTCCCGAGCCCTCCCTGGGCAACAGTCACCGGCTCTGGTGTTCCTGAGGACTTGCATCACCCTGCTGGAGATGTGGGTGGTCATCAGAATGGAGATGGGGCATGCTGGGGCCCTCGAGCTGGAAAGGCCATGGGTGCCTCTGGAAAATGGGGACTGTCCTTCCATTGCTGCTTTTGTAGTAGCAACTGCTGTGCCGAGATAAAAGCTTTTGTTTGCCTTTTCTCTCCTACATTCCTAATCTCCCTCTGTGCTGGTCTCCCCTATAGTCCATCAAGCACTTTTAATCTCTAATTGCATATGACTGATGAGCCTGAACTCCATACACAGCGTTGCCAAGAACCACTTTTTCGGAGCCTGCTTTAGCTCTTTAGGCCAGTCATAACACACTGCAGGACCATTAAGAGTTTATAGTTTGTATACATAACACCCTGGGAGTACCAAAGGGTGGTTTATCCAAACAGAAAAGAATTGAGATGAATGAATGCAGAAATGACTTTTGGCCAGGAAATACTTTAATTTTAATTAGGGGGGAAGGGGCGAGAGAGGAATGAAGAGGCTTTCTTCTCTCACAAAAGACAAGACTAATGAGTTTACAGCTGCAGGCGCTGACCTTGGAGCATCCCGTATAATGCTAGTGCTGAAATGTTTGGATGTGATGTTAGACCCGATAACCTTGCTTCTAAAAGGAAGAAATAAAGGGAAATGGCTGAATGGGGAGGGATTCATTTCATGGGGATGTACGGACATATTTATTTGCTTTTCCCCCTCTTGCATTCCCGTTCAGCTGCCTTTGGCGACACAGCCGTTCACCCAGCTGCTGAGCTTCATATGGGCCTCGTCTCTTCCACAGGAAAAAGAAGTCAGTTATGGCAATTTTCCCATATTTAGGACTGTCCCCCATCCCAGAGCCCGTCTCGCAAGCCCCCACCTCTCTGGAGCCCGTGGCTGGGGTGACCGAGGTGCCAGAGCCCGGGGGAGCCCCACGCTGGGCAACCCGTGCACAGGGGAAGGTGCAGCCGCGGCTTCTGCTGCAGTGGCTTCAAAAAGGCTGGAAGCCCGAGGCTGTCCTTGTACAAGGATCTTGTCACCCGCCTCACACCCTCACCGCTCCGTGGCGTTGGAGCCTGTGCCTGCAGCGCTGGCTCACGGCTGTCTCCAAGCCCAGGAAGCTCCTGCTCTGCTCCTGCTCCTGCTCTGCTCCTGCCCTGGCAGTGTCACGGCTCTGGTGCCCCGTCCCGGCGGCAGCAGGAGCGGAGCCACTGCCACCGGTCTGAGCTGACACCAGGGAGGTGCTCCCGGGCCGTGTGCCGGGCAGCAGGGATGTGTCCCCGGCTCTCCCTCCTGCCTGGGGACACGGCTGCAGGGGCGATTCGGGCTGGTCTCGCACCTCCATCCCTTGGCAAAGGGCGTGGCTCGCACGTCTTCCCAAAGGTGCGGAGCCGCAGCTCCCACCTTCCTGCCCAGCCTGTTCCTCCTGGGCTGGGGACATGGGCCGTACTCTCCCTGGAACTTCCAGGCATCCTGGCATCTCCTTGCTCCCCCGGAGCTCTTTCCATGGCCCTGTGGATCCTCCCATGGGTGCTGCCGTGCTAGAGCCAGAGCGATTATTAAAGTCTGAGTGTGAAGCTGCTGTGAGCTGCTGTGGCTGTGGAGCCAGCTTGGCCTCCAGGGAATCAACACCCCCTGCCCTGCGAGCTGGCAGCCAGACGGGCTGGAACAATACTGCGAGTTAACGGAGCAAAACAACCATCGGTGTTTCCTATTAAAAGTATTTTTATGATGTTGATTATTATTAATATTATATAGGGGCTGTAATTTTCTCCCGACTCACTCCAACATCTCACAAAATAAACAGTTGCTGTATTATCCCCTTGTAAATGAGACCACAGGATTGTAAACTTTAATTTGTTACTTTTGGCTGCTCTCAGGTTTGGCAGACAATTAAACCAATTCATTAGTTCACAGAGGCACATTTTTGGCCATGTCTGGCTGCGTGAAGTCATCCAGTGAACACATTGGAGGCAGGGTGTGGAAAAATCGCCACAAGATCTGTCAGTAATGGTACAAACAGCCCGGTGTGGACTCCCCAGACCCAGGTGGGAGAGGGTCTCCTTCCTTCTGTGGCTCTGCCGTGCCGTGGGCATGGGCCATTGGCAGCCCAGTGCCCTGATGTGCAGGCCAGAGAAGTGGCATTGATTCTGTATCTGACAGCAAAGTAGCTGTCTTGTGCCTGAGGCTTAACCTTTAAATTCTGCAGAGTTGGACTAGTGAAAGTCCATAGGACATGGAGAAAATGCTGAGCTCTTGGAAAGGCTAATCTGGCCGAGTGTGACCTCCAGAGCCAGCCTCAGCAGCTGAATTAATTCCTTCAATAGCTGGGCTGCTTCGATCCCTGTTTCCCAGCTGCAGACACATGGTTAACCTGCAGAGCCCCATGACAGCAGAGCACAGCTTTTAGCCTTTTCAGGGCCACCAGTGGTACGTGCTGGGAGTTAAGGTGGGTTTCTTTTAAATGGAAGCTGTAAGAGTGTGTTTTATGGTACTACCACCTCCCCTGTCCAAAGGGGCTTAGTGCAAATCACCCCGCAGATGAGGTTCCCTTGTCAGACATTTTTCACTCTCTGTAGTTTCTTAGATGTCCATTAACAAACCAAAAATCCTGAGCCATCTTAGTTTTGAAAAAAGCCCCATAAAATTAATCCCTTTTCCTTTGTTCCCTCCACAGGAGGAGGCTTTTTTATAGCACTGAAAAGAAAGGTTTCGGAATAATGAAACCTTAAAGCTTCCCTAAACTAGTTCCTCACCACTGTGTTTTTCAATGGCCAGCACTTTGAATTTGGTTCTTCTGCTTTGCAATGTCCTCTGAGTGATCCCACCACCAGCAGCATGTCTGGGCAATGTCCCTGGGCTCTGGCCCTCCATCAGCTGGAAATGCTGGAGAGAAGGGGAGACTGTGGAATGGAACGGAGCATTTTTGAAAAGCTGGTCACTTCCTTCAGTATCTTGACTGGTTTTTCTTTTTCCTGAAATAATAATATTTATTAACAAAAGCAGTTTTGATAAAACAGTGAGCAAGTGCTGCAGAAGACCTAATTATGACTTTGTACATGACAGCAACTCCTCTGGAAAGCAGCTGCAGAAACCTGCCCGCCCCTCTGAGCCACAGAGGTTTTCTTCCAGGGTTCCTCCTGCCGCTGCTCTGTGACCGAGGCCGGTGTGGGTGTGAGCTGGGCCCCATCTCCTTTGGGTGTCAAACACATCCTCTGCTCCTCAAACTGCTTTGGGGGGAGATGAAGGGCTTCACCCTGCTGCGGGCAGCTGCACTTCGCTGCGTGAATTCCAATCAGGAGCTGGAGGAGGAGGAGGACGAAGCTGGCTGCGTTTTGAGTCAAAAAATAAGCCCTGTATTTTTCTCCTTTCAGCTATTTATCAAGGCTCAGTGCAAAGGGCCTGACACCCGGCCAGCACAGCCCGGCTGCCTTGATGTGTGTGACACACGAGCCGCCGCCGAGCCGGTAATGAGGGACCTTCTGCTGAACGGCCAATTGAGCAGCCGGTGCCTCGAACAGCTTCATCTCGGAGGGACGGCGGGTGGATCTCTATTTTGACACATCCTCGCTGAATGAGGAAGAGAACAAGCAGAAAATGGCTGATGATAAATGCAGCAATTAGGGAAGCTTAATGGAGCAGAAGGTTTTTTGTGAGAAGACAAAGAAATTGCCGTGCTGACACCTGCGAGGAGGTCCCAGCCGCTGCGCAGGGAGCCTCCAGCTGTGCCACAGCAGCAGGGGCTGGGATGAGGGGAGCCGACCTTTTTACTTCACACACACATCCCTCAAAGGCTTTGGAAAAATATTTTCCAAGTTAAACTTCAAAACATGATTTGATTTTTCTTTTTCTCCATTATGTTCAGAAATGGGAGCCTGTAATTTAGGCCTGGTGTAGCCTTCCCCCACTCCTTGCTTTTTATTCAGTTTCACATAATACAGTGCACTACTGGGAAAGGCATTTTCCTCACTATGTATTGATCTTGGTGCTGTGAAAGAGCTCAGCAGGGGGATGCCATCTTGCTGGACACAGGTGGACACAAAGTGGATCCCCTGGACAATGCCTACAGTGATGCCCAGTTTGAGGCTGAGCCCACAACCTGCCCTGCTCTTCCCAAAGCACTGTGTTTCTGAGCTGAGCCCTGGGCTACCAGCTCCCCAGCATTTGAACAAAAAGGCTAAATTTGTTTGCCAAAGCCCCATTTCTCTATTTCCTTAGCTGGGCTCTCCCCAAAGCAAGCTGCCTGTGCAAAGGGGTACCAAGAAGCATCGGGAAGAGCTCTGCAAGGGGTGTTGGTGTGGGGGCACTCAGATTTTGGTGATGGGCAATGCCATTCTGGCCTCTCACAAGACCATTACCAAAATCCCCCAACACTGCAACACAACTATTTTCTTAAGACTTTGGCAAAAGAAATTTCCTGAGGGAGGTAAGGGAAAGGTTTCTTTTCTTTTTTTTTTTTTGCTTGGCACAAGCCAAGGAAAACACAAATCTTGTTTTCCTCACTGTTGACGGTTTCCCAGCTCCAGCCTGAGCTGCACACCACTGATGTACCTCTGCTCTCATTCTGGCACTTGCTGTGCTGCCTGAAGCACAGCTGGTGTGTCTCTCTCTTCCCTAAGCTCTCAGGATATTGCATTCCTGACTAGTTGGCTTCTTATGCTTTCCCTCCTCTGGGCCCAGGCGATGCTGGCGTTGCAGAGCCGACAGTGGAAGCTCAGCCTGCTGCCGAGTGCTTGGGTTCCCCTGCATCAACCCTCTGTTTGTCTAACTCCAGGTCACCAACAGCTAACTAAATATTTATGGTATCTATACAGGCTGGAAAGGACAACTCCCATATGCTTATTTTAGGCAATAATGCTGGCTTTTTAGGGGAGCATTAGATCTTTTTGTCAAACCACAGTTAATATTTTTGACAAGTGATCTGAGGATTCATTACGGCTTTACAGATTGTTTTTTTCCCTCACTCCCTGATGTCCTGGTTTGTCTATTTTATTGACTGGGCCAAGAGTGGCCCTCATTAACTGAAGCTGGTACACACATCTTCCACGGAGCCCCAGTGGGCATGTAGCATTTTGGACAAAAGGTAACTTAAGTGCAACCGCTGGTCTCCCTCCTTACGGCTTCCTGAGGATCTTTTTAAACACAGGTTGCCTGAGGCAAGCAATGAACCTTCCAAATCCCATCTTCTTCCTCCCACCCTCTGTCATTTGTTTGCTAAATTCCATCCTTTTTTTGGTGACTGAGGGAAGTCTTTAGGGAGACAGCCAAAAGTAGAATAAAAATGGTGAAAACGGCACAAAATGAAAGCTGAACAGTGGTAGAAATGCACAAAACCCAGGAAGTCCTTCTGTACCAGTTCTTTTAGCAGAAGGCAGCTCAGCTGGGATGGCTTAAAGGAATAAGGCTGAATTAATTAGTTTCTCTGTTTAGGTAATAATACCATTAATCACGATGAACCATTTTGTGAGAAGGCTGATACTCGACACTGCGTAATTCCACAGGAATCCCAGTGTAGTGCAGCATTATTGATGGGTCATCCTCTGAAGGCGTGAGAGCAATGCCTCCTAATACAGTAAATGGCAAACCGCTGATTTTCTTTTAATATTCAGACCACCACAACATCAGTCATGATGAATTCTTCTGGCACCAGGGTGGCTGCAATAAGCAATCCTTCAGGAATGCCAGGGGAGCATGGCATTGATTTAATGCTCACTTTTTAAGTCATACACAGACCAAATGCTTCCAAAGGGCATTTTTGTATTTTTTTCTGAAGTTTGCAGTAACAATCTCATACCTGCATCGGGAAGATGCATCTACGGACTCTAACAGAGGTTAGGGGGGCTCATTTTTGCAGGAACATGTTGGAGATGGTGTCAAACAAGATCTCATGTTGGACACTGGCACCAGGAGAATTACAATCCCCCTGAGCCAGCATTATGAATCTTTATGCTGAGTCCAACACACTTTTCACATCCACCACGTGCTCTATGTTCCTCCAATTTCAGCTGGGAGAGCAGGTGCTGATTTTTAATGCCTATTTTGTTTTAAGCCTCCTTTCATCAGATTAAGGACCCTGCTATTTTATTTCATTTTATTTTTTCACGCTCAGTAATTCAGTCACACGCAAACTCAAACCCAGAAGCTGTAACGTGCTGTAATGTTCAAGCACCGTGGCCCAGCGCTCCACCAGCCGCACTCCCTGCAGATGGCCCAGCCCACGGGGAAGGCTGGGGAGCAAAGGGAACACAGAGCAGCGCTTGAGGCCATCACCCTCCCGCGGTGATGCGGGCAGCAGGCTCCCTCCACACGAGCTGCTGCACACAGGCCGTGCTCCTTTGCTGTCCTTCCTTCCTTTGCCCTGGCAGGAGGTGCTGGATCAGCCCCTGGGGCGCAGAGGTGCCCGGGGCCGTGGGGTGGAGATGCTGCAGGGCTGGGGGCACCGCTCCACTCTCCTCCCCGAACCCCAGGTCCCGACAGCAGCCACGGCCTCCAAAGCTGCCACGGGCCCCGTTCCTTCTGCTGGGAAGGATTCAGGGGCAGAAGCAAATCCCTGTCCCAGCACCAGCCCCTTCCGCCAGCTGCCTCCTCCCAGCTGTCAATAAACCATTAGCCTCCAGTCAACAGCGCTGGCTACGACACACAAACACTCAACTGCCTTTTTCATCCAAAATCAATGTTGTATTTATCTTCATTGATCTACAAGGAAACTGAATGTTTAAAATTACAGGGGGTGCAGGGGGGAGGACGGGGAGGGG
>VZRX01020999.1:31442-101534 GCA_013398075.1 Notiomystis cincta | reverse complement strand
TTTTTTTTTGTTTAAAACAAGAAGTCAAAAAAAATTCCTCTTAAATTTCTGCATAATATAATAAGGCAAAAAACAAACAGTTTTGTACATTATTATTATTATTAATATTTTAATATATATCTGTAACTTCGGTTCCAAAGTACCAAGGTAAGTGATCAATTGGCCTCAGAAGGGAACCTCACAGTGGATTGTAAAACTACAGTATTTCCATAAATAATACTTTTTAAGAAACCCTGGGTATTTTTTTCTTAAGGATCTGAGGCCTTTAAAATGCAAATTTAACTAAAAACAAAAGCAAAATTTCTTCTTTTTTTAAGTGAATAAAGAGCACAAAATTAAAAAAAATACAAATCCATTAAAAATGTTTCTCACATTTGGGAAAAAATGTACAAACTTGATATTCTTAACTCATTTTTTTTTTAGCACAGAAACAAAAAACAAAACCAAAAATCAATACCTATATATTAAATTCCCATTCTCAGCAACCTTCTTGTTGGAAAGTCCCCAACCCCATTATTTATGGAAATGTGCTTAACTTCTACAAATTTTACATTAAAAAAAAAGTTTACAGCAGTGCATTTTGTAAAAGGTTTGTTGTATTTTTTTTGTTGTTTTTTTTTTTCTTTTTGTATTTTTTTCCTGTTTGTATTTTTTTGTTGTTGTTGTTTGTTTGTTTGTTTATTTGTTTGCTTGCTTGTTTTATGTACAGGTGAGTTTAAAATTCAATGTTGGGGACTATCGTGCCTCTACTTCTTTGGGGTTCCTAGAGGGGGAATAGTCCCTGGACTCTGAGTTTGTGAGTGGAGTAGTCCTGCGAGGGGAGGCAGGTCTGGTGCTGCTGGCTGGTACGAGAGGCGGCGGCGCGCTCAGCGCTGCGGTCGGCGGGTTCCTGTTCAAAATCCCGTTGTGCATGGCAGTGGATGGACTCAGTCTGGGGTAATGCATCCCGCTCAAATGAGGCATGAAGGATGGCACGTGTGCCAGGTGGCTTTCGATGGGGGACGAGTGCAAGTGGTGCATTCTGGCACGCTCGAGTTCTTCCCGTAAGTGCAAGCGCTCGCGCTCCTCCACTTGCCGCAACCGCTCCTGCTCTCGGCGGGCTTCCAGAAGGTTCTCGTGGTTGTAGTCGTGCGGTTCCCTGTCTCTGTAGGAACGCTCGTGGTCATAAAAGCCAGAGGTGGTAGGAAACCTATGGATAGGATCCGTCCGGAGCTGGAAGTCCATTCGACGGTGCAGGTCTAAGCTCCGGTAGGCATCGCGCAAGGGGTCCCTCATCGGGTCCCAGGAAAAGCCGGGGTGCGGCAGCCGCTCTCTTCCTGACAAAGGGTTCATGCCTATGAGCGGGGTCATCATCCTGCTGCGGTCCAGGACATTCATGTTGTTCATCTGGTGCACGCTGCCCATGGAGATGGGCATGGAGGCAGCCATTGAGTGAGGCAATGATAATCCATGGAGAGTGGGCGGTGGGGGATGCTCCACTGACCGGGAGTGCTGGGAAGGCTCAGACCCAACCACCAGCACATCGCTGTCTTCCTTCCTCTCCTCCTTGACTTTGATGTCATTCTTAATCTTTTGGAGGTCGCTGGGAAGCTCTGTCTTTCTCTCCATGTCCTTGCTCATCAGATTGGTAAGCTTCAGGCTCTCACTTAGTGCAGGTTTGCTGTACGGGGATACAGACTGGATTACTGGCTTTGTGTTGTCCTCAGAGGGTCTCTTATCATGGCTTGGAGTTTCCTTCACCGGGGAACGGCTCTCTTTGATCTTGTGTTCCGCTATGGGCGGCTCTCTCAGCCGGTCGGGGTGCTCTCGCTCGGGCTCCTTGGACCTCTCCCTGTCCCCGAGGCTGACCTGCCTGATGGGATCGCTGGAGCTCTGGCTGTTGCTGCGGATGAGATTGCTGATCTGGTGCGTCACGGGGGCTGATGCCGGTGAGGATCTGTTCGAATGTCTGTTCTTATCCATGAGGTCTCTGTTACAAGACAGAAGGTACATCCTTGGTTATGTGTGAGCAAACGTACCCATGGTGCTGGGCACGCACTGCTGTGTCCAGTTGTACACTTTGAGATTGCTCAGGAAAGGATTTGGAAAGCTCTGCAAACATCAGCTGCAGCTGTGAGGCTGTGCTAAGGGACATGCACTAGGCTGCCTTTACATACTTCAGAGACAAAAAAAGTTAAATGTTCACAAATGTGGGACTAAATTGGGGATGTGCTGGAAGAATACAATATTCAGCCTAAGACCATTTCACTGAGAAATGTAGGGAGAGACTTCTAGAGAATTCTTATATTTCTTCAAAAAAAGCTTAGTTGTGTTCATGTGTACATCTTGCTGCCAGACAACGACCTTCTCAGCTGCAAAACTTGGGTTCCTTTCCTAACACATGGACCCAGGCACACAAAACAGAAGCCTACAGAAATGTATGCAGGTCCTTCCCAAGTCAGCCTCGTTGACTGGAAGCAGCCATAAGGTGAGGCTGATTTTCCTAGGAACTGCAGGAGGTTTTGCTGTTGGCAGTTCTTGCAGGTAAGCCAGGTGCTTCAGGAGAAACATTCTTGAATCGTCCCTGAAACTGAGCAACTGAGCTGTGTTTCAAGAGGACCTGCTGTGATAAACACGGGGTCTGCTGACAACATCCATGGTTTAGAAAGAGAGGCACAAAGGTTTACATTTCCAACTGTACCTTTGCCTCTGAGCAAGCCAATTACTCACAGTTAATCCCACCTTTTTAACAGGGGAATAAATAATGCTCACCTTCTAAAAGCACTTTGCTCTGAATGAGAGACACTTTAAATGCAAAATACGATGATGTGATTGAGAGAGCTGCATTATGCAGCTGAGAGGCTCACTGATGCCTAAGTTTTATGCTGTGTTTGCTTTTGAGAGCTGTAAGACCCGAGCACTGAAAGCTGGAGGTGTTTTGGGGAGCTGTGTAAGTATTTATCCCTTATGATTACATTTGCTAACCCAGCTTTCTTCCTCTGTGGTAGTCCTGATTGCTGGTCAAGGATGTGGTTTATTAAAACCATGTCTGAAAAGGGATGCTGGGGACAGCTTAAGCTAAATTAATAGAAATGTAATAGAGCTGTTAACCCCTGTGTGAACACTCTTGAGAGTAAACTAACCTTGGTCTGCAAATGAATTCCACTAGAGTCAAGAAGGGAGCTTTCTACCCAAATGATATCTGTGCAAGGGTGTCAGACAACTTAACATTTAAAGCAAGTTGATTTTCAGCCTATTGCGTCCATATAATCTTGTTCACAGGAACTGCCTGAAGATCTCAATAAAAGCACTCCAGGCAAACTATGAACCCCTACCACTAATCAAGCACACACATCTAAGACTTGCAGGCTGTTATTGCCTACAAAGAAGTAGCCTGTTGGAGACAACTGGGCTCTGAAATAGAAAGGGCTTCTCGGCTTCAAAATCATGTAACTGAGAACCAATGAAGTAGCTACAGCCCAGGTGATACAGGCCTGCCATCATTAATAAGGGTTTGCCCACAATGCAATTTTTTAAAATCAGTTTTGCTAATAGATTCATGCACACTGCTCCACATACAGGCATTTGCATTTTTATCTCGTTAATGTCCAGCTAACATTTGAATTCATCAGCATATCTGTACATTAATGAGAACTAAGACTCTCTCTGAAGGACTCATCACAATTCTACCTTCACAATTTCAGAATACACAGCAATCCCGAAGCAGCTGCATTGAAAACAGCCAAGTATACACTGGAAACACAGCAACACACTCCATTCCTCAGCCTGCTGCTGTTTGTTAACCTACTAGCAGGGACTGGGTTACCACATCTCCACAGAAGACAAATCCTAAAAGGCAGAGAGGACTTTTTTTGGTGTTGTGCTTATCTGAGGAAAAGGCCAATCAGCTGCTTTACATTTTAGTGAAAACAGAAAAAATACAGAGGAAAAACAGTCCCAGGAGGAAGTGATCAGAAGCCCAGAGTGCTCACCTCTCTTTGTCTCTGTCGTCTTTGCTCAGAGAAAGCTCTCTCTTGTCGGGCTCCCGCTCCCTGTCCCTGTCCCTGTCCCTGTCATGGTTTGTCACCGAGGAGCTTCGCTCCGAATCCGTGGGCTTGGGCCACTGGGGAGGTGTTGGGAAGGACGGCGGGGTCCGGTGGAGTCTATTCCATGGCTCGTGGGGGTTATTGAAATTCTGCAGGTTTGGGCCATCTTTGTGAGTAAAAATGTTGTTGTGAGCTAGAATAATGGCAGGGGGAGGAAGAGTTAAAAATAATTCAAAGCAAATCATTATACAGACATTTTTCACAATGTTAGTCACAAGCAGAACTGTTCTTTCAAGCCTTTTTAATGGTGAGGGGGAGCTACTAGTGAGTGGACACAGATAATTCCAACACTGGGTGTAAGATCCACCAGCTCTTTTAAGGCTGTTGTTGGAGGAAGCTTTATACATTTCAATAACTCAGAGACTATTGAAAATGCCCAGCTTCTCTTCTCCCCCCACCCCAGGCAAGGGCTCCAGCACAAAAGCAGTATTTTTCCTCAGCTCCTCTCTCTGGTAGAAACTTTAATTTGTGGGTAGTTACAAGCAATCAGCTGCCTGCAGCTGAGGTTTTCAGGGACTTTTTTGTTGAAGAACCCAGACTATTTGGTGGTATGTACGTGTGTGTATAAACACAGAGCTTGGCTGTAGGCTTTTCAGAACAGTCACTCGATTTTCCTCCATCCATCTTCAGCTGATTCCTGTTGCACCATGAGATGCACAAGCATGCTCTCTTATGTGCTCTCTTATGTGTGGCTCTCAAGCATGTTTTGCCTACAGGTAACATGTTTTTGAATTAAAATTATTTTATACAGGTAATTTAAACTTCAGCCAACGGTTACAGAGGATGTCTACACGAATTAGAAGAAGTATCAGTAGCTGCTCCACTGTGCATCTTCACTGGTGAAGGGTGTTACTTTAGGTGCCCACAGGGTCCCAGAGCTCGGTGGCCTTTGCAGCTCCAGTGTCTCTCTGAGCACACAAGGTAGCAACCCTCAGCAGTGAGGAGGCACAGAGCACAGCTACTGATCTCTGTGACATGCAGAAAAGCTCCCACCGCAGAGACCTGGAAATCTTAGGTGCAGTGTTTTCAGATAGGAGAATGGAGGTTAGGAATTAAACTTCTTTAAAAACTACCACCAGCTGCTGTAAATATTAGCATGTGGCTTTTCTGGAAGGGATGTTTGTCTGCAGTAACCCAGCCAGTACTTACTCAGAGCATGACTGCCTAATCCTCCAAAGGCATTGCTGCCTAAGTTCCCAAGGCCGCTGAAGGTGCTTGACCTGCTAAATGGATCTGGAAAGGCAAACAGGGATTTAGCAGGCATTTAGCCAAGAATGTTGGAGAATGAAACGCACCCCTCCCCTTCTTAACGGTTTGAATCCAAGTAGGATTAGGCCAGACTTTAAGCTGATCCTTCTCATTGCAAGGTTCTTTGCACAGAAAATTCCCATCATGTTAAAATGGAGAAGGGATTCAGTGCTCACTCTGCAAACAGGTGCTGTAATAAACTTTTGTATGCGAGTCAGAAGTGAGCTAGAAATTAAGGTCTAATCGCTGAAATTAGGGTGGCTGCTGAGCTGTAACTCTCCTTCCTTATCAGTACTAATAGTAGAAGCATTGCAATTGCCTTGAAAGAAGAATCTCAGCAGGCCCCTTGGCCAGCATTGTGGAGATGACTGTCTTGTTTCTTCACTTTTTTTTCCAGTAAAGGCACCCATCACCAGAAGAGGTTCCTCTCTGAGAGCACAGAGCCCAACTCTGGTTTCAGAGACAGCTATGGGTTGAATCCTACCAGTGTACTCGTTTTCTTTCCTATTGGTCATCTCTAAACAACTCCTCCTCCTGCCCCCTGGCTTTTTGACTGTCCCTTTCAAGCCCTTAACTTGCCATGCTACAGGAGGTAATGTTGCTCTCCACTTCCTCACAGATACCACATTTAAAATATCAAGGCATATGGCACAAATAGCTTGGATCTTTAAGCAAACAGCTATTTGCTTATTTATTTATTTTACAGCAGATGTTCTTGCCCTTCCTCTTTGATCTTAAGTAGCTGAGTGACTTGGTAGAGATAGTTAATTTTGACAGAATGTTCAGGAATTAATGTAAATCTGGGTATTTGCAAGAGAAAAAAGTCTACTAGGTCATGTGGCATGCCACATTTACTGATTGGATGAATGTTACTAAAACATTAATCAACAGAGCTTGAACTTTAATTGGCAATGAGCTGCTTGTGAGCTTCTAAAATGAGGAAATTTGAGAAAATCAGGCTCTACTTACTGCCAATTAGGAAACTGAAAGACTGGCAAAATGTGCAGAACATCTATTTGTGAGGAACTGTTCCTTGAACTCTTTTACAAAACCTAGTCAAGACCTTTTATAGGTGGAAAATGGTACAGGAGGAGCCCATTTTAAGCTGAGGCTTGTCTGAGGTATCTTTGCATAAATTTCCCCCATTTCTTCAGGTACCTTCAAGAGCACAGGACTCTACATGTCACATTTTGGCTGGGGTGCAGTGTCCCAGCAGTGACAGCTGTGACAGCTCTGCACTGCCCTCTTCTTTGGGGGACAGTGAGGGCATGTGCTGGGAGCTGGCAGGGATGAGCAGCTGGCCAGCTGCTGGATCCTGAGGCAGTTTAAGCCTTTCCCTCCCCCAGAGCTACAGTGCAGGACCACACTGAGAGCCAGGAACGGGGCAGAGGCACAGAGGTGAAGGCAGGGTTTACTTACACTTACCTGCCAAGTGGTTCGTAGGCAGGAAACTGCTGTGGTGAGGTGAGGGACCAAAAGGGGTGGTGGCTGGATGTGTTGCACCTGTGAGAACAAGGTCCCTTTTTAGCTCAGGGGCAAGTGACTCCTTGCACACACCGAGGTCCTGGCCATCACATTCAAGGACTGGATGCAAAGGCCACATTTAAACAGCAAAGGCAGGGGAAGAGCCCAAACCTTGGCCGAGTGAGCGGCAGGCTGGATTCCCCTGAGAGCCCTACCAAGGAGTCTGTAACAGGGCACCAGGAGGCAGGAGGAGACCTTGCACTGAGAGCTGCTGCTCACCTGCAGTAATGAAGAAGCCAAGCTCTTTGTCTGACATTCTCAGTCATTACTCCAAGTTTACATTAAAAATGGTCAGCCCAGGTTATGGGCCCAGACAAAAGGTGCTCGGAAGTGACTGATTAGAGTCTATATGAAACAGCAGTTAATGACAGGCACGCAGGGAACATCAATCATGCCTCTCCCACGAGAGCTCCAGCTATGCTCTCACATCTGTCTCTGCATCCACAGGCTCCCCCCTGGTATTTTCCCCCTTTCCTAGACACTGCTCATTGCCATGGTGCCATGCTGCCTCGTGGGAAAGAACACCACTGCTGAGCATGCTGGATTACATCAGGCTGAGGAGGGAGGAAGGAAGGGGGTGAAACAAGCAGGTCTGCCCTGTATTTCCAGGTGGACCAGGCTCATGCAGAAAACTCTGCTCTCCTTTCAGAGCAGAAAAGGAGAGATTTTCTTCCTTTGCAGAAGGAATCTGAACAGGCTCACAACCTCAGTGTGCAAAGCACTGGTGTCACCTGTCATTGGGGTACTCAGCCCCTGACCTGGCCTTTCTTGGGGACAGAGCCCAAGCACTGACGGGCACTGTGAAACACACTCGTGTCCAGAACACGAGGAAACTGAAACCTGAGGGGGAGACAGAGCTCTGTGTCCCTCACCAGCTTGGGCACCTCAAACCTAAGCAGCCAGAAAATGAGTTGAAGAAACTTAAGAGAGACCATGGCAATGAGACCTATCTAGTACCTCTCTATAAACATTCTGACTGCTCCAATGCTTCAAGACGGATGGAGACTGTCATCTTTCTAATCCTTTAAGATTTCAGAAGGTGTATAATGGATGGGAGATTTCTTCAAAGGAGACGGCTTACAAACTCCACTACATGGGCTGATAATAAAAATCCTCCAGAGAAAGCCAGGAGCAGCATTGCAGGCTGTCAGGCAGTTATTAAATAGAGTGTCTGCCAGGCAGCCCAGCATCCGTCCTGGAGACAGGTGGCCCTAAGATAACTTATGTCTCCCCCAGTAACCAGGCAATGCAGCAGAACCAATGATTCACATCAACTGCACACGTGCTCAGTAAGGTGAAAAGAATGCCTTGGATATTCCAGAGTAAAAGATTTATTCCTCCATGTATTCCAGCTGCAGTGTTTGCTCACGTTGACAGCACTCTTTACCTGGATTTACTGTGTGATGGCTCTTGTGATTAATACACTCACAGACAAGGTTGTTTCTCTCTACTGAAAGTTTTCTATTAGTTTACCTTCTTTAATGTTTCTATTTCATACTATTTCCCCTCTTGCTTTTACGAATGAAAAGCAAGCCATCCTTGCATCTTTTAAGGGAAAAACCTCCAGATACCAATTGGACTGGAGCTTTTCTGCCTGTTAGGGTAATTCTGTCCAAACAGCCTTCAGTAGCAAAACCAGACATGAAACAAGGTTCTTGTAATGACAACACAGGACAGACTGAGGACAGATGATCTGCCACAGGAAAACAGCCAGAGGTTTGTAAATAAGCTGTGTTTATGCATCCAAGCAGATGCAGTAAGTATCTTGGCCTTGTACTAAGTACCTTTATAGAGACCGAAGTACAGGGTAGCACCCTACAATGTAGAGCTGGTACCAGCACTGATTACGTGTGGTAGTAACGTGCATTTGATGCTTAAGAATTTCCATCCACAGACAGAGCAGGAAGGCAGACTGAAGCACTGGTGGAGTTCCTGAAGGCTATCTGACATCTGCATTTGAAACCCAATTCTGCCAGAAACTTCAGCTTGATCCTCATCTGTTGCTTTTCTGTCATGTTTGGGACAGAGTTCGAAACAGTTCTAACGTCATTAATTTCAACAGGGTTGAACCAAGGCTGGATATGACCATGTCTGCACTGAGTTAAGATGATTGTGTAATACTGCATCATAAAACCAGCATGACATTAGGGAAGAAAATTACATTGTTTGCCAATTAATTACACATGTAAAGAGCTAAGGTACATCTCGTCAATTGATGGAGCTCATTCAGAATGCAGACTTTGGCATCTCAAACACAGACAGAAAATGTGAAGAAGTTGAGGGGAAAGTTAAGCTTGAGAATAAAAACAACATTTGGCATTTGGTAGACAGATATCCACATGAATCCACCCTTGCCTCCTAGACCAGAATGTGAGAGCTGCAGTCTCCCCTGGTCAGAGCCATTGAGAACAACACAGTGAAGGTTACTGCCCTTTGGTAATTGCATAATTGTAATTACTTCTCCATCAGATTGGAAAACAATTGATCAGTATAAACTGTATTTAATTCTTTGGGGCTTTTTGTAAATTCAATACACCATTTTAAGCCCTAGACTTTGCTGAACTTTGTAACACACAGGGGAATTTTGTATTTAAAAAACAAACACTTAACAAATACACCTTCTGTGATATTTTCAATGTTGTTATTGAAGTTTTCCTTTTACAAAAAACCCCTTGTTGTCAGAAAACAAACAGAAATTTGGTGAGTGGAAAAGCTGAGAAGAATAACATGGCAAATATAAAAGCAAGAAAGAGACTGGGGCCACTTCCAATCCTGTGCAATGGAAATATTTTCAAGTGTTTTGTCAAAATTGCTTTTAAAAATCACTCTATAGCCTATTAATCAGGCACATAAGAACCAGCTGCACAGACAGGACTGTGAGCCAACTGCTGCAGCTCAGTGATGTGCAGAGGATCCTGCACTGGAGGTGGTGGCAGAGCCCTGGTCACAGCAGTGTTTCTGCACCCCTTGAACCAACCTTGCTTCTATTTTTGAGGCATATATAGCTGTAAACACATGCATGACATATACTGACTGTTTTGTTTTGTTTTTTTTAAATCAACAAGGAATGATCTTCCCTTACCTGTGGTAGAAAACAGAGGCCTGGCAAGATCTTGTGGATAATGGAAGCCTGGAAACACTCCAGGGGCGGGAGGTCTGCTGAACAGGTCAAGTTTACCACCTATCTCTAGCTTGTGGGGATCCAGCTGCATTTGCTGTCAAATGATACAAAACCAGTCTCATTATACACTTCCTTTTTCATGGGAGAATAAGAGAAGGAGTTAAGGCTCATTCCTCCTCAGCCCTGCCAGGGAGTGTTAGTGAGAGTGACAGCAGTCTCTGGTCACAGTGCTCGTGCTCTGCCAGGCTCTGCAGGGCCATCCCACCCCGCAGCCTCTGGGCTCCTGCCCCATCCCAGGGTAGGGGCTGCAGGGAGCACTGAGCCCCCCAGCACACACTGGAGCAGGGACAGGATACACCGAGTGCACGGCACCCCAGGAGCAGTCGGAGCCCTCAGCCTGACAGAAAACACTCCTCAGGCACAGAGCTGCTGACAGAAGCCTTGAGAGCTGCTGATGGACTCGTCTGCTCTGCCTCCCCAGCTTGAGAGAGACGTGCCCATGCTATGCCCTTCCTGCAGCCAGCACAGCTCAGAGTGCAGGCAAGGGGCAAAGCATGAAGGAGGCCATGAGGCTCCTCCAGAGGCTGTTGTTATCCTTGCCCTGTAGAAGTGAGCATGGCCAGAACTGCATCTTAGTCACAGAAGGCTATCAATAGCTTAAAGATTATGTATTTGCTTACAAAAATATATGGACATACACCCCTTTCAGAGGCAGCTACTTAAGCACAGAATGACCTTCATTAATGGGACAAAAAAACTACTGCAGGAGCTATGAAAAAATAAAATCTACTCGAGTCCCCTGATCAGTTATTCCATCTGCCACAGGGAGCCTCAAGCCTGCAACAGCACCCCAGGGTACCTACATCCTCTTACCTGTCAAGTGTTAAACCCCCTCCCTCTGCCCACCCTCACAGCAGCACAGGAAGCCCCACAACCTCTAACACTGGTGTTATCAATCTGCTCTCCTGCTCTCTGCTCTGTAATGTTCTTCACTGCATCGGCCATTTCATTACCTCCTCCACAGGAGGTACTAATGCAGAAGGGAAACGACATTAAACGTGCATGCTTTGTAAAAAAAAAGATTGACTTGGGGAAATTACTCTCCCCCTCACTTTCTTTCCCTCTTTCAGGCTGTACACCCTTCCACCCAGCTCCTCTGCCCTCAGATAAACTTTACAGTTGCTACAATAAATGTTAGAGGAGTGTAAGTATCAGTTAATCGATACAGGCAAGCTTGAGAATCACCACAGTAACTGCTTCCTGCCCATTACTCACTCAAATACAATCTGTAAGCTAAAAGACTTGGCTTTGTTCCAGAAACCATCTGAATTACCTTTATCTTTTGCTGGTGATGGTAGATCTGCCAGGCGATCTGTACATGAACCGCACACCACTTCCCGGGTTTCTGCAGTGGAAAGCACAAGAATTTAGATTAATTTATACGTTAGCAATCTACATCAGATAGAACATTTCATTTCCCTTACTGTCAACCAGGCAGCTAAGCAATGAGAAAGGCTGATTACTAAAATGGCACAATGGGTGATCAACATTTTCTTCTGTACTGCAGCAGATGATGTTTAAATTAAGAAGGAAACAGGAAGAATGTGGGATATCTCCCCCATCTCATGGACATCTGAGATCCTGCCTTGTTCTTTCCCACTTGCACTCCCCCCTTCCTAAACTGAAATGAATGGCAGCAAAGAACAGTATGCCATGCTTAAGAGAAAGCAGCTAATGGTTGTGAGTCCTGTTTCTGAAAAGAGCCCTGTTCATTCACCCCTGCTGCACTGCAGGCTAAGTCATGCGTGGTTATTATGGCTACTGGCTTTTGGGGAGGGAAAGGGTATGGACAAACAATCCCCAGGATGAGCAGTGCCACAGCTGAACAAGTCCCTGTGTTCAGCTGAGCTGTGGTACTCACTGTTCCAGTGTTTATGTGGAACATCAGCACGTTGACCTAAGCCACCACGAATCTGCTCACTGGTGAATGTCTGCCCATGCTCACAGCCATTTATTCCTGTGACCCTCATTTCATGCCATGAACTATTAATGCACATAAATGGATGCAGAATAAGGCCGGGATTCAGCCTGAATGTTATTAATCAGAAGTGGCAGAGAGCTAACTGACATTTTGCTTTAAGTAAAGGATGAGCAGGAAATTTTCTACTGAGCATGTTAAGTTTCAAAGGCACATGCAGAATATTACAGGTGTCTGTGTATAAATATGTATATAAAATCCCCCACAAACCTTACTTACTCTTACTGGAGGCCTATAAGGGTCTGACACCTATGGAAAAAGCAGAAACAAAACAATCAGTCTTTCTAAAACTAGCCAATATACAGAAAGGTGGGGAACTTCCTTCCTCTGAAAAAGTAAAAGCATTTAGAAAGCAATGTTCCAGAGAAGTCCCCTGTGACATGGGAAACCTAAAGGCTTAAAGAAGGCTTAAAACTTCTCTTTCATTCCTTGAACCAAAGTCAGCAGAATTTTATGATAAACAAAGCAGCTCCATGCCAGCAACTGAACAGTGCCAGTGCTTTTCTGAACCTTGTAATCATTCTGAAATGGAGCACATAAAACTACTCTCCAAGCAATACTTAGGGCAAAGACATTGAAGGGGTTTCCTGCCCCATTTCCTTCTGACTTTTGAAAGAAGCCAATACATCTGTTTGAATTCACAGCTGGTGGAGGTTACTGTCTCACCAGAAAAAGACAACTTCTCTCCTCACTGCACATGCCCAGTGTAGAAGGCCAATTTGCTCACCAGCCTGCTCTCCTTTTTTTATCAGCAATCACTGTGTTTACTGTAAATCCAGATAAGCTGAAAAGAAGGTTATATATTGTTGCCTACCCCTGGAGTCTTCTGCAGCAGCGTATGGTGGACTGTGCCTGGTCTACCTGCTACATCAATAGGGTTTGAAGTCTGAAAGACAAGAACAGAGCGTGAATAATACTGTATCATACCAGTGATACATTTAACACCTCTATCTGATGTTAACAGCATTAATTAGTCCATGTTTGCACTGTGCTTTGAACACGCATATTGCTACATTAGTGCTAAATGTTATCTCTTACTGACAGCCAACAGCATTTAACCACCATGTCATTTATTATTACTGAGCAGCAGTAACAGAATTCCAGTAGCACCCCTAAGCCCTGCTGAGATCACACCCCGTTGTGCTGTGCATGTGCATGGGAAGAGACAGTCCCTGCCCCCCAAGCTTATTCTTTAGACAAAACAGGCAGGAGGTAGGAGAGAGAACGAGAGAGGTGGCCTGACTCCCCCCGTTTTCCAGGCAGCAAATGGCGCAGCAGTGAGGAGCAGAGCATCTCGAGCATCCTAGTCCCAAACTCCACACTGTGGACCACGGCCCCTCTCTGACTGGGGCCAGGTTACTCAATGCCTGAACCAGCAACAGCCCATCTATTTGCTTCGACAAGGCAAAACGAGAAACCTTAGAAGGTGCCTGTGGGTCTTTTATAGCTTTGCATTGTTTACCCCATCATTTTCCAGCAAGAATTAAACACCTCATTGAACGAATCCCCGTTCCTCCTCCGGATCCCACCTGTTGTCCTGCTCTAGATGATCCCCAAGAACTCATTCATCTCCTCACTCCGGCACCCATCCATCTCCCACTCCCACAGCAACTGCACCTGGTGCCTCAGCACAGCTGAGTGCAGAGGGGTGAAACCTCAATCCCCCAGGGATTACTTCACTCGTGTTTTAGGTCAAATTATAGCAGATTTCAAACAACACAAGGCATGAGTATAATCCTGGGTGTGGGAGGGAAGGTAGGTTTTAGTTTGTCTAGGGCTACGTAACTTCCAGACCCATTAAAGAGCGAATTCTCGTGTGTGTGTGTAGGTAAGTCAATGCACTCCCCAGGCAGAGCAGAGCTCTCAGGGCCTCTCTGACAGCTGAGGTAGATATAAGGTGGCAAATAAGTTACAGCTTTCATACAGGCAAGAGCTTTAAGATCACAACATGTTAATAGCAGGGTGTCATCCTGTCCCTTTATCCCCTGGAGAAAGACGTGAATGTTTCCTCCAGCAAAGTAAACTGAATACTTCTGACCTTTTCAAGTTCTTAGCTTGTGAGAAATGGCCTTCAGGAAACTCACTGAGAAATTTACCGTCAGCCTGGATTTATGTGCAGTGGACTCACACGCACAGCTGTAGGCAACTGACATGGGAAGGGGAAAAACAAAACCAAGATCTCTGCTTTGGAAAGCAAGAAGTGCAGGAGTCAGAGTGCCAAAACCAAATCATCAAGTCTGTAGTGATTATGCAGGCTTTAGTCAAACAGCTTGGGAGGGAGAGAGCATGGAAGAACGATGCAGTAAGGATGACTGGAGCGGCTTTGCCTAGAGTTCAGCTCTGCCTCCTCCGGGAAACGGGAAAGTAACGTGCCAAAGCAGCAGATCCACTTTTCAACCCTTCCTTCTCTTTTTCAGATGTTAGACTGTATGTAAATACTGCAGTGTGCAGAGATAGAATGATGTCAGTGATCAACCATGGCACCAGAGTGTGACCTTGCACGGCCTAAACTCAAACTAGCAAATGTTGGATGTATCTATCATTAAAATTAATTAAAAGGTAGTTACAGCAGCACTAGGAACTGCTTAAAAATGTAAAGAGGCCTTTGCTCTTTTTTTCTTTCTCGTTATGTAAGTGCTCCTTGGCCTAATGGTATTTTACAGTGAGATAGGATCTGTGAAGCTCTGCAGTGAAGATGGAAAGCAGGAGGTGCCATTGGTGTAGCAGCAGCTCTTCATGAACAGGAAGGAGCCTTATGGCAAAACAGCTCTGGCTGCACGTGAGCAAAAATTGTCCAATTCCACCTTATTTGTGCAGCTCCTTTTCTTGGGAAATCAAGTTCACACCCTGACTTCTCAGGGTCTGTAGGGACTCCCTGGCATCCCTTGCAAGAGTAACAGCAATTAACACTGGCAGACAAACTCCATCAAGGGATGGCCATGTTCTGTCTCTCTTGCTCCCTCTGCTTCCATGCACTGCTCCTTCTCTAGGCCTGCAGCCACTATATACAGAACTCCTGCTGAACAAAGCCATTTTAGAGACTTTGCTATTTGCAGTGTATCCCCAAAACACAATATTGTCAAGGATTCAATGGGCACTGAGGAAGTCCTCTGGCTTCCATTAAAACCATTAAGGGGGAAGGTTGTGAGAGGCCTTATTTGCAGCAGTTGCTAATTGCTGCCTTCCACTGGCATCAGTGAGACTGCTGAGGGAAGCACACCCCACAGACCTGCCTGGAGTGGCTGTGGAAATCACCTTCCAAATGCAAACAGGAATGGCCTGGCTACAGTGCTGGTCCTTCAAGCCTTCTTACACAGTAGCAGAGTTCTATGGAAATGTAGTTCAAGATAAGGAATCTCTAAAATCACAGCATGTAAGGAAGCTGAACATGTCACCTTAGAAATGGAGCACACGCTCCATTTTCAAACAAATGCTATATAGATACAATCCATTATTTCTTGTTTGGAGAGATTTAACAGTTTAAAAATTGTTAATAAAAAGAACATGTCTGGGAGGGGGAAAAAAAAGCAGTGCACGCCACAGAATTTGCCAAAAAATGGGGGTTATGATGGCAACATTTCCAAATGCCAATCAGTGCTACTTGTAATGACATGTTACAGCTGCAGTGCACCTTTCAAACACATTATCTCAAAGAAGCTTGCAGGCATTAATCAACCCTTATAAAACCCACTGCAAGATAACTTTATAGATGAGGAAGCTGAGGAACAGAAGGTTTAAGCAACTTGCCCAAGGTCAGACAGTGTTGGAGCTGGGAATAAAAATTCAGCTCCTTCAAATTCCTCTACCCATTTACAGCAGTCTCTCCCTATTGTTCCCACACTTGTGCAGTCAAATTCTCATTGTTTTTTCTGGGAATAAACACAGTTTATCTTTTGCAATCTCAGACCATTAGATTTATAAAATGATTTGGGACTCATCGGTCTATTATGAGCTGTAAATATTTCAATCAAAATAATGCACTTTGCTGTATGCTTCTCCTCCAGCTTCAGCAGACCTCCCAAGTGAACCACTACATCCTTTCCAAGGAAGGATCTGCAGTGCCAAGAGAAAATTTCTGCTAAAGTGTTGGCTGCTTTGTGCAGAGGATGCTCACAGTTCTGCGGGGTGATCCTTTCCAACCCTGTGCTGCACTTCTGCTATTCAAATCATGTGCTGCAAAATCACCAGAGACAAGACTCTGAACACAGTTTCTCTCCCAGCAAAAGAACAAAGCCTTCAGAAGAAGAAGTTTGTACCTTCGGTTGAAATGCTCCCTGAAGTGACCCAAAGGGACCTGAATGTGGAAGCATGGGTGGCATTCCAGGCATTGCTGGAGGATAGGTTGGAAAGAACTACAAAAGAAAAAGAGATGCTTATGTCACAGGATGACTTGAACAATAATGGAGGTAGGTGCCAAGCCTGGCACATACAAAAATAGTACTGTGCTGAACAAGTGCCACAGTGAAAATACACGATAAATTTGCTTTCAAAATTTTTAAGAGCAAAGCCAAAACTTGAAAAATGCACTCATCTGATAAATTTTCTAGATAGTGCTGAACGAATGTGCCTTTAAAAATTGTGAACTATTGCAGGAAGCACAGAGCATAATTTGGGGTTTATGTTCACTTTCCATTAACTTTGCATTTTTCTGCTGTTGCAAACAAATTGATCCTGTTTTGAGATGTGACCTGCTTTAATTTTTAAAGCAAAAGGAACCACAAGATGCTGCACTGCACTCTAACCACAGGCAACATGCACACCACCTTGTAGTTGTGTAGGCTGGGTGAAATTTTGCTTAGGCCTCTCCTGAGCACACAGAGCAGTTTTACAAGTCCCAAAACATGTAGTTTTTTTTTGTGCTTTGGAGCAGTGGGGAGCACCAGGAAGAAACCACCAGTCTGACTTACTCCTGTGACCTGAGCAAAAACTTGTGAAAGAGCCATGCACTCCGGGCTGCTGCACTGGGAGAAGCAACAGCTGCAAAGGTACTGCAGTGACCACTGATGGAGCAATTCCTGCGCATTCCCTGCCATCCCAGGCACAGCGATACAGAGCCGCAGCAGCAAAAATGCAGGAGACAGAGAATTTTAAAAAATAAATAAAAAATAAGCCAAAAAAAAAAAAAGCCCAAAGAAAACTTGGTACCTTAAAAACGTAAAATTCAAGACGGAAAAGCAGCTTTAGAAATGAATGGATCAAAACACTACTCGTCAATTGAGAACAAGCAAAAGAAGAGCAAGCAGAACCATTAACAAAGAAACCAAGGAGGAAGGTGAGCACTCACGTTGGAATGTCGAAAGTAAGGGTTGTCTAATTTGGGAGCGTACTTGTCAAACTGGAAAGAAAAGAGAAAACAAAAGGAAACAGGTGAGTTTGGTTTTGGCAGTAGCAGACACATCAGCATTTCAACAGAGACAAACAATCATGGCCGTGTGTAAGCGTTTAACAGAGCAGAAGGGACTGGTTACTCCAAACTCGCCCCAGGAGATGACTGATTTCCCCAGGCTAACAGAGAGGAGCCCCCAGCCACGCTGGGCTCTGCCAAAGCTCACTGCAGAACCCTGTCTCAGGCACTGCATGAACAGGCTCCTGCTCTGGGAAGAGAGCAGACTGAAACACAGGGAAGTTCAGCTCCAGGTCCGGATCTGGGATCTGCCCCTGGATCGCTGAACTAGATCACAGACTAGCAGGTAAGAAACATTTTCCATTAGACCCCAACATCTACAGTGGGGCAGCAATACCAATTCCCAGTTTTCTGGGTTCCTGTAAGCACCAAAATTCTTTTGGAGAGGGCTTAACTACTTTAGATACACAAATCTTGATGCATTCCCCCTCCCCTGCAAAGGGGAGAGTTTCCCAGAGGAAAGGTGACTGTAAACCTTTTCCATTCCAGCATGGGGTTTTAACACCTCCATGTGTGCAGTCTGTGCCCCGTTTGTCCTGTACCATCTTGTAAGCAAACCCAAAGCACACACACATTGCATTTCTGAACAGTATGTACATTCTGCTGGGGAGGAGGGAACGGGGAAGAAGGCAGGGAAGGGAGCTGTAGGACCCCATGAAAAGCTGCTTATTTGGCAAGTCAGCTGCTGTTTCACACTCCTCTATGTGCAGGAGAGTAGATTTGTAATTTCATTAATTACAGTTATTACTGGAGCCATGTCCCCTCCAGTGTAAATACCATAAATTACCAAACACATGCAGCTGTAATTTCAACACTCTTCTCTGGTGTAGGGATTAGCAGACCTGATCTAGTGGAATATCAGAAGATGTGAGTGAAATATAACAAAAGAGCCTTGCAAGTTGTTTTTGGTCTGAAGGCTGACATCAACAGGCACGGGTGGAAGGGGAGGGAGCTGTTCACAGGCTCGGGTATCATAGTTCTTAAATAACACAGGAGACTTCTGAGGAAAGATCAGGATTGTTTTACACAGACCAAGCAAAGAAGGGAAGGTGTTTACACACAAGTACATTGAGCAAACACCTGGGGCTGGATTTTGGGTGGGTGACATTGCTTTTAATTGTCTTGCTGCTTAGCAGATTACAACCCAAGAATGTCATTGGGCAGTCAGCAGTGGGAAAGAAAAGTGGGAAACACTGTGCTCCTTGAGTCCTTGTTCTTCCCAAATGCTGCTTTTGCTAGCCTTAAAGAAGATTGTTTCTGCATTTTGGACACAGTGTGAAACTGAGAGGGGGAAAAAAGCTCCATCTTGTGCTTTCAATCTCACAAAGTAATTGCCAGAAATGGGGAGAGAGTGCGTTTTAAAGTACTGACAAAATCCATTTGTAGCAGATCCCTAACAATTTTGTAACAGCTGCAGCAAAGTCCCATTGTGTTACAAGCAAATTCAATGACAAAATGCTTATTACACGGCCAGGAGGATCTCTCCCAGCAGAACCAGCCACACACAAATTAGTGCTTGTTGATGTAATCAAGTAATAAAATGCCTAAATCAATACAGATCAGGTATTAGGAGGAAGAGGGACAGAACTGGTATCAGATGAGATGCTGCACTGTGGTGAGAGCTCTGGGTAAGCCAGCACGGACTGCCCTGCACCCAGCAGTTGTGGGGACAGTGTTTGGGGCTGGAAGCCACCCATCCTGTGGCATCCTGGTTGGTGTCTTTTGGTGTGTCAAGGCAGCTGGCTCTGGGAAAGGGGGAATAGAAATACACGGCAGGACACACGGAAAGGGAACTAAAGGGAGTCTGGACTTGTCCCATGGGTGCTGTATCTGCTCAGGGGTAGCAGCATGGGGGACCAGAAGGCTTGGTGTGAGGGCTCTGGGTGGAAAGGGGGTCCCTTTGGGAGTGCTGGCCTCCAGGTCGGAAGGGCAGGGACAGCACGCCTGGCTGAAATGAAGAGGGCTGGGTTTTCTTTGACAAGAGCGGGTTAGGCTTTTTGACCAGAGATGCTCTACTTATCCTCACATTTTGGGCTGGGGTACGCACCATGGGAGGTGCAGAGGGCGGCATGAGCGGCGTCTGGGGCAAGCTGGATGGAAAAGGAGTGAATGTGTGCTGGTGGGTGTGTTGGTGCTGATGCGTGTGTTGGTGCTGGTGAAACTCCGCTCTCAGCAGCGGCACCGGGCCAAGTGAGGCAGCGGCCCGGTCCGAACTCTGAACCAAAAACCGGTTGTTCAGCTCTTGCCTGAGCAGTTCGTGATCTAGAGGAGAGAGAGAGAGAAAAAAAAAAGACACAGAGGCCCGTGGGCCTGTGAGTACCACAAAGACGGAGGAGAAAGAGTCAATATTCACCTGGCATTCCCTGTTTCTGCAGGTCATGCTGTGGTGGTTTTCTACGTGAGGACTCATTGGTGGAGGTAAGAGAGATGCCTGTGACAAAGTACCAATCAGAATCCCCGAATGAGGCTGGCAATACATGATTGGTTGGTTGAATGATATCAACAGGCTGGTATCTAAAGACAAGAGAGAACACCATGAGTCATCACAGCAGAAAACATCATCGGGGCCCGCCCGCGCCCGCGCCCGCCCGCGCCGTCCTCCCCGGCACCGGCAACACGCCTCAGAGCCNGAACAGCCTCAGAGCCCGGGCTCACCTCTGGGAACAGCCTCAGAGCCCGGGCTCACCTCTGGGAGCAGCCTCAGAGCCCGGGCTCACCTCTGGGAACACAGCTCCTCCGGGAGCAGCACCGTCCCGCAGCAGCAGCAAGGTGCTGGGGAGCGCCCTGGAGGCCAAGAGCTCGCTTTAAATGGAGCGGTACTGACCTGCATCCTCTGGGGTGTGACAGCCAGAGGCACACACACACACACACACACACACTGGAAGTGGATGTGTGCTGAGCTCTGACATAAACTCCACANGCAGCCTCAGAGCCCGGGCTCACCTCTGGGAACAGCCTCAGAGCCCGGGCTCACCTCTGGGAACAGCCTCAGAGCCCGGGCTCACCTCTGGGAGCAGCCTCAGAGCCCGGGCTCACCTCTGGGAGCAGCCTCAGAGCCCGGGCTCACCTCTGGGAACAGCCTCAGAGCCCGGGCTCACCTCTGGGAGCAGCCTCAGAGCCCGGGCTCACCTCTGGGAACACAGCTCCTCCGGGAGCAGCACCGTCCCGCAGCAGCAGCAAGGTGCTGGGGAGCGCCCTGGAGGCCAAGAGCTCGCTTTAAATGGAGCGGTACTGACCTGCATCCTCTGGGGTGTGACAGCCAGAGGCACACACACACACACACACACACTGGAAGTGGATGTGTGCTGAGCTCTGACATAAACTCCACAGGTAAGATTCTGACAAGGTCTGCAGCGCAGTGAGAAAACCGTGGGTTTGGGTGGCTGCAAACGGCCTGCTTGGACATCCACCCGTGCCAGCCCCCCTTCTCAGCCCCAGGACATGCACACAATGACCACAAACATCCATCCTACAAATCAAGGCTTTCTTTGCAGTAAGTTTTTTTTGAGATCTTCAACAGCAAGCAGTCCTTTCCTCGATTTGTAACAGGCTTTAATACTCGTCTTTTGTCATTGCCTCCAGGCTTTTCTCCTCTGAGAAAATACAGAGGAGGAATCAATGGGATGAGGAGAAACATTGAAGTGGCTCAAGATCTCATCAAGGTTGCAACGGCTGCTGAAACAAAAGTGTTCCACAATATGACCTGGCCTCTTCTTAGCATCTTCCTCTGGAACAACAACTTGCACTGAATGTGAATGTGGTTCAGGGCAGGGGAAGACACCAGTGCTTTAGAAATGATGTCACTGAAGACAAGAAGGACCAATGTCCACTTCTCCAAAATGTCTGCTGGTATAACAATCAAATCTGTCTGTGGCTCTGCCTAAGAACTTCCAATAGGGATCAGCATCCAACATGTTATATATTTTTTAAGCGAAGACCAACCTGTGCTCCCAGCTGTGGATGACACACACCCAATCCTGACTGATCTACTTGCTTCTGAATTTACACAAATCCACTTCTTTCACTGAAACAACCCCTTTAAACTACAGCTCTGAATATACAGGGGCAAAAGAATACCTGCACTTTAAAGTCTTATTTCATGTTCAGCAGGGATTTCTTTCACTTCGATTTTTTACAGTAACATTAGAAATTTCTAAATCAATCACTTTCTGAAGTGACATGCTTAAGATCTTTAAAAACAGGCACTCTGATGGGGAACTTCAAGGTCTCTACTACCACTTAGAAGCCTACACCCTATTGAAAGTCACATCTGAAAGCAAATTTTGGGAGCCTAAGTCATTTGCTTTTCAGTAATAAAGGTACTGCTAAGGGTAGATACTGTTTAATGCTACAATTTATATAATAATTAATACAAAAGCAGAAAATATATATATTTGTGATAATGAATCCTAAGGCACTGGAGCAAAAGAGTCTATAATGCATTCTCCTTGGACTGAGCAAGTAAGAAAAACACTATAGGCTGAAAGCACTTAGGTCCAAAACCTAACCTCTTTAGAGAATATGAGCATGATTTCATGTGTGTGTGTGTTTACGCTTTTAAATCTGGCATGACTTAAAGAAACTGAATCCTTCTGTTAGCATCAAGATAATCCACTTTTCTGGAGGGAGAGATAAAAGCAAGTTGGCAGTTGTAAGTGCTCTGATATCCAATTTCTTTAAGAGACTGGAAGTCAGACTGATAGATTTGCAGCTGGCTCCAGCCCATAGCCCTCTACCACAACTTTGGCCTCTGTCAGGAAAAGAAAAGGCCTGGAGATGTTTGGAGAAGCTGTGTGGCACTCGGAGGAGTGGCTGCTTCCTTCGTAGTAAGGATGGAATTGCCAAGGAATAACCCAGCTCTGTGAGGGGCTCAGAGCAACGTCTGGATCAGAACTGCTACAAGAACCTGCCAGTGATGTCAGGTCCAGTCACACAAGAACACAAGCAGGAGCAGAGTGCCTGAGCAGCCCTTGGGACCTGGGAACACTGTCCTGTGTGCACACACGAGCTGGGCATGGCACAAAAAGGTCACTCCTGCTCAGGAGAGGACAGACACAGACCACTGCTTCCTCTGTGGCAGAGGACAGAAGCCCAGAAAGGGTTGCTCCTAAGTTACTTGTGTTAGCTTTAGGTTTCAAAAGAAGAAATGCCACCAGAAGTGCATTCTTGTCTCTCTCGAGGGCTGCTCAGCAATATCGTTTGCTTTTAAGAAAGTTTTATGTGAATGACAACAGAAGCTCCTGGCTCTGCAGCACTCTGTATTGATTTTATGATGTGCCACTTTGCAGGCATTTCATATAGTGCAGACAAGAGGCATTTCACTGTCTGCAGGGTTAGACGCCCAGACCTTTCCCTCCACTAACTTAGGCTTCTCCTACTTAAATTGCAGGAGAAATCCTTTTAGTAGGAGCAAGACTGTTACTGTTTCCTGGCAAGCTGCTGAATGTGAATAGGTCACTTGATCTTGCACCTCCTGAAGTTAATGGTGAAAACATACTTGCTTTCAGTGACTGCAATATCATGCTTTTAGTGAGCGCTTTGCTATTTCCTTTCGCAATGCTTTCAAAGTCTCCATCACAGTAGTCCTTTGCCTTAAACAGGGGAAGCAATGAATAGGTCTCCCACAGTGCTGCCAACATCTTCCCAGCCATGTGGTTGAAATTCTAGATGGTGCCAGGGCCCGTGACAGCCGCCAGCTTTGGCCTATGTGGTCCTGTCTCTGGCTGGGAACCCACAGCACTTTTGTCTATCATCGTTCTCAGAGCTCACTTTGGACCAATCTGTGCCTTTTTTTTTTTTTTTTTCACTTAAAGAAACAGTTATAAATAATGAGACATTATTTAGCTCCTGGAAGCAAAAAAGGGGGTGGAAGACCATCAGATTTTTTCCACAGCAAATCTGCCGTTTCCTTATTCCTTTAACTGACTTCATAGGAAACAGAGAGTGTGTTTTTTGCAAAATGCTTGTCCTGTTTAATCCCTGCTGAGTTAGTTGTGGAGTCAAATGCCAGATCAAAAGGAGGCCCCAGCAAGTGAAAGTTGCTGGGAAGTCTCCAGCTGCCAGGGTCTCTTCCAGGGACAGCTGTAGGCTAATGGATAAGCTATAAACAGGGCATTTAGGGCAGAAGTGACAATAGAATGGGGGCCAGGGTGAACAAAGGAAACTCTTTAAAAGGATGCAAAGACAGTGAGAGTTGAAGAGCAGAGCTTGTCGGCTGAGCTGTCTCTGACCCAGACTGAAAGGCCACGGAGCCATGGGCACAGAGCAGTTGTGCTGCTGCAGGCAGAGGATCCTGCTCTGCCAGCAGGATGTGCTGCTGGCTGAAGGATCAGGCAGGGGGTTCACTGAGCTTCAAGAGCTCAGTTAGAACAATTGCAGAAACAGTATTTTCTCATCAGTTCTAACAGCAGCAGCTTTCTTTGGAGAGGGGAGAGAGAAGGGGAGGATGGCAAACTGCACATCACTTCTCTCTTGATCTAAAAAGTGTCTGATGACTGTGGAATGCCACATTGGACAACTCATGACCTGAACAGGACATTTTATATTTTTTGGGAAGCATTTCTTTTGAAGACTTCCTGCAGGAAGCTACAGTGCTGTGTCTACAATCTCTCATCTGGCAAAGCACGTCCAGGTCTCCTACCTGTTTCATGAGCACTGCCACAGTTCCAGCACCCACTGAGGGGTCTGTGTCAAGGTATTCCACCTGCCCACCAGCCAGCCCCTCTCTCAACACCCTCCAGAGCATGCACGGCCGATGAGCCCTGGCAGAAGAAGGGAACCTACCCGCAGGGTGCCCTGGTATCACGAGGCTGTTGGTGGGTAACGCTGGTGGAGGTGGCAGCGTGGGTGGGGTGGCGAACATGGCCGGATGGTGCTGGTGTTGGGTCTGCGATCTGAGAGAGAAGTGCGAGGTAGCAAGATTAGAGATGGAGAGGGGCAGAGCTGGGCCGGAGGAATGGTGTGGAGGAATCTGGGGAGACAGGGGCAGGTGCTTCGGGAGGCTGATGCTTGTTGCACTGCTAGCACTGCTGCTCCGGCTGCGGAGAGAAAGAGACGGGAGGGAGGGGAGAGACACAGAGGGAGAAAGAGTGTTACAACACGGGACTGAAACGGTGCAAGAAATACCAGAAACAACACAACTGTGGAACATTGATCTCCTCGGGCTTATGCTTTTGCTTGTCTTAATGGCAGCAATGGAGACAGTTAACGAATCTTAATGAGCGTCTGCAATGGGGCAGAACGGGCTTGTGCTCTCTGGAGGGACATTTCCTCCAGTGCTACAATCCTCAGAGCTATCTGGGAGTGCTGATGAAGGCCACAGAGGCAGCTGGAACTTGCACCTTTATGGAGCCTCTGATGACCCTGCAGTGTCCATGTGGGTCCTTGTGACCAGAGGACACAGTGACACCGATTCCTTTTTCTGTTGCTCTGGGTGTGCAGAGCTGCCCAACACGAGTGACTCTGGGACCCTGCTGGATCTGCTGCACATGTGCTGTGCAGTTGTAGTCACACAAGCATGCAAACGCACAGCATGTTAATCATTTTTCTCATCATAATTCATATTTTACATCTTCTTCTATTATTATTACTCCATTGCAAGTGATCTAAGTTTTGTGGGCTGAAACACACTATCACTGCAGTTATTAGTTGTGTAATTCCCACAATACTGAATATTTGTTGCAAGTTAAACCTCAGAGAGATCTTGAATAGTTTGAATTATTATTCACCATTTATACTATGGTGGCATTTACAAGGTAAAACCACGACAGAGCTTAAGTATGCAGGATACTATGAAATACACATTAATGGCAGCTCTCTGTATTCATATTCTGACCTTTGTGCAGTCAAATATTATGCTTTAAATCAGTTTTCTCATCTTGTTTAAACTAGCCTAGCTCTTGCTTGGGAGGCAAGGCATGTTTTCTGTACCAGCAAAAATACTATACAGGTTCCAGTTGACTGACTAAACTCTTTTCTCTAGAAACATTTTATCCATACCATTTTCACCCACCCTCCTTACTGGATGGAAGCAATTTAAACAGCAGAGCTAAGCCTCCTGCAAGATCTGAACATGTCAGATTGAAGCAGATTTATCAGCTCACAGGTGAGCCCTGGTCTCAGGGACACAGCATTTTCCAGTACAGATCACAGGATAGTCTGAGTTGGAAGGGACCGACAAGGATCAAAATCCAAGACAGATAGCCCTCTTTTGAAGCTGGTGAGCCAAAAACCCTGATAACCATGAGCAACGGAAGTGTTTCTTAAACAACAAAGGTGTTGCTCAAACTCAAAGCACCTTAGATTTCTAAGGCAAGAACTAGCCAGCTCAGACAAGACCATGCAGAATTTTACTTGAAACTGGGCTGAAAGGAACACGTGCCTTTCTCCCAGAAGGTGTGCAGTTATCACCTCATTTCAAATACACTGATCCACCACAGCTGGAAAACCCAGCTTGGAGTCAGCCCACGAAGTCCAATACCCAAAGCATGGCCACCTTAGCCCAGACGAGCGTCTCAGACCTTGCCTCCCAGCGATCTCTACCCCTTCTGAAACAAGCTTTAGCCAGCAGCAGCCTGAAGGCGACGTGAGCATCCCTTCCCCGTACCTGATATTGTTGAGTCCGTTGTGGGCCACCTGGTGATGCACTTGGTAGTTGAGAGGCGGAGGGATGTGGCTCGGAGGCTGGCTCCGAAGGTCCGGGATTAACTGGGGCTGCGACTGCGGCCGAGGCTGAGGCTGTGACTGCGGCCGAGGCTGCGGCTGAGGCGTGAGCCTGGGTGGTGCTGGTGCTGAAATCACTGGCTCCTTCTTCAGCAGTGGGCTTGCTCTGGCACTTGACGTGGGCGCTGAGGAAGTCGAAGTCACAACGGCCGCGACCGGCTGGGGGCTGGGGATGGGCAGGGCGAAGGGCACGTCGGTGCTCAGCTCCCGGCTCCGCTCTAGCCCAGACACCTTTGGGACATTGGCTGCTTTCGCTTCTGGCTTGTCATTCAAGGTGGGACCTATGGAGCAACACGAAAAAGAACAAAGCACGTGCTGAAAGGTTTGCGTTTCTTTCTCTGCTTGGTAGAACACATGCCTGGGAAAAACAAGTCATGTTTCAGCTCGTGGGAGCGCCGTGGGAGCACTGCTGCTACAAGATGGATGTGTTTGCATCTGTCCTTCCGCTGTCCTTGACTGGCCAGTCCACAGTGCTTTTAGCGTGTGTGCAAGAGACTTAGCTGCCATTAAATGAATGCATACTACAGAGAACACACAGCTTCGGGACTTCTTCAGGGGCCCAAGGTTATGTACAATAGGAGCGTGAACATGTCTCAAGTTACTGCTACAGTATTTCCTGCTCAATGTAAGTTTCATGTTCATGAAACACATGCCTCACCTTAATACATTTCATTTTCTCGATGCCCTTTCAAGGTAACCCACATCGGATTTAAGCTCAACTCCAGCTACAATGCCCTGTGACCCTGGCATCAATCCTTAATGATAACCCTACCTGTCTTCTAGGATGGAGGCTACCTGGCATCTCTGTAGCAAAGGATGGGACAGCTCTGCAGAGAAGCTGTGACGCTGCTGTCCCTTGGCCACACACTTGTGTGGAAGAACAGAACAGAGAGAGCTGGAAAAATCCAGTCAGAAGTTCAGTGAGCTCCCAACTGTAGTCCTGCTCACCCTAAACAGTGCAAACATCTGTCTGCATGGCATGCCAAAACTATCAGGAATGCTGCAATCTTGCAAAATGCACCTACAGAGAGAATTCCATATGGAATTACTCCTTCTATGGTGCCAAACCCTGCCATTTTTCATAATTAAGCTAAACAAAGCATCCCAAAGAGTTAAAAGGCTGGAAAGCAAAAAGGGAGGAAAGAAGAGATATTTCAGATCAAGCAGTATCCAAAAGGTCGAAGACAACTGAAAAGACCAACATGAAAGCAATTCAACTCCCACTGTAACTCCCTTTTCACCCTAATCTGTGTATCCTTGAGTACACACATGCCTACAATTACAAGAAAAGCTCTTCGTGGGCCACAAGACCTAAGGCTGTTGGTGTGTTTCACATGCACACATCCCACTGCACACACAGCACCTCTGATTTTTAGGAGACATGCTTTTGTTACCCACCAAAACGTGCTGGGGGCTGCCTGCATTTCACTGCCTTGCAGACACGCAGGAGATGCTACCTACACTCATTAACATGCTCCCAACACCCTCACAAACAAATTCCACCTTTGAAATCCTCCCACCTCATCAAAGGACTGAGCCAGTTCCTGATGTAGGAGGGTGTGGAAATAACACACAACACACACTGTGAGCTAATTCTGGCCGTGCAGACGCTCTGTGAACCAGCCCATGCGAGGCTGGAGCTCCCAGTGCCCCTGTGCTGGCATGAGAGGGAGGAGGGCAGTGATGAATCAGAGCCTGCAGCACAGCAGCTCATGTTCTGTACCCAGAATGCCCACGTGGTGATGGCATCTCCTTCCTTGAGATAAAAGGCAGCTTCCCACACTGCTTCTGGCTCTGCTCTCAGCAATGCACCATCTCCTTCATCCATCCATCAATCAGCTCGTCACTGTGTATGCATACAGTCAGAATGTGGGAAGAGGACGAATGGAAACACATGAACTGTATTTATCAGCTGAAAATGTCTTGAGGTCTTGGGGCCTCAAACCCACAAGTAACAGGAACAGAAGCCTTTCCAAACACCAGTGTTTTGGCTGGCAGCAAGTACGATCAACACTGCTTTCCAGCACCTTATATATCTTTACAGGTTTGACACAATGTCTGGAGATCCTAAATTATTCTCTACAATAAATATAAGCCTCTCATTCCAGTGAATTTCTTTTTCGAATATGAATTCATGCATCACAGGTAACCTGGTTGTGAGGTATAGCTAGACTTGGTTCCAGTGCTATTTAGAATTTATTTTTAAAGTCAAATTCTCAATGCTGTTGTGCATCATTATTTTTTATAATGCCACCTCTATGTTCGTAAATTTTCCTCAGATTTTACTGCTAACAATTGAAAAATTGTCATTGCCTAGTCAAGCCAGGGCTCCCCTACACTGCATTTTGGAGCAAGTGTGTTCACAGCTGTAGATTCCACTATTTTTCAGGAGCTACCCATTAAAAGCAATTGGGTTTCATTCCTGAGCATAGGTTTCCTCAGAGCCCATTAGCTCTTTACATCCAACAGGCCTCCTCCTACAGAGTTAAACTTCATATTGTGTAATTATAGGCAATGTAGACTAATGGTGTATATTCAAAACACAGTGGCACCACAAAAGTTAGTTGAGTAAAAAGTCAATTAGATCCAAAACAAATCAATAAAGTCCCACATTAAAAGCAGCTGTTTGACCAGTTTTACGTGCAACTATTGATTCCCTGTGGTTTCAGCATTAGTTCTCATTTGCAATTTTCTCAAAGCAAAAGCTCAGGCTCCCTTGCTGACTGAATTGACCAGCCAAGCCTGGTTGTGTTAGTTAGTACTAGGGGTACATGACTAATTCCTGCTGCCAACTTCCATCTCTCAGGATGCAGTACTGCAATGTTTTTGTGTTTTGTTTTCATTGACAATGAAAATACCCACATTCCAGTTTTCCCCCAGCCCCAGAAAAGCTACAGGCATGAGTGTATCTTCTCTCCTTTTGCAGCCACGCTGCACAAAAGCAGAAGCACCGAGAAGGGAAAGGTATGATGTGAATTCATGGGCAGGAGGGGAAAAACGTGAGCGAGCAGAGTCCCCAAGCCTTCTCAGCCACCACAGAGGAATGGGAGAATCCTGGTGTTTGGTCACTTTGCTGTTTCTCCTCCTGATGGCTGCAGTGAACACAAGAAAGGCTCTGAGCTATCTCTCCTGAAATCCCTCAGGAAGTTCATCTTAATGATTTTAATGGGAGATGTTGCCCATTCTGATCAGGATCTCAGTCTGTAGTTTCTCTGCAGGATGCCTGAGTACCCCTCCTAAGGGAGCTACGCTCCTGCGTGCCCAAGCTCTGACCAGGCTGACTGCTGCTCACATATGGAAATATCCCAAGGAAAGCAACCAACTATTCCAGCTTTTGTGCAAGCTGGATCAGGTTACATTGAGATCCTTTCAGAAATTTGTTCTTGGGCTCCTAATCCAGCCCTCCTGAGCAGATGGACCCACGGAGCTGAGCACAACTGCCCCAACAACAACACAGACCCATCCGACCACACCACAACGTTCTAGAGGCAAAAATGTGTTTATTTTTACGAAGTCCTAGAGTAATTTTCATGCTTAATGATAACAGGCTGAGCCAATTTGCCTAAGACTTGACAGTCAGCTCCAATAATTCAACCTTAATTAAACCTGAACGCATGTCAGTTCAGCTTGTCCCTTCACAGGAAATCTGACATTTGTAATGATTCATGTTCCAGCCATGCTATGGGAAGGCTGGATCACATCTGCCACTCTCCACCGTGCAGAGCGCTACCCCTTTGGAGCATGCCAACTTTTGTTTATTTTCTAACCAAACACCTTGGACTTCTTCCATTGAGAGGTTTTCCTAAATGAACAGATAGTGAAACCTGTCTTGATCTCACGGGGATGAATGATGACTGAGTGTGAGAGACAGAAGAAAAGGCTGAAACTGCTCTAACAAGGAAAAAAAGCCAACAACCTGGAATTAGTAATTCTTGCCTCCCTGATTGACTAATTTGTTCATTTGGAGTGTTGCAAAATGTTAACCTCCCTACATCTTGGGCTACAGCCAATTCCAGCTTCAACCGGTAAAGAAGCAAACGTAACAATTTTTAAAAGCACAGAGAGAGCTTTAGCTACTGCTGTGTAAAACTCTAGAAACCAGAGCTGAAGTTTAAGGGAAACCCCAAAGCCAACGACAGCTTAAATTACTGTATAAAGAGTGCTTCAGGAGGAGTCACCCAACCTGAGAGACCATCAGCCAAGAGCCCCTCTGGCAGTTTCCTGAATTCCAGGTCTGTGACTGGAATAACTGCACTGCCCATCCCCAAGGCTGACATGCCTGCCAGTGTGTAACTACACGGCACTGCAGGCTAAGCACAATACAGAAAGTCCCAGACACAAATTAAACCTTTCTGTTACAGGAATTTGCTTTCAAGCTGATTAAGAGTAGCTCAAGTGCAAGGGATTAAACATGTAAAGGCTGCTTTGAGAACTCCAATAAGCAGTTACTGTGTTATACAAACAGTACTTAGGGCAACAGCAGTTCCAGCCCTGCCTCTTGCTCTTTGCAAGCTGCTGGTTGCTGCTGAAAGGGGACTGTCAACACACGTACAATGTGATTGGAAATAATCTAATCTTGCTTGCACGCCTTTCCTTTGTCTCTCAGAAAAAAGAAAAATGGAGTCATTCAGACGTCTTTCTGCAGCCTCCCTCTGCAGTCTCCCTTGCTGCATTCAAACAGCAAGGGTGATGGGGTGATGTGAGAAAGAAATTCCTCTCCTACATCCATCAATGACATCTTTACCAATGGCAATTTCCCAAGAAACACAACAACCACCATCTGTAGCCCATCTATCCGCCCTGTACACATCCTTGAGAACAGACACAGGCCAGACTGGCTATGGTGAACCCTGCTCCATATTCCAGCAAGAAATGCTACAAAAGCACCACCACAGGAAATACACACGGCAAGAAACTGAGAATTTCAGGGTGAGCTGATGAGTCCCAGAGAAGAGTTTTGAAGCATCAACAAGGAGAACGAGTAAAGAAGAGCAGGACTTTACAGCAGTAGGTCAAAACAAATAATTAAATGAATGTCAGTAAACATTTTGTGGTGTTATTTTTTTTTGTTTGTTTTGTTGTTGCTGTTTCCTTTAAATTTTATTTTAAATTGAACTTTTAGGCTGCTGCATAATGTACTGTGGATATGCAACATATCATAAGCAGAAGAGAGAATAAAGCATTTTGCATTGACAGCGATAACACTGACACTGGTAGAGTGCTTACAAGTGAAAATCAATATTTAAGTGCTAATTCTTTATCCCTAGATGGCTTTTGCTTTTATATAAATGGCTTTTTCATTGCATTTTAGGAGGGTAGCACTACTTAGACTTTAAACGATTAGGCTGTTTATGAAGGTAAGGCAAGCAGAGCTATAGCACAGAAGCTCCTCAACAAAGGGGGCACAGAGTTCCTCCATCTATTTTAATGCAAATCAGCTCAAGATAAGACATAAAGACGTGGGACTTCCACATAAAATTACTGTCTGGAAGGGTCTGTGGTGTGCAACACGATGATGTTTAACATTACTGAGAAGCAAAGGCCAACCTTCCATCATGACAGCAGTACTACACATTAGGCCCTGTCAAAACAACCTTCTCCCGTGCCATGGGCTCCTCTCAACATCAGGAGCTCCTGGTGGATTTTCCACAAAAATTACAGTGTTTTCTCACAGAGAAAAGCAAACTGAGTGTGAGCACAACCCCTGTGCCCTGCTCTGAGGCCGCACTGCCGCGGAGCCGCCCTTTGCTGGCGGCGCTGCTCCCACAGACCCTTCCCGAGACCAAAGGGGAAGCTGCTTCCCAGCCCGGCCTGGATTCGTCCCCTATCACTCAGTTCATTTGTACAGAGCTGTCTGTCAAGTCACATCTCCCCTCTGCAATCTGAAACACCCTCCCAACAGCTGCCACTATCAATTACTCTCCCAGGCAGCCCTGACTATCAGGAAGAGAACTGGAGCGAGCACTTGCCAGTTTTAATAAACTGTGTTGCCCAAGTCATTTAACCTGCTAGATTGCTGTGTGCTGGGGCTGTAACAAGCCTTCAGCTTTTCAACCTAGAAGAAAGCAACAGTGGCAAAAAGCTGTCAGTTTGGTCCTCAGAATTAACTTCCAAGGGTGTCTTCCCTCCACCCTCCCTCTCGAAGCGCTCAAGTTTAAAAAGTGAAATATCTTCAGGTCGTTTTCATAATGTCACGACACCGAAAGCTGCTCTCATTTTTATCCCAGAGCCAGCAACTCCCAGGAGTGAAGGGCTGATGTGCTCCAGGACTGCCACGTTAGGGGCACAGCCGAGCACAGGGCTCCTCTGTCCTGCACACGCACAGACACGTCCTGTGGGCACTCCCCAGGGCCGGCTCTGGCCACGTGTGGGTCACGCTGATGCAACCCTGACCACCTCGAGGGCCTTGCATCTCCCACTCCCAGTATGATTCAAAAATTCAAGCATGGCAAATTTACATTCACTTTGATTTTCCCAGGAGCGGTAGGAAAGATTTTTTAAAGAAATACCTATTTAAAATTAAAACACTTCCATCTAGATCAGTGTTTTCAGTCTGTGGCTCATGTATATGCCAAGATGTTTGTGAATGTTATCAATAAGAAAAGGTCTGCCATCACTAGGATTAATTTGAACATTGGAATCTGCTGTCCACCAGAAAGCTTACTGGACTCTACAAATCAAAAAGAAAATTCAAACACCCTACACTAAATGTTTTCCTCAGGCAGCTCTGTAGATAAGAGCTTTTGTTGAGAAAGCTTGAAGCACTGAAAGGTTTCATCTCCTCCTGCAGAAGCTGAGGAGCCAACAGCATTAAGATCTATGGACTTGATGCCTATTTGCTGCTCTGTGGTTCTTTAATGGGATGTTTTATTCCTCGAGATTTGGGAGCTTTCCATGCTCTATCGAGGCATGTTAGCTGTAAGCATGCATGATGACACACCAAAGCTGCAGGAGCTGAATGAGAATGGGTGCCAAACACAAGGATTGGGGCCACAGCATAAAGAAGAAGGATCACCATTCAAATCCCCCCAAAGTAAGTCACACTGCATTTTCCTAGCAATGCTGCTTCTGGCAATATCTCAATGCAAAGCTGGAACTGGATTTGCAGCTAAATCACCTACTGTGGATGCTGGCGTCGTAATGAGATTGAAAGTTTCAAACAGGCTTTTTAATCCAGGGCTATAATGGTGGATCAAATGGGTTAAATCTCTTCAGCACTGCTCCTAAGCAGATGCTGAATGCCCACAAACCAGTGACGTAGGAGCCACTCTACTTCCCTGGCCAGAAAACATTACAAAAGCTTCTTGTCCTTGTATACTAAAGGTGTGTTTGTCTTGCTCTGTTTTTTAATGTGTGATGGCCTATTGTACACCTAACCTGAGGGACAGACAAACAGCAAGGTAAAGAAATTATTTAGAAAGACACTCCCTCTGTATGAAAGCAAGCAAGCACACATCCTCAACTCCAGCTGTAAGTCTTTAAACAGACACAACTGTTATAAACCAAGGAATCTTTTGATTTTAATTAGGCAAACAAGGGCAAATAAACCATCAACTACTGCGTTACCAGAGAAAATGTACTACTTTTGCTGTTTGAAATCCATATCGATTCCCATCTAGCCTGCGAGTGAGTTATTAATCACTCCAATTAAATCATGAACACAGGTCTTTACACTGAAATTGAACCCCCACCAATAGATCGATACCTCAAACCTCCAAGAGCAATTACTGCTCAGCATAATAGAGCAGCTTGTTACACAGAGCTCCATGCAGACCACAATTCTCTCTGTCATATCCTTCACAGGCAGTGCAAACAAACTGGGAAAAGAAAGATTTTATAACTATTATTTTCAAAATAAACAGACATCTGCTTAGAGTTACCTAATCTCTCACATCACAGAGGCAGATCTGCCAAGGTCACATTGGAGACATGATTACATTTTTTCACAATTTGTTATTCTAGCAAAGCCCTGATAAGATTGAACTATTGAAGTTCACACTCTGGTTTAATTTCAAGAGGTTAAATGCCAAATCCTTTTCTTATTGCTACAAGGAAGGGATCTGCCAGGCTGCATAATACCCTGTGTGGGCTAAGACAACAATTTTGTTTCATCTGCACAGTCTTATGAAGGTTTTGATTTTTTTTTAAATGACATCAGAGAGCTCCAAACTCCCAGAGAATGATTTAAAGTAAAATCAGAAAGCGAGACTGTTCCGGGGGAGAGTGAATGACCTTTCGGATCTTCCAGCCTGGAGAAGTTAAGTCAACGCCTGGCTGAGAAAGCACACTTGCTAACCAAAACCAGAACAAGGCAAGAAAGAACATTCTGAAACACCAGATCATCTCTGCTGGGAACAGATGATTGCCCTAACCAGCCAAGCATATGCAGGGTTACAGAAATCCCCATCTCTGCCTTGGAACTCAACTGATGCTTGTCCTGATACAAGGAAAGAAGAACCATCCACGCTGAAGCTCCTGGCTCTCTGTCCTCTCCAGGTGAGAGATGTATTCCTGAGCATCCTTGCTTCGGACAGGCTGGCCCCTTCCCACAGCCCTGGAGCCCCATCCATCATCCTTCATTAGGGGAGCTATTGGCAGCCAATTAAGTGGTGATGGACCCACAGCACAGAGCTAATCAACTGAGTTCATACCTTACTCTTCAGCCTAAGGACACTGGCTCCTGCCTACAATGGGTGTCACATTCCTGCTGCTTCCCCTTGCTGCTGGCATGGAGAAAGGGCACCAGATCAGGCAACAGAAGAGAAGCAGCTGGTAGAGGGGCAGGGAGATTATCCTTACCAAAGGAAGGCAGGGAGATTATCTACTCCCCACTACAGCAGAGGCAGAAAGAGCCCAAACAACAGTTTTCTTCCTCCCTAAAGGGTGGCAAACAGATCTGTTTAGAAACAGTCTCAGTGACCTGACTGAGGTCCCTACCTGATGTTATGGATGGAGCTGTGAGAATGCAAAGCTGTGCTGCAAGGTGACAGAGCCTCTGCCAAGCAGGAACCGAGAGCAGTGACGCACAGCACACAAATTAGCAAAATCCCATCTTGTTTATTTGTTATGTCCAGCCCTCTCAGCTCAGTACTGCTGTCACATTAGTGCTAATATGCTCATAATTTGTGAAAACAACACTTGAGATCGAGTGCTTGTCAAGTGGGGCCACTGCTTTCCAACCAGCAGCTCCCCATACTCTGCATTCTCCCACTGCCCTTCCTCTTCATTCCCAGGCACAAGGAGGCACCTTCCAGGCAGATCCCTGCCATGGATTTAGTAGCAGCACATTACTACCCTAAACCAACATGTTCAGCTGTTACCCAACTGCCTCCATTTTAGCAGCTGTGCAGTAGCACCTCTTTCCAGTAACTTGGTTGAGAATGCAGGGTCAAGAGGAAGAGAAACTCAAAGAATTCCTGCAAGCTCAAAAGCAATAAGGTCTCTTTGCATGGTCAAAATCCAGCTCCTGAGCTGCTGGAATGGCAAGAAAGGACTGAGATATTGAAACTAACAGACTGAATACATTCAACAGCATTTCCAGTTGCATCATGGATAATTAGAATATTTAAGGGACAAGCTGCAAGTTGTTAATCAGGGAACATTTACTTGAATGGTGTGTGCCCTTTGGATTTGGTCCCTATGGCAACCAAAAATTCACTCCAAAAGGATGTGCTGGAAGAAGCATGTCAGGAGCTGCCTCAACATTTTAATTCACAGAGTGAGCAATGAATAAATACAGCTACTGACAGCACAGCACAGGCAAAAAACGTTTGTAAACAGCATCAGGAAGTCACAGATGGCCTTTTGCTTTTAAAGATTGAAAAAGTTCACTCTTTAAACATACCCACTTATCAAGAAAACTGGACTGTGTTGCACATGAATGACACTTATTAACTACTGATAACAAAAGTTCTAGAACAGAGGAGCTTTCCTTCACTCCAGTTCTCAATCCTTGACTGTTTGTGATTGTGTTTCCACTCCCCACATTGGAAGGTGTTGCATCTTCTGAAAAATCTTTTCTGTCCCACATGGTTCAATAGGAACCACACTTTGGGAATGCAGCAGCATGTGAGGGATGGCTTTGCAGGATGCTTGAGAGGAAAAATGTGAGGGATGATTGGTTTTTCCTCCTAAACAGGAAATAGTGGTTTGGTATGCAATAAGGGAAAGAAAAGAACACTTCACTACACTCCAGAAGGCAAACTCCTTCAGCATGAGCTCAGTGTGTGAAGTGCAGCTGCAAAGCTCCTTCCAGCTCTCCCCTTTGATGAAGTGTGAATTCTTCAATGGGCAGTAGAAATTCTGGAAATCTTTTAGTGCTGGATATGCTGGAGGATAATGTATGATCTGGCATCTAGTAAGAACTAACAGAGGAACACTGTGCCATGCATTGCAATGGAATCACACCCTATTAATGAAAAGGTACTCTTGAATCTCTTCTTGTGTGAGGGTTTATGGATGTGGAAAAAAGTCTTATGAGGCTGGAGGGTGCAAGGCAGCCCGGATTGCTGTGATGCCAGCCTGGATGTGCAAAAAGCCTGGAACAGTCACTCAGCACTTGCAAACCCAAATTTGTGCTCTGCACTCCTCTTCCTGCTGACTCCTTGGGGTCCCTTTACATCCACTCCAGTGGTCCTGCAAAGACCATCACGCACAATGATTTCCACAAGGCTGCTGAATGGAATCTGCAGCAGGTTGTCAAGGCCATGGAAAACCCTTGTGATTCTGACATGCATGAGAACACTCACTGCAGTGAGGGAAGTCATTCAGCGGAATATTCACTGCCCTGCTGACTGAGGTGTTTGGCTGTCTTGGTGCCTGGGGTTTGCAGCACACAACTCTGAGCTCTCCCACCTCCTAGGCAGATCCACAACTCTCACAATGTCCAAGTTACCCTCTGAGCTGGAATTGGGCAGGCACTGCCACATCCAACCTCTGTCTCGGGCAACAAACAAGTACAAGCTCAATTCTGCAAAGATAATCACAGGAATAGTCTGGTCTGAAGCTGCTGCACATTTTCATTTCAGCATTGGGTGAAAGAAGAGACAACTAAGTATGTGGGCTTAGCCTGCAGATACTTTTCCAAGACAGTAATTGCTGCATAATTCATATTCTTGTTTTTACATGTTTGCCATGTGTACCAACAATCCCACTGAATTCACTCTAAGATTTTCCTTCAAGTCTTCTCCATGTCAAAGTTTTTCCAAGCTGCACAAACACAAACAAGCCTAGAGTCCAGTACTAAGCAGCTACTGGGTTTTGGCAAATTCCTGTATTCCCAGATTCTTGCACATTAGGAGAAGAAAGTGGGGTCCGAGCTAATTCTCAAGAGTTCCTACTCCACATTAGCACAGCTGACAACATAATTCACTCATTGCATCTGTAGTTCCTTACAAGCAGTTCTCTGTGAAGGCAGAATTGAGCCTTTCTATCTCTACCCAGAGCCACCTGGCTCCCCATCAACTCCAGATCCCACAGGCTGGAGGAGAGCTGCCCTCTGCACGAGGGAAGGCTCAGAAAGTATTTGCAACTGATAGGAAATCTTAGCACAGTAAGAAGCAATTTACAGCTTCTGTACCAAGGAGGCTCACAGGGAAGTGCAGTGATGCAGTTCCTCATCTCAGCCCTTCAGCAATGGTTTGGGGTACTTTTGCTCCTATTAAATTAACTGTAGATGACATCCTAGATCCTTGCAGGGAGGGAAAATGCATTTGTTCTAATGGACCCCAAAATGGTTAATCAATTCAACGATTACAAATGAAATGCCTCAGCTCTCAAGGGGCAGAATCCAAGTGCTGGTGCCACTGGTTTTGGTTTTGAGGACACAATATGGTTTTGTTTTTGAGGACAACACTGCGAAGTGCCAGCGGTCGCTTTCAGGGAAAACCACCTCCTCCCACATTAACATATTCATTTATTTGCAAAATCTATCACATATGCTGCATGCAAACTGAGAGTTGATTCAGCTCTGACAGCATGAGAGCCTCTAGCCCAAATATCTGAAAGTAATAAAATCCATGCCAACCTCCTGACTCCTCACCCTAACAGAGAAGTGACCTATATTTACTCTGCTCTGTCAGTGCTCCCAGAAGACAGAAAACAGTAGCACTGGTCCATGCTGGAGTTGTGGACCTCACAGCGGGGTAATTGTCACAAGAAAAACACAAGCAACAGTGCTTCTGGTGTAGGTTATGCTCATGGCTAATGGCAATGACTGGGCTATCACATTCTCCCTCATGGTCACTCCACAAACAGGAATTAGGCCAGGAGGAACAGAGAACCCATTATTTTATATATAGAGGTGGGAAGCAGGGGAAATTATGTAGCAGTCTCTCACAGACAGAAAGTATTCCTGTGTTTTTAAGAGGGTTCTCCTCAGCCCTTTGTTTCACAGGCAGGCTGGCTCTGAGCTGGGCTGTTCCCAGTGAGCTCTCAGCCTGCCAGAGGCTCGGAGAACCTGCTCTGAATGAGTATTGTTCTCTCCATGAATTTGTTAAAAACAAAGCCAGATTCCCCTTATGCTGGGTGCTGCACATTTCTGAAAAATCCTGTCCTCTTTTAAGACTGAACACAACCAAGAGTGGCAGGAAGGAAGCAAGGACATTCCCCATGATGAAAGGAGGAAAAAGACACCAAGGGAGCAGTCAGCCTCTCCGATGCCACACCACATCTCCGGGGACTGAAGCTTTGCTGCATCCACAAGATAAATCCACCTTCTCCCCCTGTTCCCACAGCAGCAGAGAACAACTCCCCAGTTACCAGTGCTGGATGGCAGTAAAGGTCTCCCTTTTCTTCCTTGTGTAAGGCATTTCCCTCCCCTTCATTTTATAAATTACCAGAACAGACATTTAAATGTTCAAGAATAATCTGAACAGAGTATTCATGCCTTGGGCATTTTCATGCTCTACAAGGAGTGAAACAAAAGAGCCTCATTTAATACCTCCCTACAGCATTCCCTGTTTCTTGCTTTTCCCTTGTGAATCTCCAAAGGCAAACTCTCAGTGGTTCAAGGCTCCTGAAATACTCCATCCCTCCCTTCTCCCTTTTTAAGATGAGCTTCTAAAGCAAATCTTGCTGGCTGACAGGAACAGGTGGTAGGAATCCTTCAAAGGAGAGAAAAATCATTTGTAACTAATAAAAGGAGAGGAAGAGTCCGACTGCTGTGGTTTTACTAAGCACCCACGGGAGACAAGGGATGGCAGGCACATCCTGCTGCTCTGTGTCCCCCTGCAGCTGCAGGACAGGCAGCAATCCTCCCTGTACTGCACCCACTGCCTCTGGGATGCCAAGGAGCAGGGTGGCTCTGCCTGCTCTATGGGGATTTCAGGAACACTGCACCAGTTCCAGAGCCTGAAGGGACAGGCTAAGGGCTGAGCCTGTCTTCTGCCCTGGATTTTGAGATCTAGCTTGACAAAAGCAGCAAAAGCCTCTAGCCTTTTCAAACATATAGAAATCATCCAATGTTTGAACAAAGTTTTGTGCTAGATCAAAAAGCCAGACCTGCAAAACCCTCCTTGGGGCTTTGCTTTTATTCTTTAGCAAAACTCTCCCCCTACAGTAAATTTCTGATCCTCAGCCTTGGAGAGAAACATTACAACACACTGAGGTGAACACTACACCTTAATCTCTTGCCTTATACTTGGCAGGTACAGAAGTCTTGGGAAGGACCCCCAGGACATGGCTGGCACAGGCTGGGCTCGCTGTGTGGCACCTGGAGGCAGCAGCTCTCCTGGAAAGAACTGCAGCCCCGGGACAGCAGCGCTGCCCAGCTCCCTCTCCAGCCCTGCCATCCGCCCTTCCGCAAAACTCTCTGTCACAGCTGGTGAAGGGAGAGCTGGTGAAGGGAGAGGCGACAGGCTGCAAAGGCGCGGCCAAGACTCCCGAGCCAGGATTCAAAGCACCCCTGCTGTGCTCCAAAGTGCTGTTATGGCTGCTCCCTGTGTGCAGGGAATTAGGATATGGTCTCCAATCCAGCTATGAGGAATAGATGTGCTTTCTGCAGAGACCTCAGGTATTGCTCCTTTCCTGTATTTGCTGGCAAGCACAAGGTACAAAAACATCCATGACCACGAGCAAATGCTGGAGTCCAGGTTTATCTGGATGTGATCTAAGGGATACTTCACTATGATGTGGCCAATGCAGTTGTTTGTTCAAGAGTTAAAAGGAAGGGATATTTCTTCCTATGGAGGAGGATCAGGAAATTAAACTTGGACTTGACTCAGCTCTTCCTCCTTTCTCATATGGGTTTCTCTCCATAGAGGGGGTGGCAGTGGGTTTGAATGTTCTCCAAATGTGATTTCTCTTTTCTCCACAAGAAATTTGTAGAAAAGAAGTCCGAAGTCCTTGCAGTTTTCTACAGATGTGCCACATTCAGAAACTCTGGGCTTCTCCCCATTTCTTTCATAAATTTTGATGTTCTCCACATCAATTTTGCCTTTTCAAAACCTGAAGTCAAGCCTACCCCACCCCGTGCACTGCACATACATTTGGTGACACTCCACCACTGACCAGCTTTTCAGCAGCCAGCCCCACGGCCGTGCCAGAAAGTCTATTTAGTTTGTAAGGCTACAAAACCCAACACATCCTTTACAGAGCCTGGAACAGCACTGCAGTATTTACATCCCTTCCAAAGAACCACAGAAACATTTATCACTGTATGGTCACGCTCTACTTGTCACACACCAGCACTGGCATCCTGGAGAGGACTGTATTACAAACAAGCACCCACCTCAAGTACCTTTGGGGTATTCAGCATCTTGTGGCTGCACTGAATTGGTTTCTGACCAGAAAAGAGAACACTTTCTTCAATCACCCTGTAGAAATATTTTCCTTATGGGCAAACTTCAGAAATATTCACCGCCTGATATTGAGGTTGGCTTTTCTAAGAGCTGAGGATCGTAAAGTAGCCACGTGTTCAAACAAGAGGTCGTTATCCACCAGCTCCAGGGTTCAGTGCAAGCTTCTGAGCAAGGGGCAATTTGAAAATAGAGCTGTTAAAGCACTAACAGTAATTTAGTGTAATTTAAGTTTCTGTTTTACTGATTTTTCTGGCTAAGATTCATAATGCTATCAAATTAGCATCTGGTTATCTTGTTGAAGGGAGTGAAGTCAATAGTCTAACAGACCCGTTCTGCTTCTCTTTACTGCTGCAACTGTATGACTTCAGTACTGAGACCTGAAGGCAAAGGACACAAGGACAGGGCCCTGTGGCAGATGCCAAGCTCCTGTTTTGTGTGTCACACAGCACAGTCCAACAGATGAGATTTCAGAGACAGCAATCAGAAGAAACTATTTCTACTCAAGATGCCATAATGCCAAAGGTTTAACACTAAACTTATTAATTACCACCCAATTACACGAAGTGAGATTTTTCAAAGGCAAGAACTCAGCAAGACATTGTGAGTTTGACCCAAATCTTCGGAAGCTTTGCAACCACACAGTTCACCTGCACCAAAACCTGGAAGCTTTTCAGGACCAACAACAGTAGCATATAACAACATCTGTTATTTAAGAAAACATGCTCTACTGACTCTTTGCAGAGAAATCTGCTTTACCCAGTACCAACCTCCTCAGTCTCTCCAGCTTCATCTACCCAGTGTGGTAAGAAAAGAAGCTCCTCCACACCCTTCCTTCCTCTCCCTCTCCTCCACCTCTGGACAGCACATCATTTTCAGCATCGGTTTGTGCTGCCCTCAGCGTTCCACGTTGCCAGACTGGTCAGACCCACAGATGGAAGGAAAGATGCCTTTCCAAGCCCACCTCTGGAAAGACGCAGATGTGGTAGGAAAAGCCCTGCAAGCTCCCCTTGCTCCCTTTGAAACCCGAGGAGAACAGATGAGCAACACATTTGAAATTAATTACAGCAAAACCTACTGCATTGTTCTCTCCTCCCCTTCCTTTTCCCCTGACCCCCTCATCGCAGAGCTTTCACTGGAACCTCTGTGGTGTGTATATTTTCCTAAAGTTGCCAGGGCCAAAATGGTACAGCTGAGACATTCACAGAAGTCAAAGAAAGTGCAGGCCCAGGTTAGTGCACAGGGGTACAATAGTTCCTTAAGAGCGAGCGTCTCCCCCGCCGCCACCCCCCTCCTCCCAAACCTTCCGTCTCTAATGAACCTTTGGTGTCTGTCCACAAAAAACAAACATCAATCAGGCAACAGGCTGTTCCTTTTCCCCTGTTGCTAGTCTGAAATAACAGTCATCCCCCGCTGGGCTGGGAACGCCACTTCCCTCTCCAGCACACATACGGGATAATAAGGGGGAGGCGAGGGAGGGAGGAAAACCCGCTCCGAGGTGCCAGAATACACAGCGAGCCGTGCCTTTCAGAGCCAGAGAAAACTTGGGAACACAACAGCTTTTGATTCCTCCTGCCCCACTGGGTACGTTAATTATTTAATAGTTGGCTTGTGAATTGGTGGTGGTGGTAGGAACAGGGTGGAAGGGAAATCAGGCTTTTCCCCCCCGCCCCCAGTCCCTCCTTGTGCTGGCAGATCTGTGTGTGCACACACGTGTGTCTGTGTGTGAGAGGCTCTGGGCATGCCTGTGTGCCTCCCCTGCGCCCTGTCCTCTCTCCCCACCCACACAACACCCTCCTTGTTGGCCTGTGACCACAGTGGCCATAGACAGCATGGGACAGCATCTGGATCAAATGATGCTTGGGGCAAAGAAACCCCATTGCTCTCCCTTTGGAGGCAGATATTTTTCAAGTATTATGCTTGGGGGAAGGGTACTTCAAAGTTTATATTGGATTTAGACAGAGTTGGAAACAGAGCTGCAAATCAAACAGAGATCAGCTCATGATTTGCAACCAGGGCTTTCTAGGTGTCTGAAGCAACACTTTGGAAGGAGCGTAGGGAAAAGGAGAATGTAGCTACATCTCATTTGGATGGAGAGGACTCACAGATGTTAGGAATATTTTTGATCAACAGCTTTCCTGGCACTGATTGTGGTGGAATCCACAACCTTGACGGCTAGCTGAGTAAGAAAGTGCTGGCAAGCTCCTGACTGCATGCAGGCAATTTGCAATGCTGCCAGTCAATATTTCAGTGAAAACAAAATTGCAGGGATCATATTAAAAGAGGGGAAAACAGAAAATAAGACAAAACAAAATCCAGCCTTTTCTTTTAAGAGAAACTCTGATGCAAACTGATGGGAAAGTCCCTTCCAAATCAAAACGAGGCCTTTGTTTGTTTAAAATTAACACGCTGTGATGGGAGCCCTGCCGTGAGCACGCAAAGGCAAGTCTGCCAGCAGCAACAGAAGCAGACACAGCAAGAAGTGGCTTTACATGGGGACACCTGGGTGGCATGTTTAGTACAGGCCTGCAGGAAATTATGCAGAAAGAGGTTTATAGTTGTGTCCATTTGGTGGAGGAAATTTATGCGGCAGGCAGGGGTCCGAGCAAAAAAACCTAGACCCAGATCTCTTCAATCTTTGGGAGGAGAGAATTGATGAGAGGAAAGGAGAGAGCTTCTGTGGCAGTGTTTCCAAACTCTGGCCCTGCATGTAGCCATGCTGGCCTATTAGTGTGGAGCAGTGGCATTACTGGGAGGGACTGCAAGCAGTGCAGCCCAGGCAGTATTTCTCACTGGACCAGCCTTGAGATGACTGACACGGGCATCTAAACTCCTGCTCCAGCTCACAGAGCCATCTGGAGTATCTTCAGAGGTCTCTGAATTACTCCCACCTGCGTGGCTGGCTCTGCTGCCCACAACCACTGAGTCAGGCCCTTTTCTGCCCTGGCCTCAGCACTAAGCTTGGCTGACTGTGCTGCCAGTCAGTGGGGAGTCCCCAGATGTCTGCTGAAGGCAGCTTTACAGCACACACTGCTAGAATGACAAAAAGAGCCCAGAGACTGGCCTGTAACACAAAAATATTTCAGGCCAAAAGGTACATTGCGCTCGGAGAAGATTTTTGTTGATACAGTGAAAGGCATAAAATAATCTGCTCCACTTTGGTTATTAAATTGATCAGTACAGAACGTAATGAACATATCCTAGTTGTTGGTTGCATGTTTCTAGCTCAGTTTCAAAGACAGGTTCAATAACAAAAATAATGACATGTTCATTATTGTATAAACATTCAATGCTCACACTGTAAATTTCTTCCTCCAGCCATTAAGCCTGTATTAAATCAGGTTGTCTCTGCAGAGCTCGCACTGTGAGCATCTCTCCTGTGCCATGCCATGTACAAAAGCAAGTGGCTGGGGACAGCTTAGCTGTTTGGAAGCCAAATCACATAACCCTGAGAACATTAAAATGTTAGCTGCTTCATCCAGCAAGGCTGGCCCTTTCTGCCACCCTATTTGCACAGATCTTCCCAGGGAGCAGCCTCTGGCTTTGCAGCTCAAGGTGGGTTTGCAAACTCAGATGTGACCTGTGGTGATGCTGCCTGGTCCTGCACTTCCCAAGATGTCCCAGGGATGAGAAGTCATGGGACTGAAGGGACAAACTCTCCTTCCCCAGGTTCACTGTATGAGACACAGAGCGTTCAGACAGATCTCTCCCAGAACTGGATTGTCAACAAATATGGAAATACAGAACAAACTTAGCAGACAGCAGCAGCAGATGCAGGTTCATAGATGTCTGCTTATTACCAAGCCTCACTCCAGCTGAGACTTAAATAGCCTCCTTTATGCACAACGGGAGAGGGAGCGGAATTGAAGGAAACTGGCAATTACACAATTTTATTTCCCTCCTAGCCCGTTCTCTGTGCATCAGGTGGCTCTGCTCTCACACACGAAAGGCGCTTGTGAGCACTAAGTGAAGCACAAAGCCAGCTTGATGCTCTGCTTTCACTGGGAGGAAGTTTCTGTGTGCTTTTCTGGATGCTGTGCAAAAGCACAGTGAACACATTATTTTGTGTTATTCTGAAAGCACCACGAGAGCCTGAGACACAGGGGCTTCCAGGCTGCACTGTGCCTTTTCCAAGGCTCCAGCCCCTCTTGAACATGATGGTGCTCAGAAATAGATGCCAGGGTCTAAGTTTAACACCACACCGGGATTTATCTGCATCTGCAATTTTCTTCCTTACCCTTTAATACAAACTTCTCATTTCTGAAATCTCCACCCAAACTCCAGGGGGTTGACTGGCAAAGCACCTACCACCACAGAGTGGTTAGTGATGTATTTGGGTGCAGTCAGGCTCTCCCAGCTTTGCCTCTCACCTTGCTGATGCCTTTTAAGAACATATCTCCAACAGGGCAAAATGTTAATGTCCACTTCATTGGAGAGAGGTCTGGAACTCTGACTATTCCCTTATGGATAAGCCTTTAAGAATTTATTAGTGATGAAACCAGTATGTTTCTTCAGAAACTTAATAGGCTTCCATAAAATTACTTCAATAACTTTAAAAATTTAATGGTGAACAAGAACCTTTCCACAGGCTTTTTGAACTGTCCGACAGAATCCCAGAGTGGGGATATAATTCTGCAATAAATTTTGCAGGACGGTTAAAAAAACATAAAAAGATTTTAATTTCCTATTACCTCCTGCAAGCCTTTGCCATCAATTTAAAGCAACTATGCAAACTAAAAGCACTGTAGTCACTTTTCTGTCCCAGCAATTTACAAGAAAATATTTACAGTTTGGGGAAAAAACCCAACAAACTAGAACAAGTATCCTTTTCAGAAACACAGACACGCAAACACAAACACTCTGCCAAGTCCTGCTCTTACACACTGGTGTAAACCCAGATAAATACGGGGAAGTCAATGGAGTCAGTATGGCTTTACCTGGCTGAGCCGAGGCCGGGAGCCGGGGCCGAGTGCCCGGAGCAGCAGAAATGGAAGGAAAGCCTCATGCTGTGAGTCCCCAGGCAGCTCGGCAGCAACATTAACAGGCTCCACGGGGAGTGTGCTCAGCCCTTGTTAGCAGGAAGGATGGCCAGCGAAGCACGGAGCTGAGGGAAGCAGCGAGCACACGCAGGCACGGCTCACACGGTTATTAAAGGAGAAAACGGCAGGAGCCCCATGGCTGACAGCAAGCCCCGAACCCGGCCTCCCTCCTCTCCTCCCACAGGACAGGAACAGAGAGCTCCATCACTTACAGCACTCGTTTCAAATGAAGCTAATACAGAAAAACCAAGCCCAAACCAGAAACAGCATGAACTGCTACAGGCTGACGGGGACAGCGGGGTCCTGTCAGCACCCCCAGCCCGGTCCCTGAGGAAGGCTCAGTCTCTGGAGGGGCGCTGAGAGGAGCAGGAGAAGCAGCGACACGCTGACAGCATCCTCTGCTCCTCAAGTCTCTTGCTGGGACTTACAGACCTCGCCAGCACTGCACACAAAAGAGTAGCCAGATCCATTTGCAATTAAACAGCACGCCCTGGTCTCATTGATCACTCCCACTGATTGCCCAGAAGGAAACACCAGCTGACCCGGGGTCAGACCCAGCTCCCCCCGCAGCAGCAGTGCCTTGTCAAATCCCCTGTGGATGGCCAGGCTGCCCTGCTCTGTGCTGGTGACCTGCACTGTGAGGGGCTGCTGTGTCTGCAGGAGTCCCTAGAGGGCTGTTACAGAGCCCAGCACAGCTGCCCACGGGCACCCTGTCAAACTGCTCCTCTAACACAGAAACAGAGCTCAGGGTGGAGAGCGGCTCCAGAGAGGCATCAGAGAGCTGGGAACAACAGCACAAGCCTGGGCTGGGCAGAGTCTCAGGTTGGGGGGCTGGAGAGAACAAGGACTCTCCTTTGCAAGGAGCAAGTCTGATTTAAATCCTGGGAATGTGGTGGGCACAGCTCAGACCTGTACCAGACACCTCCCCTCACCCTGCACTGCTCGCCCATTGGAAGAGGGAATCAGGTTTATACCCGGCGTTTAATTTTCTCCAAAACTGAAGCTTTACAAAATCTTCCATGAATAAAACATGTCTCTGAGGTATTTTAAAAGCAGAATTGAGAAGACCCAACAGTTTTGTGGGGGTTGCAACTGCTGCTCTTAACATCACCACCCTACAGCATCCTTCTGTGCCGAGATGCAACCAGGGACAGCAGCTGGAGACAGCACTGAGACTTTACCCGCTGGCTTTTGCTGCTCAAGAAAAAAGAAAAACAAACTATAAACAAGGAGTAAAAAGATGTTATCTTTCAAATGTCCTTTAAAAGCCTAGGCAATGTAAACTACTACACTTGGAAGGAATTTCTATTTTTTTCTTCTGATTTACAGTTTGATGGTCCTTTTATCTACTTCTACATGAACTGAGAAAAGCTAGAATGTTCCTACTCAATCAATATGAGTTTGTGCTGGCCCATTCAGGATATATAATATTTTGCTTTTATAGTTTATTTTAAATAAAAAGTATAATTAAAGAAAATAAACCACCCACTTCATAACATTTATACAACGAAGACTTTATTTATTTTATTTACGTTTTGGTGGGCAAGGCACAGCATGCTGTTAGTTTTCTGTGATACTTAACAAAGTCACATTTGAAATTTAAAATCTTTAAGGAAATGAACAAATTCTGCGGAGGAAGGGCAGTTGAGCAAAGAGACTTCTTACATTACCCTAGATAATTGTGCATATATATGTTTCTGTGAGTCTCCCTCTACTCCAAAAACATATCCATGACTTGGAAGCTTTAAATCAAAAAGCAATTTCAGTCTGTAATTCTCAAATAAATAATTAAACACATTTTATCTCCTACAGTATTGCTTCTATTCATTCTAATCCCACTGACAGGAATGCAGCAACACACTCCACATCCTTACAATAACAAAACAAAACACAAGATACCAACCAGAAGGCCTGGAAATGTTTATAATTCAACTTTTCAACTCTCCTGGCTGCAGCCTGAAGCTACAAAGAAAGCTCTATGCTGGCTCAGTGGAAGGGGAGAAGCCCGGAGATGGCTGTGCAAACCACACGGCCCCGGGTGCAAGCAAACTCTGCCAGCCTGCACGAGGCAGCTCCCACTTTGGGAGGCACACAACACTCAGCTTGTGTCAAAGTTAATAAATTATCCACTTTTGCAGTCTGAGTTTCACCAAACTCACCGGACAGTGTGGTTAAGGTGAATGGTCTCTTGCTTGTCCATCATGATTTCACAGACAGCTGCTGCAGATAGGGATGGCTACAGCCTGGACTAATAAATACATACAGAATAGCTAATAGGGGAGACAGAGAGTGCACTCCCCTTCCCAAAGGGAAGGCTGAACTTTCCACAGCCCAGCCTGCAAAATCAGAAAACTACAAGACTGAAAGACTGCACTTCCTGCACTGTTTTCTGTGTTTAGTTTTGGTTTGAAATGTGAGTAACTGGCTGTGACTTGGGTGATTACCTTGGTTACCCACGCTTCTTGAACATCAGTCCTCCTCCTTCTCAGACCACTCTATAATTATCTATATACATATGCAAGAAAGCTACTGCACTCGTCCTGGCAGTGGCAAAATTAGATAGAACTTTTCAAAAAGAGGATGCTGGGATGGACTCACACACTGGCTTTAGCATTAAACTCAAGAGTATCCAGTATTGCCAACCCCAGAAACGCCTACAAATCACAATCTTTAAAACAAGGTTAAAACCAAAGTATTTGGGCTTCTTTATGACTGACTGCTGGCTCTGAAGCACAGGAGAATCAAAAGTTCCAGGCTCTTCTCTGTAGTCAGGAAGACCAAAGTCTTGCCTAAATAATGAAATTAAATCTTAGATTTTGGTACAATCCTCTGAGGGTCTGGGTTTCATGGAAAACACGGAGTCTTGTGAACTTGTGATAAAATCACAAGAGATGCAGCATGGGGAGCAGAGCAGCTGCAGAGCATCCTGAGCACTGTATAAATCATAGCAATATGGTTGCTATCTAAATAAATGCATTACATATTTTATTTATTATTACAGATGCTGCTGTGGAAATTTTTCCCTGCCTGTAATCATGGTGGACTCTCATCCAAAGGTTCAGCTGTAAATTATCATTCCCCTCAAGTTCCCTGGCTGCGCAGGTAATCAAGCACAAGATGGTGACCTCATCAAAATGTAACCAGAACATGGGGATAAAACTGAGATCTACAGACAGGATGCATTCAGATCCCACTGTGGACCCCACAGAAGAAAGCTGGGGAAATGTATGACATCTCTCCTGACCTCCATTCATGTAAAACACAGCTAATTGCCTGACTGGGTGCAGTGAGACTTGTTTGCTCTGTCTGTGCAGACCTTCCAGCAAGGGAAAGCTTGCCCTCCTGGCAGAGTAAGGTAAAGCCCTGAAGGAGAGGTGGACTTGATTACAGCAGATGCTGTCCCAGCCCAGACAGGGTGTCTCTGACCCTGACAACTGGAGACAGAGCGCTCGAGGACAGGACCAAGGCACACAGGCAGCATGGAAGGCCCGGGGGACCCTGGGCTCCTGATTCCCCTGTCAGTGCTGAGCATCCTTTGAACTGTGCTGCTGCTGCAAACCTGTGCCAAGCAGGGTATTTTGAGCTCAGCTGCATTCAGGTTGTTTTCTGCTTCACCAGGCGCTCACAGGTTCCTCCTGGAGAGCTGACTTGCTGCTCTCCCATCCTGCCCCTGCCCCTCCTTTCCCCTCTCACCCCATCTCACAGTAATAACCGTCAGGTTTTAACAGCATGTCCTACACTGGAGGTTTTGTAGTTCCAGCTTTTAAAATGATTTAGTGTGACAGTTTAGTGCTGAATTAAAAAAAAAAGAAAAGAGTAAGAGAAAGGAAGAGAAGAAGCAGAGAGAAAAAGGAGAGACAGTCCCCTTAAGGCAACAACATTATGGAGCAGTGATCTCAGAGGAACAAGGGTTCTTCTCTGGTTCAGATGTGCTTGTCAGAGCTCAGTGTCGTCTCTGAACAAGAAATCTCTCTTGCTGGCCCAAGGCATAGTTTTGTGGTCAAGAGGACAGAAAATAAAGGCAGGGAACTTCAAAGAAGCATAAGCTGCATTAGCCCGCTGGGGCGGGTGGCTGCGGCACATCCCATGGCTGACAATTACGACCTGCATGCCGAGGAAGCTTGCCTCCCTCTTGTCAGAGGGATAAGACACAGGCTGTGAGCTTTAGAGCTTTGAGGATGTGTACAGTTCATGATGAAAGATAGCACTTCAAAGCCCTCTGCCTAGAAACCCAGGGAGAAGTAAGAGCGGAGGGTAAGCAATCTTTTTTCCTGGGGGGGTGCATATGCGGGGGAAGGATAAGACTTACTTTCACTGTCATTTATTATTGCCATGAAAATGAAGCCTTGCACTGTTTATGGAATCTCTCATTAAAAGGATCTCTTGATAAATCGCTTGACAAACATTCATTAATTAAGTCTCTGAGCGCACTTGGCTGACAAGCATTACTCTTCATTTTGCAGGAGGGGGAAATTGAGGCATGGAGCTCAGCGAGCCCCCAGCAGCCAGGGCAGGGCTGGGTCCTGGCCAGCCACTCTGTGCCACCAGACAGATGGATTACACTGCTCCCTCCGTGCCCAGCTTGATTCTGATCCAAAGACAGGAGCAACCTACTGTCTTCAAAGCTCTTTTCTCCCCCATTGCTGCCAAGCACATCCTGGGGCTGCAGGGCAGATGTGGCCATGCAGGTCTGACTCCTCCATGGGCATCTCATGCCCTGGAGGCTCCTGGACACCTCCTTCATCTCACAGGCACCTCCCCACCCACAGCCTGCCTGGGGCTATGAATGGAGAAACCCTGACTGCTGCCCAGGCTCCACTTTTCCAGGGAGGTTTTCCTCCCTGGGCCCTTTGACCTATCAAACCAAGCAAGAGAAGCAGCTCCTTTGCTCCCACACTGGCCTTGGGCTCAATTGCTGGGGACTCAGCAGGTCACCTGGCTGCAGCTGCAAGGCTGCTGTGGTACAGAAGGCACCACCTCTCCTGCTTCCCCTGGCATACAGCAGCTCTGGAGTGAGGAGTGGTGGGAGAAGGCTCAGCTGCCTCCAGCCAGAGCCACGAGGGAAGCCCACAGCTGGAGGGAGTCAGCAGTGAGGACCCCATGCTCAAATCCATGAAATACAAACTATCCCGCCCCACACACTTCAAAATATGATCACAGCAGGCAGGAGGAGTTCCTCGCAGTGACTTAGGGGTCATTGCTCCTCTCACCTCCTGAGCCCCACAACTCTTCTGCCTTCCTGTCCTTCACTGTCACCCCTCTGCCTCATCCTCAACTTGGAGGCAGAGGGACAGATTTGGCTTTCACCTGTGCTTCCCCTGCTCTTCCTGGGTACTCGCCCTTCAGAAAAAGGGCTGGCTGGCAGATTCCTGTGAGAAAGGAGCTGCATGAGAGAGCAAACAGACCTTTATTATTTGTTTATTGATTTATTCTCCAGGAGGATGTAACACCCGGCCCTCAGCAGCAAATGCCCTTGTAACTCTGTACTGCAGTGACAAGTTGGCCAAACAAACACTTTTCTGCGTCAGAAAACAAAGACTGTCAGCAGAGCAGATCAGGGCTTCTCTGCTCTTACTTTTAATTATTATTTCCTCACACAGAGGATTTAATCTCCTCTTCTGCTGGAAGCTCAAAGTGCCCCATTCAGCCTATTTCACAGCTGTGACTACCGAGGTCACCCCGGGTCAGGACACCTCTCTCTGCAGCATAATGTGACTGGTCCCCAAAGTGGACATCCACGCCGTACATCTGCTGTTGCAGATGAACTGGTGTCAGGAGGAGGAGCAGGGCCACCACCGGGAGGGGGCAAAGGCAAACGGTACCCAGAGAGCCCCAGACAAAAGACGCTGCTCCTCCGGCCTTTTGTGGAGCTCTCAAATGCGGTCAAAGGTTACATTTTACAGCTGTTCCAGCCTCAAATAAGCGTAACCCGCCTATCTTAATACTTAATTGCATTGCTAAGCTGCTGATAAACTAGGACGGCATAAAACAAATCCGCAGGGCCAAACACATCCCCAGGGAAAGTTTGTGGGAACAGAGGGAGTTGCACCAAACAATGAACTGGGAACACGGGGAGTTGCACAGACAATGAATGCACTTTATGTGTTTTAAAAGCCTGGTTACCTTCAATAAAAGCTGCAGCACGGATGCTGCACATTGCCAGCTAATGTCTCTCCAAAAAGGCCACTGGTGTTTACAAAAGAAGGGCACAGTGCGAATGCCCACGGGAGAGGACGAGCACGTGCCGCACCATGCGTGTGCCCATCAGGAAACTGTGCTGAGCTAATCCCCTCCCCACAGAGCCACCACGGCTCCAGCCCCGCAGAACACGGCCTTAAATCAACGCTCTTATCTCACAAAAGGAATTTAAGTGCAATGCTTTGAAAGTCACTTTCTCCTGGCCATATGGCATCCCCGAGCCTGGTCGTGTAGGAGCGGCGTTCATTTGCATGTGCAAGAGACAAATCTGGCTCTTGCATCGCGGGAGTGATAACAGGGCGAGGGGTAAAATTTAGCACTGTTTGGGTTTCTGCACAAAATCGTTGCTGAGGCAAATTTCTCTCACCTCTCAAGCCAAGTGCCAAATGCTGAGGTAGCCCCAGGAGAGCTTGCCTACGACCCCACGCCATCAGCGAGGTACATCGGTAATGGGCCAGGGTAAAAGAGAAATCTGAGACAAAACCCATGATCTGAACCCAAAGCTGGCAATGTCTACACCCACATTAAAGCAAACAGGAACAGGCTGAAATTACAGGGATATAAACAGCACTGAACACAAACTTCAAGACAGCAAATTCGCAGGCATTCGCACATTTAACTTCCTGATAGGGAGGTATTTTGAAAACTCATGTTGCTGAGCTGCTCCATGATATGAAGGGGTGGGGGATCTTGGGCTTCAGCACAAGGAGAAGCCAACAAAGCTGCTAACGCTTCAACATAAGCCTCTCCAGCAGCTCTCTGTGCCAGGCATTATGCAGGATGGCAAGATTTTTGTTTTGCCGAGGCACTGCCGTATGGGCAATCTGGTTTGCCTTATCAGCACGCCAAGTGAGAGAGGAGAAATGTTCTTCCCCACCATTTGTTTAAATTTCCCTCTTTCCCCCAGATAAAGCTGCATACTTTTGTAAAAATATCTGCAAATGTAATAACATAATGGGCTTGTCATTGGTTTCCACATTTGGCATTGAAAATCTGCAAAGCCTGGAAAGAAAGAGAAATCCTAATAGTTACTGCTGCTGAAGAGCCCGGCTAAAAACTGGGCCTGGATCCAGGTGATGGAGCACACAACCACCAGAACGCCTTTCCATGTCCAGCACCTACTCCTACACAACTGCAAATTGTTCCTTTCTTGGCCCCATTGAAACAATGCAAGAAGGTTATTTCATCGCTTCTTACTGATGGGCATCTCCCCTCTTTGGGGTATCTGCATGCCCCTAACATCCACTGTTGCTGTGAGCTGATTTTATCTTGCAGCTCAATGCAGAGGATGCTGCAGACAGCCACAAGCCCTGGCAATTCATTCAGAGCCACACACACCTCCTTGCATGGCAAAGTGGAACCATTCCCAGCACTACACTTTCCACCATGTACCACGGTTTGCCCCCTCCAAGGCTGTTTCTTTGGTGTTTCTGCCCAGTATCCACCTCAGTGAGATTATCCCTGGGAACACACGAAAGCAGAGCAGCCTGGTTTTACGGCTGTGCCGAGCCCTCAGAGGAGGGCTTGGTGTATTTAGAGATCCGTGTCTGTGCCCCCCAAGGGGATGGGGAACGAGGCAGTCTCTTAGCAACACCCAGTGCCTATCACAGGTAACTGTCATTAACAGCAAAGTGGAGCTGCACCACGCCGAGCACCCTCCACCGTGTCCTGGAGAACTGAGATGCACAGGCACAAATGATCCGTGGGCACGGGCAGGGGAGGGATGTGCAAGCCCTTGTCAGGATGACACAGACAGCACTGAAATACTGATTTGTTTAAAAGAAATGAGGATTTGATTGTATTAGAAGGAGAAGCATATCCCCTACAGTACAGACTTGTCCTTTGTCAGTAATCCCTCTCTCCAAGATACTTAATACAAATCTTACTGGAAGGGAAGAAGTCCCACCCCACACTGAGACAATGCAGCTCTAAATTTTAACTGAAATCATCACGAGCCTGTAAAGCTGATCTTTATGACAATGTGTGTGGCCAAGCCACAGGCTCTGGCAAAACTGATGTCCTGCTATTCGCACAACACAGATTCACAACCCACATCTCTTGCTGTAAGATAAGGAAAGCATTTCTCCAGATCACTTACCTTTATTTGCTGCAGGAGAGAACAGCTTCTCAGAGCCTACAGAAGCCTGAAAAAAGAAGAGAAAGAGAGGGTGAATAATCCTGAAGGAGAAATTCGGAAGGCTTGCTCACAAAAACACAGCTCATAAAACAAGTGGGTTATCTGGAGACCTGCAGTTGCGCATTGCACCTGGAGGGTGCAATGTTGTGCCATTAAAGAACGAGCATGCATCCTGAGGAGATGAAAGCCAAGCAAGAGGACTGTCCTGATCTCACCCAACTATATCCTCCTGTCTCGTTTATTTAGGCAGCCATGCAATGCACAGCTATTTTATCCATGATTCCTCATATAAAAACAAAACCAGTGAAACTGCTATCAAGCTGAAGGAAAAAAAAGAAACAAAAACCAAAACACATTTCAAAGGCTCTCTCACTGAAAATAAGCTCGATTCTTGCTGAACATGCAAAATGTAATTTGTGTATTGGAAACACAAGTTGCAACTGAACACATCTGTATGAAGGAGGGTGTTGTTTAATATTATGCCAAATGATAGGTACATGCTGCTATGCACTTAGTTGAGTATGAAATAAAACGACTTCCTCTTGGAAGAAGCCCGTATCCTTGCAGGCTGGGTTGCACTATGCTGTCTGAACTCCACAGCAGTGTATTTGTGCTCCTCACAGCTCTGGGAAATAGTTAAAGAAATCCAATTAACCTAAACCTTGTAAACAGCTTCATGATAATCAGGGTCACTGGGTTACAGACAAGATGATAACGACAGACAGGGAAAAAAAGTCCATTCATTGTAAATAAAGCTTTTATGAGTTAATTTGATGGCTTCCTTTCCTCCCCCCACTGATATCAAACAGTCAAACCATTTCAGCATAAGCTTTTCCTCCTCGCTATCTGATAAAATGGCAAGCAGCCTTTCCAGAATCAAAGCTGGTCTGGGAGCAGGAGCACGATCAACATTACTACCATCTACAAGAAAGTACCATCAACGTGTTGGCACTGACTGCTGCATGAATAAAATGGGGTGAAGTACGAAGCTGACGAGCAAAAGTGAAAAAAGCCTTTTTCCCCTGGCTCTGCTTTAAAAACAATTAATTAATTCAACACATGGCTGAACTAAGTTGATTTTATTTTTTATTTTATTGATTTTATTCTAAGGTGCCTTGGGAGATTTGCATGATAAAGAGCACTACAAATTGTATTACATTGCTATATATTTTAAATGACGACTCAGAAGGAAAAAAACAAATAGTAAAATGCAAGAAGTTCTGCATGAGATATAGTAAGAAGCAAGAGTGATCCATTAATGTTACTTCTAAGAAAAGTGGCACTGCAAGCACTGAATGTCTTACTTAATGCAAATGTATAAAAAAGAGAGGGAAAACAACATGAAAAATTGGTTGAGGCTGAGACACAAGAAAAAAATTCTGAATTATGTCCACGACAAAGCTGCACGTGTAGCTGTGGCATGTATGATCATTACACAGCTCAGCAAAAGGATCCTAAAATCTTAGGGAAAATCAGTTACCTGCACGATCCCTTCACTGCATGGATTAAAAAGAGGAAGAACCAGGATTAAACAAGGTTTTGCCTAGGCTGGTTTGCAAAGAAAGTGTAACAGCGTCACACAGCAGCAACAACAGTGGTGCATAAAACGTTTGACAGCCAACTCTGAATTTACAACCCATTGTTAGGAGATTTTTCACTTATGATCAACAGCAAGTCACCACGGATGCAGCACACATTTGCAGGCTCTGGGAACTCACCCATGCTAAGAGCTCACACAAAGCCAGGGCCTACTCTCAAAGCACTCCACAAGCACTTGGACACGTGGCAGGTGGATAAATAAGATCCCCCCATTTTACAGGCAATGAAACTTCAGCGTGGCTGGCACTGAAGCCCCAGCAGTAAATGGGCTGCTGAGGCACAAGTCCTGAGAGCCGGGTCTGGATGCTGGGGCGTGCAGCCCTCGAGAGGAGCCTGCTCGGGACAGCCCTTCCTGGGCAGCCACCCAGGGCCAGCCACAGCTGCAGGACCTGCTCTGCCCGTGGCAGCCAGCCCAGGTGGGAGAAGCTTTGTGCTTCCCCTGGGCTGCAGGGTCCTGTCTCAGCGACACCACTTTGTGGCAGCCACCAGCTCCCTCCCTTCAGTGCACAGAGGTTCAGAGCACACGGGCAGTGCTCAGCCGAGAGCTAAAGATCTCAGTGCTACAGGTCCAGACTACATAAAAACAATGTTTAAGGAAGCCAAGCCAGAAAATGCACTTTAAAGACAAAGTAAAACACCCGGATTATTGCTCAGTCTTCTGGTATCAGCATGTGCCACCGCCTTCCACAATCCGAGTCAACATTTACAGAGCAGCGTTTTCAACATCGCAGCTTCAGTTCACAGACACAAACCTTCACACCTAGAGTTTACAGTAACTTTTGCTCTCACTTCTGGTGATTTCTAGCTCCAGATCTGAGCAGTTTTTGGCACGAGCACCATCCTGAAACAGTGAATGCCTGTGCTATAGGATATTCTGTGAGCTGCTGTAAAGGCAGGAGGGAAGCTGGGGGAGGAAGAGCCTGAATACATCATTCAACCCTATCAGTCACCCTTTAAAGAAAGTGTACAATAAAACCTATGTGTCTGAGGGAGCCCACTAATGAGTGAAAAAACCCAGCAAACCAACACATCTGCTAAAACAAGTCCCCTCCCAAATATTCTGCTGTTCCAAGCAAATAATTTGCATATGTTTAAGAAGGGATTTAAAAATAACAATAATAAAAAAAAGAGTGGAATTCTTCCCTTGTGAACAAAACCAGGCATTTGGAGTGTTTTATGCAGAAGTTCAAGCCATCTCAGGAAATCACACGTTCTTTGACTGCAAAATGAAACTAAAAATTTCCTTTTTCCCCTCTCGTTGCCTCCCTGCCTGTCTCCCTCTGAAGGACCAGCTCACGGACCACTCAGTTCCTTTTTGCTGCTGCATAAGGCAGCGAGACCTGCCCAGCCTGAAGCTCACAGACAGAAGACACCTCCACCCTTCCTTGCCCTCTGGCTGCTCATCTCCCTTGCCCTGAGCACAGCCACAGAACCCACCACGGGCTTGTGTTCATGAAAATGCTGCTTGCACAGTCCCACCCTCATCCCCAGTAACAACCACGGCACTCTAAGCATATCTGACACCTGTCCCCAGAGCAGCAGTTCCTGAGGTAACCTCATGTTGCTGAAACCTCTAAGAGCCAGCACCCTTTCGATGACACTGAGCCTACCAGGTCCCCTTTGTGGCTTATTAAATGAAGTTACCAATCCTTTTGTCATCTTTTGATTTTCTTTCTTTTCTGCTTCAAATCTAAAGGGGAAAATGCCTCCACCCAGTTCTGTGACAGCTTGAAACCAGGCTGAATACACTGCAGAGGAAAATAACATTTCTGCCCTTTTCTGCTTTGCAGAGAGCAGGCACAGGAGTGGTGCTGCAGTCCCTCCCCCTTCCTCCCCTTGAACCCAGCACATATAAACACTGATTCAATTTTCAGCACTAAAAGCTCAGCAAAGGCAGCTTTTTCCTCAAATGTGAGGTGGTAACCACAAAGGATGTAGCACACCCTCTCCTCTGAAGGTGAGCAGTGAGGCATAATGAAGTCCATGCCTCATCCAACTCAGTCCCCACTAACCCAAGGCAGCTGAAAGGTGCAAGGGCTCTTGCAGATTAATAATTTAATGATTATATATAACAGAACAACATCATCTGACAAAGACAGCATTATAAACTATGTCAGGCCTCACAGTAATTACTTTCTCCCCCCTCTCCTTTATCCATAGCCTATAAATGGCTAACAGGGAATAGAACTGTTCCTTATCACCAACAACAGAGGCTCTGTGGACCTTCATGCTGTCTCCTGGAGCACCGAATGCCAGATCCAAGCCTGATACTCCAGGAGCCTGATAGCAAGACACTGAGAAATTGCTAATAAGGCTGCAGTTCTGGTTCACAAGGAACAAGCAAAGCAGTGTTAGAGACCTGGTATGTATGTCATGTACAGGGCAAAAGCCAAGCACTCCCTCCAAATGAATCCAGTACGGCAGGCAGAAGGAGCAGGAGACAGTAAAATACAGTTTAAATTTTATTTCTGGATGGCTGCCTATCTACTAGACAGCCAAGAGCCAGTCTCAAGAGAGACTGTTTGCACAATTACTGAACTTTGCAAGCACTAAAAAGCTCACGAGAAAACCTTTCTCTGGGAGATTTCCAAACTAGAAGTGCTGCATACACTTAGAGAAACTTTCAGCATAAAGCACGGACACTACCTGAAAATTTTGGATCAATTTTCATTCTTTCCTTTGATCTGTGTCCCCTGCTTTTACCAACCACTCCAGTGCCACTTGATCACTTGTCCAGCAGAGAATTTCAGCACGTCAGAACTGCTTTACTACTTTGCAGTTCACTCTGCAAGTGATTCATACCAGCCCCTTCACCCAGTAATATGAGAACAATAACTAAAACAGGAAGGTATTGTTTGGGTTGTGACTCTTCTATAGGAAATGGAAATTGATACATATGGAAAGGTGCAAGAGAAGCCCAGAAATAGCACACATGCACACAAAAACTCAAAGTAAAAATCCCCCGTAAGACCCACAAAGTATTCTACACATTTCAGGATACAGAAGCAGCCTATGGGTAACAGTGCCTTCATTGTGAGGGAATGTTTCAAGGTAGCCTACAGGCTTTCCAAAACCTGCATTATGTTTGGAGAGAAACCACAGCTCAGTTAGGAAGACAAAAGAAAAGTCAGACCTGCAATTCAGTCATTTTTGTGAACCTTCTAGGAATATCCAGCTTTGTGGTACACGGCTCGCTGGGACACAGCACAGCCCAGCTGTGTAAGGGATTAAGCAGGAGGGAATAGGACTTCTACAAATCCACACTGTGATTATCTTCCCACAGAATTCACAGACTGGGCTTTCAAGGAGGCTCAGCAACCAGCAGCTGCCTTTGGGGTATCAACCTGACTGGAGCTACCGGGTATGGAGCACTTCCAAAAATCCATTTAGAGGCCTGAATGGTGACCAGGTTGTTCTGAAGAATCTGGTTACAGCTGAGAGTTGGGATCATTTATGAAATTCTGTCTGTTGACCTCCAGTGCAAATAAGGACTAACAATAAATAACATTCCCTAAGCAAGAATGAATCCCCAGCTTTCTAACAACAACCCTAAAAATAGAGCTGTCCCTTCAGTTACACCATAACACATCAAAGTGAAACATGCAGCACAAACACCCCAAACAAGCAACTGCTTAGTGAAATGGCAATGCCTTAAATGCCACAGATACTTCTAGTTCAATTATGATTCAAGGCTGTCTCTGAGAGGTAGTGATGGGTCTTCTGTATCTTTTATGAGTTTACTCTACAGAATGCTCACTAGAAGCAAAATGTTTCTTGGACTGTGCTTCCATAGAGCAGTGCACTTGTTTAGGTTCCCACCTCACATTCATTTAGCACACACATATTCAGCACTGCTCTGCTCCTGGAAGGGACTGTCACCATGCACTCGCCTCTTTGTCACTTCTTCTTCCAAGAATGCTCATTTCTCTCAGCAGTTTATATAACCATGACTGTTTTTCGCAACAGCCCTTTTGAGAACCTAGCACAAGCCTGGGAACACAGGATTAAATCAGGCCATAGAGAGCCTAGAAGCAGAGATCACTGGTCCTAATTCACCACTGAATTATGCTGACTTTACACAATGGCAAATGGAATGTGAGGCAAAGTGGGTGAGGACTGGAAGGCACCAAAGGAAACCCTGTATGGAGCCTGACTCAGTGCAGGGCAGTGAGGAACCAAGCTCACTGCTCCTCCACGAGTTCAACAACTTGTTTTGATTCTTCTCTCTCAGCAAGACAGTGATAAGCTTAAATTAACAATGTTTTGAACCCTGAGCATGTTCCTCATCATTTTACAAGCACTGTGGGACTGAACAAACTAGTTCAAATCGAGCAGCAGCAGTAATTCTTGAACATACGCTGCCGTGGTTTGTTGCTTATTGCACAGATGTGCCTCTTCCTGTGACAAAGGGCGACTGAATGCTCTGACACACAGGGACATCTGACCTACAGCATGTCTGCCATCAGAGCCTCGGGGCACAAGCCTGCTACTCCTCTTCCCCCTCTCCTCAAACCATCCCCCCAGCCCCTGGGGAATGGCTGCAGCCCAGAGTTCTCCCCTTCCCATCCCCTCCATTAGCGATGCTTTATGATTCATCTTCCTCCGAGCAGTTGCTGTCTCCCAAAGGAAAAGATCAAACTCCCTCTCCTTCCCAGCTCAGCTCCAATAAATAAATAAATAGATGAACTGAAAAAAAATTTAGTGAAGGAGGAGAAGGGAGGAAGCTGGGAAGTTCCTGGACTTCACCAAGGCTCGTCAGACAGCTGCAGAAGGTTCCTCAGCTGTTGTCAGAGACACCAACGAGAAAAGAAAATTTCCAGCTGTCCCTCATTAAAACCAGACAAAATACTTGCTTTATGTTAGAGTGCCTGTGTGTCCTAATTTAAATTAAGGTGCACTTGGTCCTCACCTAAGTATCTTCCTCCTCCAAACCTCAGCTCCCCAACCACTATCAAATCTACCTTCGTTTTACACTCCTGCTATTTTCCACTCTAATCAGCACTGATTTCCCTGTAACACATGTTCATATGCTCCTGGGCATTCTGGTCTACGAATGGCCTCCAGAGCACAGTCCCCTCCCTGTGCCACTGGACGAGGCTGCAGCTCTCACTGCAGGTTGGAGGCAGTGATGTGTCCATGTTAAAGACAACTGATACACACCACAGTCAAGGAAACACATTTCTCTGTGATACACTGAGCAAAGGGCTTTGGGTGGGCTGCTTTAAAACATGTCCAACACCAGAGCTCTCATGCCTTTCTCTGGGAGTTGACCCTCTCCCAAAACACTTTTCAGCCTACACTTCCAGATTCAAAATTCTTTCATCACCCAGATACTCACTTAGGCAAGCACAGATTTGATTACTGATTTTGCTCTTGCTACAAATGTAAGGGAAAACCTACCTTCAAGTAGGAAAGATTGGGAATGCTGTGTAACACAGCACTATAGCAGTTTGTATTATTGTCATTACAGCTTGATCCCATCTAGTCAGCCCATCTATTTGGCTGGGATATGGCTTTCTATTTGCACTAAATCAAAGGGAACGGCGAGTGCTCTTTGCAGAACTATCTAAAACTTCTTATAATTCAAAGGCTGCACTGTAGGAAGAGTGATGGGGGAGAGCAGGGACTGTGCTGCGAATGACAGGTGGCAGACTGTTGTTTGGTACCTACCAAATTACTCTGCTGCTCCCAGGGCTGCCTTGGCATTTCATTATCCCAACTCTCTCCTGGAAGGATGCGGACATAAATTCACACCTCGTGTCCTGGTTTCCGTCAAACTGAGTAAGAGTGCAAATGCTGGCACCAACTGGGAATGCCAAGCAGGGCTTGGCATGCTAGAACAAACTCTCAGCTGTGGTCTTTGCCAGCTACCTGCATTTATCATTGTAATGGCCTGCCAGACAGGACTTGGCAAGCGACGGAGGAGGGCGGGAGGAGGAGGGCCAGGCTCTGCACTGCCAAGCAATTCATTCCTGTAGCTCCTGCCATCACTGTACCAGCAGGGCAACCTTCATTTTATTTTATCTTTTAACCAATTACGTGTCACCCAAATCCCACCTGCAGCTTTCTCCAACACAAATGACTATAAATCACAGTTCAGAGACCAAGAGGGCTTTGCAAGACATTTGATTTCATAAAAAGGTCACTGTCTGTCTGAGGATTGCTGCAGTTCAAAAATGAACTGAATAACAACCTGCATTGGCAGACAGGGAAGGAACTGCTTCCATCATCTGTTGCATGTTGTCAGATAATATTAGAACAATCAGGGAGGCCACCAACGGCAGCATCATTAGCATTCAGCTGAACCAAAGTGCTGATACAAATTTAGTGAAATATCTCCTCCTTTCAATTTTGGAAGAAAATATAATCAACTCAATAAAAAAGGGAAAATTGCATGAACACACCAGAAACATTCAACATAACCACCTTGAGCAGACAAACAGAATACATGCCTGTCATCACTGCAGCCTGCTCCAATCTACCTGGGTATTCCAGAGCTTAACCCCAAGCTTTGCTATTTCTCAGAGCACTACTCTGTGGTCTCAGACCACTCAGCATGCTCTGCTCTCTAGGGAAAATGTTGTATTCTGGTTTTTAATCCATTTGCTGGATACACAGTGGACCCTGTATAGAATTTTATGTGAACCACATCACAAAGCAAACATTTAAGGGTGCTCAAAAATCATTTGACACTGATGGTGTTCTGGATGCCCTTAGTGTCCATCCCTTTCTTGCAGGTGACATGCCACGCCAGGCAGCCCTGACAAACCAGCATCAAATTCTCTGAAAAGCATCAGGTTAACTGCAGAGAGTACATGAGACACAGGGAAGATCACATTGTCCTCCCATCCCAGACCACAGCATGTGACACACGGACATCCCTGCGACACAATCTCCCAGTTACTGCATGCAATCCTGACATGGCTCTTTCCTGGGCCTGGGGGGGGTCAGGGAGCTTATCAGGAAGGCAGCTCTTGTCTGCTGCCATTGAAACTTGCTGTCTTACCCACAGCAACCTCAAAGGAGTGCCTCTGCAGAAGGCTCTTTTGTTGTTGTTGTTTCTAATTCACTGCTCCAAAATATTTCTTGGCTGCATCCCAGGGCTGAAGCCTTATCTGCCCATCCCCCCGGCAGACACACAGCAGCTGCAGAGGCTTATCACGGTTGCCTGTCCACTGAGTTTACAAATTAACACCCTATCGAGGCTGCACGAGGGCTGATTAATCAGAGAGAGGCAGTCTGAGGGCCTTTATCACCGTAAGCGGCTGCTGGGAGAGAAGTCACAAATCTCTCAGGAGGCCAGAGATGCCTTACAAATGAAAGAGCAGGAGGCCAGGGAGGAGGAGGGTGCAGTGGTAGGGGAAGCAGATATTTTAGAGATAGTGGTGGTGGAGGTAATGGAGCGGTGGGAGGGGGGGAGCTGCAGGCAAACTCCAGTACATTATGACAGCTAAAAAAAAAAAAAGATAATTAACAGCCTATACCTCATGATTCTAGCTTTCCCTCCCCGGGCTATAATTTAGCCTATTGCTCCTTTGCTCCAGAGGACAATAAACATTTATTATGTTAAACACATAACTGTGCTGCACAAAAGCACCGTTCTTTCCCAGGTCCACTCCTTGCACAGCTGTGCAACCCAGGAGGATGGGGCTGCTCAAGTGGGCTCCCCTTCCATGCAGAACATTACTGGCTTTGGACACAAAGCACATCCCTGGCTTCACCCAGAGCTGCAGCGTGCTGGATGTGTTCATACTGAACGTGAAGGCAAATCCCATGAGACTGAGAGCTCCTGGATGGGTCCACTGGCCCACCAGCAGCTGACAAGCAGTGTTAGGATGTGCCCAGGTATGGGAGCATTGGCAGGCAGGAGCAGCTCCTGCAGAGATCCTGTGGTTCAGGCAGGCTTCACCACCTAAGAAGTATCTCCTCTTTTTAATTCAGCAGCCTTGCTAAGAGGTTTACTGGGAAATTTTCAATCCCACCAGATTTACGTGTAGGAGAGATTCTTATTACAAGAAGAATATTACAGTCATGTGAGTCGTACTGGAGCAGTGCTGGCCCTGCCCCCTCTGAGCACTTCAGCTGCTCTAAGAGCTGAGATTTAGGAGATTTACCTCTGCTGGTGGACTGTGGTTCAGGGACTGCTCTCCTCTGCTTCACTGCTGGTACCTGCTGCAGCCCTCCAGCTTTGTGCTTGTGGCAGGACAATGTAAAATAACTATAAAGATCAAGGGGACTCACACTAAAAAGATTTTAAATCTAATACATCTTTAAAGGAAACCAATTTGGATATCTGTCTACATTTATCAACATTCATTTCTAAATTTAAGTTTTCAAGTTTAATCCTCGAGACCAAGACACACAGCTGGATTTTTCCTTTGAAGTGTAATATGTATGGAAGCTGAGATTCCCATGCAGCAACATGACTCCAGAAGGTAAAACTTTAATAAAAATGTTACCAACACGAAGACATTCATAAGCAAACACTGCAACCACCTCCTGTCCAGTGCTTTCTATTAACACATAAGTAAAGAATTTAACAAATAACCTCTGGATAAAAGTGCCATTCACTGCATCTCCACCACCAACAGTGCTGGGTGTGTGCACGATCTTGGGGAATGGCCATTCCTGTTTTGCCCATGGAAACTGCAGAAATAGAGGGCTGCCACCACCCAACTCAACATCTTCAGACTAGCTCTTTTCAGACAGCATTGGAAAGCAAAATCAAACAAAAATGAATGATCATCTGCCTTCTCTTCCTTTCTTGATCCAATGAGAAAACAATTTCCTGAACCACCTGGATTATTGGTCTACAAACCCTTGCAGATGCCCAGTTTTAACACTATCCATTAGGTTAATTAGAACTGGGCAAGGAGATGCTGAGTATGAGTCCAGGAAAGGAACGACAGCTTTTTTATTTGAGAACTCCCTGCCAGGCTCTGCGAAGCAGACAGCTGCCCAAGGTCTTCCTACAGCTCTCCTCTGCCAACAGACACCAGATTAATTTGAGCTGGACTGGACCCCCACTTGTTATGCTCAGCAGACCCTGGGTAATCAGATGGAGAAGCTACAGGACGACGACACCTCCTGTAACAGCAACTCTAGACACGAAGGAAACATCAAATATTCACGAGGCAAACAATACCAGCGCGGTAATCCCAAAACATGGTGAAATTCGAGAAGTTGTCTCTCTGCTGGTTATTAGATTGACTCTTTTAACTTCATTATCAAGTCTGCCCATCAACCCTTCTCCCTCTGTCTCAGGTCTCGTGTTTCCACATTTCAGGGAAAAAACACCTCCGCTGGACTGCCTGTTCCCCACAGCTCTGTTCCCACTGGTGGACACTCTCACCCAACAGAAGGCACACCACGGGGTGCACCAGTACTTAAAGACCCAACAGATGGGATTAGGAACCCCTAAAAAAAGGATAGTATATACATTTCCCTACAAATGGAGGCTGCAGAGGAAAAAATATGGAAGGAAGCCCATGGTTCACATCTGCAAAGCATCTGGCTTCCTATCCCTCACTCATTCCAGGGCAGTGAAGTGCACTCACCTACTTTCTACAGGAAAGGGTCACCAAGCTTTTCTCCTGTGCTATACAGTAAGTCAAGAAAGAAGCTCTCATTGCTGTACCTTGATTAAATATGGCATTAAGTGACCTCATCTTCTGTATAAGAAGGTGGTGAATGGGGCAGTCCCCTATTTGCAGCCAACATATAATCTGTCTTCTCCAATTAGATATGCCTTGCAACAAGTGTGGTGGATCCATTTATTTCCATACTGCAATAATGCAGATAAATCCAACTTTGGCTCCAGTCCCACTGCTTTCAAAGCTNTTTTTTTTTTCCCTTTTCCCCTCCCTTTCTGCTGCAAAATGTCACCAATTTACTTTAGCCTGGGGGCCCATTTCGAGTTTTACCACTAATATATGAGAAATGCATTTTTCAAGCTGTTACCACTTAACTGTACTGATATCAGCCACTCAGGGGACACAATATTGTTTACACATCCTGCTCTATGGAATAAGCACGGATGCCAAAACTCTGCCTGGGTTGTGAAGGAGACGTTTACTCTCTGTTTTATGAGATTTCCTCGATTTGTGGCTGCCTCAATGGTCGTAAAAACAGCTGTAAATCAAAAGAGCACCACAAAATTGCAATAACAACTGTCGAACTCGGCTCTAAAAAGCATAACTCCCAGCACCAGAAGGTGGAAGGCTTTTTTCTGATTTAATACCAGGTGTGGGGGAGCCCTAGCAAGTCTCTGTGCAGCACTGCCTCTGCCCACAGCCACCCCCACAGGAGCCCAGCCAAACCCCTCCACGCTGGCTGCTCCCCTACCGCTCGCCCCTGCTCTGCCCCACACAGTTCCTTCCTGCCCCTCTCCTCTTTTCTGGAAAACAGAAGTCTTTTTCAAGTGCCTGGAGAACGCTTATACAAATAACTGCTGAATGCACAGCCCTGTTTAAAGCATTAGAACAGACAGAAAGCCCAGCACTGCACATGGCTGTGCTCTGAACTGTGGCTCTGGCAGGACAGCGATGGCTTTAGCAGGTGACCTCAGCCTGTCACCTTGCTGCTGGCCTGCCCAGGAGAGCCCCAGCTCCTGCACAGTCTCTCAGCCCAGATTTTAGGGGGTGGAGAGAGGAGGAGAGGGCTGGTGAGACATGGGTTATTAACAACTGTCTTCTGGAAGCTGATTCGAGCCTGGTTCCAGAACAGGCAGCTCCATTTGAGCCTCCAGCGAGGACTGGCCAAGCAGCAGATGCATGAATTCAAAAGTTGCTGTTACTCTGTGCCACTGGCTCTAGTCCAAACCAAAGAGAGAGTTTCACCCGTGGGTAAAACAGCCTTCCTGGATTTTTCCATGCCCCATTCCAGTTGCTTTCACAAACAATCTTCTCATCCTTGTCTCCAAAAATCCTAAAAGACTCTCAGTTCCTGCATCTTGCCACCCCCCCGCAATCTAAGACTAACTTGGCCAACAACACACTCCCTTCAGCACCTCCCAGCTCTGGGAAACCAGCTGTGGCACCAACAGCCACACTATAAACCCTGGGCCAACAGAGTTACCCAGGCTCTTTGTGCCCTCTGTCCAAAGCACGAAAAGCTTTCCTGGCCTCACCAGCCAGGCCTTCATTCTCTTTTTCAAATTTCCTCTTTAACCAAACTTCTTTCATGGCATTTAAATAACCCAATTTTCCTCATTACAGAAAGACGACTGTATGTGAATAAGCCAAAGCATGTGAAGAAATGATGAGAGAAAGTTCATGGGAAGGAAGTTTAGCCGGTGCTCATCTCAGTTTTTCTACCATCTGCAGCAGACTAAAATACACTTGAGTTCCAGTGTGTTACTGTATCTCTGTCTGGCGGGGTGTTTTTCCAGATGCACATCCTAATTATGCTCTTCAAGTAAATGCCCCGTGGAGCAGGGCAGTAGAAGAGAAAACCTCTTTACAGTCACCACCATGCTGTGATCCATTCTGGACAGGAACTCCCCCCTGCATTGAGAGGACAATTTAATTTCCATGGGCCGGTTGATGCGAAGGGGAAAGGATCTATATTCTTTTGTCTGAACCCCACAAAGTGTCAGCCCTTCTTTCCCCATTCTTCTAGTGACGTGTACATTCACATTCTTGAGAAAATCCCCAATAGACAGGAACAGTCTTTCACTTCCAATACATTATGCCTCCCTGCTATAATCTTTTCCTTCTTGTACAATGCCTCTTGACTTTCCTTTGGCTCTTTTCTTTGCAATTTTTCCTTTATGAATACAATCAGAGAGACAAAACAAAAAAATCCCCCAAACCTAAATGGACAAAAAATGTTATTCAGAGCCTTTGCCAATGATGTTACTGGCAATTCCAGTTGAGAAACCATCTGTACAGACATGAACTGATCTGACATAGGGAACAGCTAGTTTTATTTCAAAAAGCTCTGTGTTCTCAGTGTTCTGGGTACAGGAACTCTACAGGCCAGCTGAAGCTAATAGGGTGAATATGTGATCAGCTACACCCAAGCAGCTCTTCCAAATTTATTTCTTTTGTACTACAGTGAGTATTTGGGTGGGGTTGAAAAACTACTAAAGCAGTCAAATGCATACCATGCCAACTGCTGACCACAAAAACAGGCCTTCTCCTCACGCACAAACTATAAGAAACATCTCCAGTAATTGGCTTGTATCAGTAACCAACTATTTCCAACAAAAACATGGTTCTGCTCCATTTGGAGTCTGGCGGATCTCAAGAAGGATGGAAGGCTTAAGTGTAGATGCATGACTCGTACTGGAAAGGTGGTGTGGCAGGACACGCCATCTAAGAGCAGTTGCTTTGATGAGGCATAATTGCAGGGCAATTACCAGGTTAATTTTCCATATATACCAGTACAATTTCACCCATAAAGTTTCATTTGCCTGCGGCGAACGATAGATGTCTGTTTTGTGTTCTGAAACTCTACTGTGTTTGTTCATGGACCTGTGAATATGCAGAGCACCACTGATCTGGCTTTGCTCTTCTCCCTTCACGGTGGTGTCTGAGGGGGAAATGTTTTTTCAGTCACTGACTAATGCTTGCCATGCTCAGCCACCAGCTGGAGAGTTTCCAGCACACACACACTCATGGCTTGCCTTGTTGTTGCCACAGGCATGGCCATGCTCTGGGCAGGAACATCATCCAGCTGGAGGAGGAACATCACTGGTGTGTGTTCAACCTCCAGCTTTGCATGGAGATGCTTTTGGAAGGAGCAGGACAGCAAGCTGTACTCGACCTTTCTCTGGCTGACCGTCTGCTCGCTGGCCAAGGCATCAACAACTCTATTCACCGTCAGGTCATTTACCCCTCCAGACAACTGCACCTCCAGGAGCCGAGTGCTGGGCTCCTGTGGCTCGGTCCTGGCTCATCTCCCTTTGGACTCTCTGTGGCAGGAGAGGCTGAAGGTGCTGCCCTTTCCCTGTCTCTCTTCCAAAGACCCACAGCAGCTAACAGCTCATTTCTCTGGAGTTTATTTCTGAACTGGAAGCACAAATGGAGCATTGTAAGAAACCTTTGTGATTTTAGCCCAGACATGACTGTGCCTGCTTAGTAAGGAGATGAAAAGCTTACCATGAAGAAAGAGGCAGAATAATCCTGCATGTTAATACACAGTGACTAACACTTTCCTGGTGACAATCTCCTTGTAGTCTCTGCAGAGGGATGTGTGTGTAATGATCCTCCAGAGACACTATCTTGAAAATGCACAAAAGGCTCTGATCAGACCTCAGCATCTCCGATTAGCTTAGTGAGAGCAGTGGAAGGGACATCAATTTTCTGGAAAGTGCATTCAGAAAAGCACTTGATCAAATGCTTAGCTCCATGTATGTGCTTAATCTCACTACAGCTGAAGCACTTTGCTAAACCAACTCCTTGTTTATTCCTTCTGTGAAAAATAAAATGGTGGAAAGACCTCCAAACCCAAAAATGTAGACCTGAACAGTCAACAGTTTAGGAAAATTCTGAATTTCTGTGGCTTTCAGCTTTTCTGTAAAACAGTTTGGAAGTGCTGACTCTGGCAAACTGGAGGAGGAAATAAATAGAAAATAAAGAAAAATAGCCAGAGTGGATGAAGCTATGTTATTATAAACATAGCCTAGGTTAGTGCAAAGCAAATATACGTATCTGTTGTTAAGTCTAACCTTCCTGGGATTTTATTGTTTTTTTTTTTTTTTTTTTCCTTTCCTAAAACAATACCAGACACACCTTGACAAATCTGGCATGCTGCAGCCAATCCATCAGCTTCTCTACACCGAGCAGACTGCAGAAAATGGAATTTTTCTTTCCCATTTGCCTCCTGGTCTCGCTGCTGCTGCTCCCCACTAAGACACTTGCAAGCCCTTCCCCTGTGCCCTGGCTGGTGCTGGCTCCTGGGCTCAGAGCAGATGGCTGATGGAGCTGGGACTGCTGCTTCCTACGCACTTCAGCGGTTCCAATCAGACCTTGGTGTCTCCTGCCTAGCTCTGCAAGAACACAAAGCAAAAGGTGCAGCAGTTCTGCACCCAATGAGCCAAAGCCACTTTTTAAGCTCATTTAAAAAGTCTATTTGACTAGGTATTTCTCAATTAGGCACTTGCAAGCACAAGCTAAATGAGAGCAGCAAAAAATAATGTGAGGCACTCAAACACTTTGGATTTTTAATTCCCCCCCCCC
>VZRX01020999.1:18114-31427 GCA_013398075.1 Notiomystis cincta | reverse complement strand
CCCCAACATGTGTATTGCAACTTTATCATCTTGGACAACAGAATTTTGTGCAAGATCATAAGCACAATTCTACCAGACTGACTAAGCTCCCCTCTAGCACATCGAAGGAAGTGTTTGGTTTTCTATATCCAGTCTAAAGCTCTCAAGTCCCAAGACTTACTGCTGTATGCAAGTAATGGAAAGAAGTCAATCTCTATGCCTCTAGCTTAATCTCCAGACACGTAATTCCAGAGCCACAAGTCCTCCTCCAGCAACAGAGAGCAGCCTGAAGCATGTTCTGAGCTGGGTACTCACAAAGAACCACTGTGGGTTTTGTTGTCTTTATTATGAACACTTCAGGGCAATGACCACCTTTAATTTGTGCCTTCCATAACATCAAACATGATATTAAAACCTCAGAAACAGTTGTGCTTGTGCACGATATCCTGAAGGCTTTTTTTCTCTAAACCACTTCCAGCATGTACAGACAAAAGAAATTATGTCATCCTGCCTCCAACACTCCCAGCCATCAGAAGCAACATTAACCATAACTTTGCTTCTGCTCTACATGAGCGTTTCAGTGCATTACAAACAAGCACCTTATTCAAAGCTCTCTCCCCAATTTATTTCACTCCAAAAAAAAAGGAGACAGATGGTAGAAGACAGAGGGTTTTACAGTAAGAGGGGTTGGATTTTTTTTTCCCTCTTCATTTGTTCCCTGTGCTGTTTCTTATCCTTGGGGACCTGGAGTTTCTTTTGATAGCACTGTGCTGCCTAATAAACACGCATACAAGCACAGTCACAAGTATACATCTATCATCAAAGAGCCCTTCTTGTCTCCACTCCCCACAAAGTTGATTAATGATTACGTGTTTAACACATACATTATACATGGGAGGGGGAGACGAAGAGGGTAAATCCAAGCCCCTGTATACATTTACATATATTTACATACTCACATATAAAAAGCAGAGGAAGGCAAAGGAGGGCTATTCCCATTGGGATGAAAATCCATTCTGGTAAACACACCTCCTAGCTCCCATTTTTAAAAATACAAAGGCACAGGGAAGGCTCTACCTGGCTAAGGAAGAAACTGAAGCATGGGCAAGCAGCCTTGTTTGGTACCTGCAGTTCAGTCCTGACACAGAACTGGTACCTCTGTTATCAGCAGTTTCCTATGGTGTGTAAATGGGATCTAACAGCTGCAACCCAGTCTGAGAGAAAGGAAAGGGGTTTGAGATTGAAGGGTGCTTCTGGTTTGTATTATTAATTAATACAGTTAAAATATCAGTTCATCTAGCAACAGATTAGGTAATTAATTCAATTAACCAGCACCTTTATGTACAAAGCAAAAAAAAAGTCTGTCCTGTCAGGTCAGTCAATACCCAGAGACACTGGGAGCATTTACTGGACTGCAACATGGGGTGACTACAGATCAACCCCAAAGCCAGGCCTGACCCTTAAACACAGACGAAGCAGAGATGTGGAAGGGTACAACATGGCAAACTTCCTTCTCCATCCTTCCAGGCTGAGCCAACCCTTGGACCTGGAGAGCTGCCCATGGACAATAAAGCTGCCTGAAGGCTGCTTTAATCATGCTGACTGCCAGTGGTCTCGAGCAATTGTTGCAGCAGCTGGGGGAGCAGTGCCATGGTAGAGGACTCCCCTGACAAAGTCCCTTCTGGCAGCTGGGACAAAGCTGGCACTGAAAGCACTATTGTGGCTCTCTGCTCTCCCAAGTGTCCCTGTGCAGAGTTAATCTTCCAGCCACCCGCTCTGCAGACATCTTTGCATGGTTCAGATTTAATATGGGGCTCCTGTGGCACACCAGTGGCACTGAGCTCTGCTGAACTGATCCACAGCAGCTTTCTGCTCTCCCAGCTCCAGCAGCTGCACCACACCACAAGTGCTGGTGAAGACAAGGTGAGAGCAGTGGCCACTGACGATGTTTTGAAAACACACTTGCCTGGTATCAGTCCTCAAGAGTGGGAGGGAAAAACTGAGGGATCAACTGATGAAATACTAGGAAAGAAAACCTTGCATAGGCAGGGCTGGTTCAGTCCTAAGGCTGTGGCAGCTGGCCAGACAGAAAGCTCAACTACTTAGAAGGCACAGATAAGGAACTCTATTTGTTTTTCACTTCTTCTTTACCCTGTAACTTTCAACTCTGGATCATGACCACTGACTCTATGACTTTACACTTTCTATTACAGTAAGGCTCAGGGCTGCCACTAAAGAAGTCACTTTCTTTCACCTGCTCATCCCTTATTTCTAATACAAACATTTTCTTTAGCTGTACAAGAGTGGAAGAGATTTGTCTTGAGGTTTTTAAACAGAAAAATTCACAATTGTTCAGGAAGTCCCAGCTAAGACACTCCACTGAAATTCAGATAATTGCCAGCATTCATTGTCTCACCTGTATCCCTTCCTTTGCTCCCTGATCTCTCCAAGTCCTTGCAGACCAGGTTTTTTTCAATACACTTCACCACACACCACAAACTGAAGTGGATGTAGACAATTGCCACAAACACATCCTAACATAAATCTGCAGCAGCCTGTAAAGTACTCAGTTCTTTTGTGCTGAAATGAAGGAGTCCAGGGTGGAATTGGAGTCATGATCCATGGCAGCAAATCCCTCTGGTGTGCAAGGCCACCACGTATCAACACCAGCTGTAGGGCCAGGGCTTGCATCAGCTCGGCACATGTGTTTTCATGGGCTCATTTTATCACTGCCTCATACAAACCCAAGCACATTTCTTTTGCACTGCTACTGCAGCATTTTGTGGTGGATATTTCACATCTACCTGGGCTACAGCCAGGAGATCAAGTCTTTATAACAGGGAAGTAATTAATAAAGAAATACAGCTCTATCAAAGCACTCTTTGTTCACTTGCACTACTACAAACATATACCTGATCTCAGCCAGTGCTTATCTGTTTCCCAAAACCATTTTCACACAATGGAAAGAAAAGCATGGTAAAATATAAAAAATACTAAGCTATCCTTTCCCAGTCCAGAGGGAGTGAGCCATACCTGGCTTGTCTGAGTTCACATCTAGGATTCTGAACCACAGCCAGACTTATGAGACAACAGGTAAGAATTCAGACACTTTTGATTCTGAGACAGGGAAAATGATCACATTAAAGGTGTTATGGCTCAAGTGAGATGTCATGTTCCTTCTACCCTCCTTGGCAGATGAAGTCAGAGTTCCAAATATAGCAGTGGCCAATGCCTGTGTTTATGAGTGCAGTGAAATGGGTTATGGTATCAAACATAGGCTAAGTGACCTATGGCTGAACATGCTGCCTGCTTTGTTATCTTGCCTATGTATGGGGTTTGAAAGGAACTGTAATCAAATTCACTTTTATCTTCCCTGCTTCTAGATTTCAGGTTCTTTTACTTCAAACTGACACTCTGGAGACTGTTCAACAGTGCACAGCTGAAGCCTCAAGACTCTGCTGTCTCCAGAGGCAAACCTCTTGCACAACTCTGGCAGCAGAAAAATGACTCAACTTGCAGACTCTAGGGACTTTGGGGTTGAAGAAACAATAAACCATGCATGAAAACACCGTGATCGCTCTCTGCACCTTTTAAAGCGGGGAGATATCACAGAACAAAAACTGAAAAACCAACAGGAGACTCACTGAAGAGTGTGTAGGACAAGGAAAGTACCACAGCTACTGAACAGGTACCAGCACTCCTGCACCTGGCCTGAAGGCAAGGTTACACCTCCAGCCCTAATGAAATTTTTAAATCAAAGAGATTTTGAACTATCTTAAGGCACAGATGTCTTCAAAACATGAGGCATGACTGGAAGATCTTCAAATACCATTTGAAACAAAGATTTTGCTCTCTAGAGTAACTTTAGAGAGCTGATGTCTTTATTGTGCCATCTTGCCAAAACATAAAAGCCATATAAAAGGTGGGATAAGGGCCATCTTCATCCTGCTGTTGGGCAGGTAGTCAGGAATGATGCCTCACAGTAACCACACCTAAGACATGTTTGAAGAGGCAGTGGTGAAAAGCAGGGCATGAAAGAGCAAAAGGGGTACCTCAAGTTGATGCAGAGGAAAAAACTGGGGTTATCAGATTCAAGGTTTGGGATTATTTCATATTTTACACAGAGAGAAGCTTGTGAGTTCACATTAAACACAAACACAAGGAAGTGATCCTTCAGTGGTTTGGGATCTTGCCTTGGAGGGAGCGATGTGGGTGAGCACAAGGTGACCAAGAGAAGGGAATTCAAGCCTTCCCTGGTGCCTGAGCCAGGGCTTTGGAGAGAATGCCAACAAATGCAGGGGTATAACGTGTTGTGCTGCCAGTGTGGCTGCACTGCTGCTCTCTTCAAACATGAGAACCAGAGCCCTGGAGATTGCTGCAGGGCCCTCCCTCACTACAGAGACAAACTGAGTACATGAGAACACAGGTGGGAAGGAAAGAGAGAAACCTCCTGAGACAGGAGGGGCAGAAATTTCCCTGCTGTCAGTGCCTTGGGTGGGCAGTGAATCCAGTGCTCTGCATCACAATCAAATGAAGCCCAGCTAGTAAGAAACAAGGAGCATACAATGGAGCACTGCTACTGAGATATCCAAGAGCTCACAGATTACAGCACAGTATTACATGACAGAGTCAGCAAGGTACTCCAGTGCAAAGTGACTCAAACCTTGACATTCTGACTTTGAAATTCCTGTTCAAATATGAATTTCTCTACAGCTGCTAAAGCAATGAAAAAGTTTCATAACCACATCTCAAAAAACCACGATCTGCAGCACAGAATCCTTTTTTCCCCACCATGTTGTACAGAACCAAGTGTGGTGAAATCCTGGTCTGCCACTCAGGCTTTCAGGTGAAACTAGAACACAGAGAGTAACAGAAACACCAGCCCTTGAAATAACAAATCTTGAAAAAAACCCACTGCCCTTGCTACAGCAGATACCCCTGTAATAATCTCCAACATAAATTGAAACTGTTACCATTGCACCAGGAAATGCTGGAAATATTTAGTGCTACTATTATCAACCTGGGTTTAGTTTCATTAGTAGTCCAGACATGCGGTAATGAAGAACCCATTCAATTCTCTATCTCTGCTAATGGTACACTTCATGGGCTCATGGAAAGCACACATAAACCCGTTATCTCTGACAGGAATGGACACATGTGTGCATGTCCCAGATTTGGAAATGGCATTGCAGCGAACGCAGCCTTCACGTCACTCAACTGCATAGCTCAGAATTTTACATTTTAATTTTTTTGATGTCTGGGGAGATTAAAATGAGAACTGGCAGCATGTGCAAGGGATACTGCACTTTGAATGTCTTATCTATAGTGATTCAGGCTTCCCGGAGCTCCAGATGAAGCAGGTTTTTCACGATGGAAGAAACCACATTACATTGCTCCCTAGGAAGTGAAACAAAACAATAAAGGACGGTTAATCTCTTCTCTAATTCTGCTCTGTGGGACAACTCCTTCAGCAAGCAGCGCCTGGCTGTATCTACCTGGGAGGGGGTCATTTTACTTCGGCTTCCTCTTCTGCTTCCCTCTGTCCCTGGGAGCGCTCTGTCTCCCTGCTGCATCTTTCAATGGCTTTATCAGAGCTTGCACCAACTCAAGCGTGAGAAGTAGCTCTGGGCCCAGCAGGGAGAGGTGGGGGAGTGTGTCTGTGTGTGCCGCGGGAGGGGGAGAGAGGGGAAGACGAGGGAGGAAATGTTATTCTGTCCTTTGTCTTTTCAACAATTTCTTTTTAATGCAACTTGCAGAGCAGCATATAATTAGGGGTCTTGCGGAGCAGGCTTAAACTCAGGAGTAACCCTTCTAACGACCTCAGCAACGGATAATCAGGTGCGCGGCTGCGGGGCGCAGCACGGCTCCCCACCCGCCGCGCCGCTCGGCCTCGTAATTAGAAGCCTCCACACTCCGCTGCATAAAGGCAGATTGCAAGGACAGCGTGAAGCCCTTGTTTGAAGCTGGGGGCACAAAGATTGCAGTGCCTCTGATGGATGGAGACAAAGACTCCGATACTGGAACGCTTCCAGCAGCCTCCGAATACTCGCTGCGTTTCTGATGGACATTTTCAGGATTTCTTAGAGCGGCAAGGTTTATTCTCCCACTCTCCCCCCTCCCCGCTCTCCCCCCGCCTCAGAATTCCTCCACAGCTCCCTAAGCCAGGCATGTGGATGTGCCACTCTATGTGCACACATCTCCAGAGATGCTTCTGTGGCTGTTTTATGAGAAAAACACATTGCTCCCTTTCCTCCATCTATTTTTGTTCGTTCTCATTCCTGACTGGGAGAAACCTGGTGACTCTTAAAAAATGCTCAGAACATGGGGTTCCATCCAGCCCCCCAGAAACTCCCAAGCTAGAATGGTGTTTTAGCTGATGAAGTTCACACTGATTTGATACTGTGGAAGCAAGTACTATGTTTAAGTTGTAGCTGATGTTAGCGTAATTCCCCTCAACACTTTAGCATGAATAAAACAAAATCAATTTCTTAAAATCACATCTCTCTTTACTGATCACAACTTGCTTTTCTCTATTTACATAACTTTAGGCACAAGACTAAATGAAAATTGACACTGCAGTGTATCCTAGCTACAGGAAGGAAAGAGGAGGAGGAAGAAAATGATGGAGGACAGGACCTTTGGGTGAGAAAAACTTAAGAGAGTCAGAGGACTGTCGGTCTGTGTCATGTAGCCTGTTATAAAACAGTCACTGACTACTATGTTACCCCAATTTCACCACCTTTTTGTATCTTCTGAGCTGATGCCACGGCTTGTTTGCGGGTTCCTCTGCACCTGACTTTCCCCAGCAACGCTGCAGCTCCTTGTTCCACTGCAGCCACAGCAGCAGCAAAACAAATGGGAGAAAACCAAACAGCTCAGGCAACTTGAACACAGCACAGCAACAGACTGATAAAAAGCAGCAAAGCCAAAAGTGCTTGAATAATAAAACTGAGGAAAAAAACCCAGTAGAGGCACTCAGAAACTGTGAATTGCCAGACAAGCTCCCTTGGAAAGAGCGTAAGAGGCAGGTTCAGGGAAGAGCAATATCCATAAGGCAACACAGTGCCAGTGGCTTTTCTCCTCTATTTATAATGACAAGTTAACACGGCTGGAATAGAACAAAACATGGAAGATTTTCATAGGAAAAATCAGGACATTCTGCCAAGGACAGCTGCCCTGAACTCAAGTTATCCATGAACTCACATTTGTAGGCACTTAAAACCTAGCAAGATCATTAACAAGCTAATAAGAACCACCAGCAAAAGGAACATAACCTGGATTCACTAATGTGTTTCATTCTGAATGATGAAAGGGCAAAAGCATCCAGACACTGAGTGGCTGCAGCTAAAAAAAACTAACAAAAGATGCTGTGATTCACATTGTCTACTACCCTACCTTTTCCACACCAGTACAAATGCTGCTACATGAAAGTGGTCTCCATCCTATTCCCAGTCTGTCTTGTGCTCTCCCCACTGCTCAAAAGGCACATTAATTTCATAAGTACTTCAACATCCTCCAGAAAAATGGACTGGAACAAACTGTACAGCTCAGCTTAAGGATTTCCTTTGTCCCTCCTGCATGGACCCACTGAACCACTGAGCTCCATGACCAGCCCACTGCCCTTTGGAAATCAGCACCTTCAAGGGAGCAAGGCAACCTTAGAGAATGGGATCTGCAAGGACATCTCTCGACTCCTGGCAATTTCTCATTCACCAGGGTTTGAGGAGATACACTATGGGTAGTCCTGATTTGGCAGTTCATGCCAACCTTGAACTACAGAGTGCCTTTGCTTTGGTTGGCACCACACAGGGACAAACCTGTTTATGCCTTCCCTCTGAAATCATCTTACAAGCTTCAGATCCACTTTCATGCTGGTTGTATCACATATTTCAGCAAAGAGGAGCATGGTTTCATCACAAGGCAGATCTGCTCTACTTTTTCCGCAGCTATACAAGTAGTCACCTGAACAAATCTTTTCACCAGATCTTTCTGGGGAACTGATGATGAATACAGATTCGGGGAACTACAAAGAGGTAGGCTGTAGAGAGCTTTTGAATGCTTGAAAGCTGATCCAGATCTGTGACATTCAGAAACTACTTTCACTCCTTTCCCACTTGTTTCCCATGCAACACACTTGCTACAAACAGTTTGCATAAACTATTTCACAGACCTTAAATTTATTTAAGAAAGGTGCTGGCAGAGGTACTTTCTTCCAGCCCACTTCCCACTCCCTGCAGCTTTGCTCCCAAGAGGACATGCACTAAATCCCATCACAGCAGTGGGAGAGCCCAGCCTGGCCATAGAGTGTACAGCCCATTTCGGCACTGCCAGAAGAAATGCTCCTGCCCATTGTGGAGGAGGAGCAATCCCTCTCTCCTAAGCCCTGGCCTGTGGTCTCCCAGCCTCTCTGAAGAGCAGGCCTTCCAATTTCTGTGCCTGTGCTGCCAGCAGTGAAGCCATGCAGAGGGAGCTGGCACGGCTCCTGATGACCTCGGAGATGTGGCTCCTCGCCGCGAACGGCGTCAGGCGGAGCTGTACGAGATCAGACAAGGAGGAGAACAGAAAGGGAACAAGAGATTCCAGAGGGCTCTTCTGCCTCTCAGTCTTGTTACTGTTGACTCCTTTATTGTGATTAACTCCTTGACATCCTCCTTCTGTGACAAGTGGGGGAGGACAGACTGAACTTGGTGATTAATTTATCAGTGAATTGCCTCCTTCCCTTTCAAAGCTCGCCCCCACTGATGATCTTTATGATTTAGCACTACCTCATGAGAGGGTTTACAGCCTGACACAGGTTTGGCAGTAATCATCTCATCACTGTAAAACTCTGTTTGGGACAGTTCCTCCAACAGACCTAGTGGTAACAGAGTTTGCAAGCTTCAGCCCACCCCACAAGCTCTGTATGAGGAAAAGAAATCCTCTCCTCCTCAGCCTCTTGCTCAAATGACAGTAATTAGGGAATCTCATCACTCTAGACCTGGAGAGGGAGGGGACGTTCACAGTAATTGGAGACATTATATGAAGCCACACTGTGCTTATAAAAAAAAGAAGAGAAAAACCACACACAGAAGAAAGCAGCCCCCTTCCCCCAACCTGGCTGGCATTTCCTGAATAAACTGCCTATTTTAAGGCACATTGTGTGCTTTTTAATACTGGAGACTACTGGAAGGACTCCTGCAGCCCGATTAAGTGTAATGCAGTGTAAAAAAATAGGAAGGAGGGGGAAAACCCTCAAGAAAGGCAATCGAAGTGAAAAATCTATCAACAGCACAGGGGCTCCAGTGGAGCCTGGAGTCCTGTTCTGAACATGCTCCGACTTCCCAGTCGTTTGCTCTGCCGGACACTCCGGGGACCCCAGCACAGCAAACTACAATTTCTAGTAAATATATCCCAGGGACACAATTAGTTTTTCAGCTGGGGGCATGATAAATTGGTCATGCATAATTCAAGGCCAGCACAGGCTGAGTATAAACTGCTCGGTGGCAGCTTCCAGCTCCCTGACAGGAGAATGCAAATGCGCTGCTGGCGCAGGGGCCGCCGGACCCGCTGCTGGCTGCACCTCCCTGCCTGCTCCCCTGCCCAAAGACCATTGCAGCCCTTCCTCCTGTGCATCTCTGGGTGATTTTAATTTCACAGCCATGTATCCATCACTGTCCGACGGCCTTTTGGGACCCCATGCGCATTGTTATCACAACAAATACCGCTCTCCGCTCGATCTACTCTGTTTTTTCCATATGCAGACACAAGAGAATGGTTTTGGCACAGAAAGAGGCCGAGGGACTGTGTGGTCTATTGTCAGCTTTAGATGGCCTGGGGCAAGTAATTTCCAATCTGCTTCAGTGTTCCCATCCACACAATGGAGATAATTCCAACCACGACACTGCAGAGTTAGCAAGACACGCTCAGTTTGGAGTCTGATGAAGGTCTGAGAGGTGCTGAGGATGAGCAGCCTGCCCAAACAACAGGGTCAAGTTCCCTGAGCTTATTTTAGGTATCTCAATAAATACATCTGCCTGCTCAAAGCAGGAGAACAAGAGAACTTGCTGCTTCACAGAAGCTGGCTTAGTGGAACATGAAGTGAAAACTCCAAGGAAACTCTGGGAGACCTTCAAAATGATGTCCTCAGGTTTCTCAGTGCATTCCAGGACACACTGGAAAATTCTGCCAGAAAAATCACTACATGTACATTCTCAGATACAGCCATGTAACTGGAGGCTGATGGACACATTTCACCAGCTGCAGTTTTCCTATCTACCAAAGTCATGAAACCACTCTCTAGATGCATTGCCATTTTCTGGCATTTTAAGTCCAGTTTGTGGGGAATATTCTCAAAAAGCAGGGCTGAAATGGAACGGGGCATTAATAAAGAAATATTCTGTTTAATTTTAGCTGTGTATCTGCAGATACAGAAGCCCTTTAATTTCATGGTCAGTTCCACATACCCAAATAGGTGAATCTGGTTTGCCTAACAGTGAAAATAATCCAGGTCTGTCTGTTTATTTTAACAGAAATACTGTTTGAGTTGTTTTTTTTCTGAGCATGACTCTCTTGCATAGAGCTGGGTTTTCCATGAATGAGACCTAACAAAATCCAAGCAGAGGTACAGGGGTACAAATCTAGGGAGCACAGATGTTAACCACGGTTAACAATGAACATCCTCATCAATTCAGTCACACAATTCTGCCCATACTCAAAGTAACCCTTTTACTGAGTCCAGGAAAAAACCCAAACAGTAACAGTAAGAATACAAGTTGTTTTTCCAGTTGAGTCTTAAACAAGTACTTCTTAACCAAGGAGCCAGGACCCTTTTGGAAAAACCACCACAGAGGAAATCTCAATGCTCAGTTCACTGCAACCCTGCTTTGTAAGGCCCAATGCCCCCTGTCATCCTCTTGTAACAGATGCTCTCCGAGCTCTGTGTGTCCCTTGTGACCCAGCAACTTGCAACCTCTGACATCCTTTATGGAGAAGGTAAGAAGTCTCATATAACTAAACATTTCACTCAGATTTTCTTCTCCTAACTGAACTCCTCTAGATTAACTAAATTAGTGCTTCAGAAATGAACCACATATTTAACTGAGCTTGCAGAGTTTTGTATGATTCAAAAAGTCTGTCTTGTGCGGACACCTTCACCCCAGCAAGAGATGCTTTACTCAGACACCATTTATGGGGCTGAATTACAGGGATGAGAGTGATGGTGCTCCTGAAGCTGACATTTGCAGGACTGAATCTGAAGACTGGATTTTGGTCCCAGAAGGTTTTTTAATCACAAAGAATATGAAGCTCTGAGCTCTGATGCTTGTCAGCAAACTTTTGAGGAGCTGGTGAGTCCAACAGCAACAATTTCACCAACAATTTCAAACTAAATTCTGGGCTGGAGCATAAGCCATTACAGAGCAGGAGCTGAGGGTGAACTGAAGATCAAATCACTCAATCTTGGCAAGAATTACTCTTCCTCCAAGACACAAAGCCCCTTCCTTTCCCAATTAAACAAAAAAAATATACAAACCTTTTAAAATTTAAATAGGGTTTCAAAGGTCAGCCCTGTTCACATCAGCCCACAGGGATTACATTAGAAAAACCTCCACTATGAACAAAATTTTTTTACTTAGTGAAAACAGCAGGGACAAAATAGTGCTAATGAGGATTATTCTTTTTATGCACATTGGAAGGCTTTTTATCTTCACACATGAAACTCTTCTCCATTAAGACAAAATTTCCTGGCACACATGGTGCACTAATTGTTGTCCCAGCTGTAAGGGCTGTCCACCTCACAGCAACTCACAGAAACAGAATGGTTTGGGTTGGGAGGGACTTGAAAGCTCATTTAGTTCCTCTTTGCCATGGGCAGGGACATCTTCCACTATACCAAGCTGTTCAAAGCCCCATTCAGCCTGGCCCTGAACACATAATTCCACCTGTGGAAAAAAATTTCTGCTCTCAGCTGGGCAAAGTCAAAAGGGGAGCAAGGAGGAAGCTCTGAGATGCCACAGCAACACAACATTCCTCTGGGATAACCATTGCAGAAGACCCTCCATAAATATGGTGATGCATGGAGAAGCAATACCTGTGTAGAGTCACCATCCTGCAGACAGAATTCTGCATTTCATTTACACAGCTCATATCTACAACACACAGTAAGCAGAGCCTCCTAGGCATTTACAAGGCTGCAGTTTGGTCAGAAATACTAAAAAACCCCTGGTAGTTTCATGGAGTCAAGAGCCTCTGAGAGAGGCTGAACGAGCAATTCCTTCCTGAGCTTCCACTGGAAAAAGATTAGAAGAACATTACATATAATACACCCATATGCTTTGTTTTGCTTGTTTTTTGTTTTGCCTTTTAAGAAACTTCCCCTCCAGAATATTAAAAGTAACAAATTTTAAAATTTTTTAACAAACACTAACCTCAGATCATTAGCCAACCTGGCAACAGACCAGAGAAAATTTATAGCCGACGTGCAACATCAGCTTTCATCCAGAAATGCTAATTTCAGTAAAATGAATAGTGTGTGGGCTTTTCATACTGCTTTGCATTTGGCTCCTCACAGCCCTGTTTAAAGCCTGGGAACCGGCCATATAGTTAAACTGCACAGATGTTCAACAATCTGTACTTGTGTTAATTACCCTAATGTGAGCAGAAACTCAACAGATCCCTGCTAATGAAGGAGAAAGTTTTCCAGTGTGACTACCGTATGTTTCATTGTCACTGTATTACCAAGCTTCTCCCCCTCCTTCCCCTGCCCCCCCAGCTCCCATTCTCTCCAGCTCCTTTGCATTCACATCACCCTCCTACCTCAGCATGCATGAATTGGACCAACTAATGACTGTGTATTCGCAACATGGCAGACACCATTAGGCTGATCGGAGGTGCGGCTGCTGAATTTTAACAGGCAATTTTAAACAAGGTAAGAAAAACAGATTCATCACGCTCCTGATTCTCTCATCCCCACCCATCTGCCATTCTTCTGCCCTTGCCACAGCTCAAAAACACTCGCGAAGTGCAAACACACTTCCCCCTCCATAAAACACGGCGGTGTAAAAAGCAATGCAAATAGATGTTGCTGGGCAATTACAGGGGATGGGAGCCCAGAGCCGGGTGTATCCGGGAGGACAGGCTAACGAGGCGGCTCAGGAGGGAGCCCAGGGAGGGACCCGGGGAGGGAGCAGTGCGCTCCGCCCGGCGGGCACGGCAGGAACGGGCTGGGCAGAGCCTGGGGCCGCTCCCCCAGCGCCGAGCGAGCGGCCGGGAGTCACTGCTGGGTGTCACTGCCGGGAGTCACTGCTGGGTGTCACTGCTGGGTGTTACTGCCGGGAGTCACTGCTGGGTGTCACTGC
>VZRX01020999.1:0-17886 GCA_013398075.1 Notiomystis cincta | reverse complement strand
TGGGGCCGAGAGCCGGGTGTATCCGGGAGGACAGGCTAACGAGGCGGCTCAGGAGGGAGCCCAGGGAGGGAGCAGCGCGCTCCGCCCGGCGGGCACGGCAGGAACGGGCTGGGCAGAGCCTGGGGCCGCTCCCCCAGCGCCGAGCGAGCGGCCGGGAGTCACTGCTGGGTGTCACTGCCGGGAGTCACTGCCTCAGCAAGGAGCGTGTTCAGCGGCACACAGGAGGTAGCACAGGGTTCTAGAGGGCGCGATGGGAAGGGCAAGGCAACGCTCAAGCGATCAGTGCTGCCGGTAGCAATGAGCCAATACTGCTGCGCAACTTAACCCAGCATTAAAACGTACTCGACCTCCGAAGAACTGCCTTTCCCACTGAGGATCTCACTTTCTCTTCCAGTGTCTGTCTGCTCTGCTCCCTGCTGCCAATCATCACCTCCAGCCGCTTCTCTCAAAGCAATTTGCTCAGCGAGCAGCAGGCAAAGGGGGATGGGGAAGGGCAAGTGACTTGCCCCAGTAAGCCCCAGGTGACCCCTGAATGATACCAGCCCTGGCCCGAGCCAGAGTTCACATCTCCCAGGTGCCACCACTTCAGAGTCAGGCCAGTCTGCACCAGCAAATTGTATTACAATGACCCTCATGGGAACAAATGTACTCGCTGTGCTTGACTTGACTGGCAGACTCCCACCACAGAGGAAGGGGGGCAGGCCGTCAACTTTGCTCATTTATTAGATCCACCCTGCTAGGTCAGCCTCTTTGTTGTTCACAGAGCCAACAACTGCAAACTCAGAGACAGGGCAGCAGCTGCCCATCCAGGGAACTCGGTGTGTTTCACCCACACTGTTCCAACCCCTCCGCCCAGGACTGGGCACTCACTGCCAGCTCTCCACCTGACAGAGCTCGAGTTCCCTCTCAAAAAGCTTGTTCTTCATGAATTGAGGGGAGATGGAGGAGAAACATCACACAAAAAGGTGGGGAGGGGATCCAGCATAACCCAGAAAGAGTTGAAAATTATTTAGAGAGCACTTGGCTCTTTTCTCCTACCTCTTCATCATTAGCACTGGAAGCAACACAGCTGTCTAATGGCAACTTCAGACACCCATGGGCCAGCAAAGCGACATTTTCCACACTTAAATAACACTGAGCTGATTTAATTACTGCACTTAATAGTAACAAAAGATGTCTCAATTTAATCTTCAAATGGCCCTCCAAGATCAAAACACAGCTGGCTGGATAACAAGATGGCCTAGGCCAGCAAACAAGTAGGTCCAATTTGTTCAAGAGCCACATCCACTCCTGGGTATGAAAGGCCAAGGAACACTTGTGTGTGGAACAAATCAAAGGGAGCAGCGCTCCCGTCGCCCCCTCCCTCCCTGCCCGACTTTTGTTACAGAGGGGAAAAATAAAAAGATAGCTGATGCATGGGTAAAGAAATGCAAGATGATAAAAGAACAAATGATGATGTCTGGGAGAGAGGAGAAAAAAAAAAAAAAGAGGTAAGAACCAAGGTTTAACAGGTTTTGCTTTTATAATCCTTCAAGATGATTAGGAATGAATGAATCAGATTAAAATCACATGGAGACAAAGGAAGGTCTCCAACTCTTGTTTTTCTTTCCATACTGGACAGAAGGAGATGGCTCATTAAGGAAAGCCCTCAAGACACAGCTACAGTGAAGAATAATCAAGCTTCTTTTTTTGGCAAGAAAAGTTGGGAAAAATTAACCATTTATTCTCATGTTCTTTAATTGTCCATACTGGGCTGTGATTGTTACTTTTTGCAAACTATTCTAAGAAATGTCCTTCTCTTGAGCAGCTTTCAGTACATTCTCCTGCTGAAACAACAGCCAGGTCTCTCCAGGCACCTTCAAGAAATTTTCAAGCTTTTGCATGTTCCATTACAGCTAAATACAGAAAAGTTAGAGCCAGTCTTTCAGCTACTGCAACATTTCTGCAATCCCCTGGGTGGCAGAGAAGTCTAAATAAGCTCTCGTGATGTACCTGGGATGTAACTTTCAAACTCACCCTTCCAACTACTGAGAGCAACACAAGTCACACACAGCTCACATTTTGGACCTAATTTTACTAGCATTAATTAAAACCAAGTTTGCTGTAAACCAGATTGTTGTGCTTCTCAGGGTTACTCTGGATGAACAACAGACTGTGGGATATTGTTGCTGAAAGCTTAGAAAGTTTTTTTCTAGTAATTTTTCCTTAACATTTTTTCTTGATGGAGAACTAGGATGAGGTAACTACAGTGTGCCAATTTTCTTGGAGCCCTGGATCATGTTTCTGGGGAATATGGTTTCTTTGGGTTTTGTTTTTCATTGTATACAGAGCTTATTCCATCAACAGCAGTTCTTAAGCAACAGATGATGTCATTTGCCACTGTACCATGAATGTGGAAGACTGGGGACACAGGGGAATTCACTCCAACTCTGGTAACTCCCCCCTCTCTCCCTGGACTCAGACATGACAGGGGAGGATAATATCCATTTTCACAACAATCACAGCCAGACAACCCAGTGGTTTGCTCAAATACCTTGGGCAGGGGTGAGACATCTGAGTCACTGAAGTGGGAGGGGCTGGGAGAGGTCCTGTGGCTCTGTCTCCTCCTCAACAAGGCTAAATCTGTGTTCAAGTGGGTTTCAAAGGGCCCTGTTATCTGAGTCTGCATGCAAATTTCAGACTAATTCCCTCATTGTTTATCTAAGTACCTTTTTTTCCCAGTGACTTTGACCCTGGATAGACCTGTATTTTCAAAATCCCATTATTTTGCAATAAACTGCTGAAGAAATACTTATTGCTTCAATTTACAACCTCCCTCCTGATCTGTGCTCGAGCTCAGGGACCGAACCTTCCTACTTCAAACTAGCTGGGTTCAGACACCTGAATGGCAAGTACCAATAAAATTCCTCATCTCTCTGCCCAATTGGTTTCATTTAAGCATGACTGAACCTCATCTTAAAGCCACTTTCCCAATCAGATTAAGTTCTAGATCAGCAACAAGAGATCTCAAGGAGGCACTCGCTGCTGAAGCTCGAGCAAGTGCATGTTTCCAGTTTGCATGTTTGTTTAAGTAAGTGACAAAGATGGAGGGACCAAAAGCAATTCCCTTAACTGGAATTCACAAGTGCAACCAAGTAGAAAATCTCCCTCCTGCCTGTGAGGAGGGAGTCAGAGGTTCTCAAAGGCTGAGAGACGGCTCTGCTCAATGCACGGCAGTGCCTACAAAGCGCCAAGTGTGCAATCCTGACCCTGCCGAAGTCAGCCGCAGAATTCCCAGAGATTTCCTCAGGGCCAGGATGTTCAAACCTGTTTAGACAATTCATAAACCACCATTTCAAGGGCACACCTTTGCATGAGATTCCCAAGGGCCTTTTGAGTTTTGACTTAAATGCCTGGATTATTTTTACAATTCCAGTTATGGGTTCTTTGTTCGCAGGGAGTTAAGCAATACAAAGAACACAGCAAGAGAACAATGAAGGTATTACCATGCATGATTTGTCTTTAAAAAAATTCCTTTTCTTTTCATGAAGTTATAGATCCAATTTCAGTCTTTATTATCACTATGCCATGTGAGAAAGTGGTTCTTAATTTTAATAAAGGAAGGGAGCTTCATATTTCAACAAGAGCTCAAATGCTTCCTGCAATACAGGAGGTGGAAAGCTCTTTTGCTAACGGTTACCACAGGCCAGATTCTGGGAGGGAAAGGGAAATAATCTGCCCACACCAAGTAAATAAACCCTGTCTAGGACATACCTAACAGTGGGCAGTGGCCCAAAGACATCTTGTCCGATGAGATCATTTCTGCCCCTCCATTTTAAGGGAAATTAGGAGCTTGCTCTGCCAAGCTCATATTAACATTTCACTTATCACTGAACTCGGGGTCCAAGCAAGTACCTATGCTACTGCAGTCTGTGGTGCACAGCTGGACTGATAAAAATCTTTCCACCACGTTAATCCATCTGGAGAAAGAACCATATATGCAGCTTTCACTAAGATTACTAGATAATTATCTTCCTCAAATCTACTCTGCCCTTAAAAAGGAGTCTGCGGTGTATCTAAGGAGGTTCTCATCTAAAACTTGACTGTATTCTATTTCATGTGAAGAATGACAAGTTTAACCCAATTCACAAAAGTAAGTGCCCCAATTCACACAGGATATGTAGTTTACCTTTGAAAAAAAAATACTACGAGTGGCCCACCATCCCACTGCATGCTACTACACTAATTTTAAATCAGAAATGCTAGTTGGGTTTGGCCAGCCAAACCTTCAGAGCCATTCCAGTTTGAAATGTACTATGGAAATTTCTTTTTCCCCAAATATGACCAATAGCCCTATTATTTTACAGCCTTTCCCATCAGACCCTGTTTACATTAGTGCTGGAGCCATAATACCAAAATCCATCTTTAAATATGGTCTTCACTGGTAAAAAGTAAATATAGGTTTGCAAAATTTTTTTTAAGTTTTGTTCCATCTCTGTTCTGGCAAAGGAAACGAAGCCAGTTGTAACCTCAGTACCAAGAACCTGGTTAAAACACAGCCCATGCTGGAAGTGAAATAAACACTTGATGCAACATACATTAATTAGATGATCTGTGACCCAACTTGGGCTGTGACCAAAAGACCTAATGGGTTGCAGCTACACACTCATCCAAACCAACAGGACTGTGGACAGTGCCAATACTCTCATTTTCCACTTGAAAACCTCGAGATGCACAGCCAGGTGAGGTGTTTTGGCCATCAAGGGCGTGCTGGAGAGGAGCACACAGCACTGCTGGGTGACCTGGCCACTGGGACATGTCCCCTGGGAGCTGTACATACTGCATCAGTGCAGAGGGGCAGTATGTTATTTGTTGCAAGTGTTATTCATTGTTATTAGTTCCACACTCTAAATTTCCGTAGAAGAGGAAAAAAATAACCCTAAGAAATTGAGAGCCATGTATGGAACATGTTCCTACTGAGAGAGGACTAACAAGAAAGTCAGTAAGACACCTCCTAACAAATTTCAAGCCAGAGCCAGAGAGAAATGCAGAAAACAAAGCACTAGCAGCAACTATCATTTTTATCTTCCAACTCTCTTGCATACAACTCCCAGCAAAGGGATTTAGCTGGGATAAAAAGCAAGATATGGTGGTTTTACGTTTTTTTTCAGGTAGCTGAGTACAAAATCCCTGCCCCTCTTTCTCCTGGGGCCATTCATCTTCCCCAGGTGATGGAAAGCCACTCTCAAAGCAGGTGGGCCTGCTCTCACAGACCTTAATGCTTAATTGCCACAAATCAATCCCAACCTTGATGCTCAGGCTGCTGCTAGCCCGTCCCCACTTGCACCCCTTTCTCCTCACACTGACTGCCAGGATCCTCTCTCTTTACTAAATCCATCTCTGGACACAGCACCCAGGAAAAGCAAAGCACCAGCTCCAGACACTGCTGACTGCGGCCAGTGCTGTGAGCTGACCTTATACAAGAACAGCTTCAAGAAAAAAATTCAGCTCTGCGTGTCTGTGCACGTGTGCACACACACATGCCTTCTATTTTATTTTTTTGTTCAACTGGAATTAATCAGGAATGATAAACACTGTTTGTTTCCTGAAAGCAGCAGTGAGAGGATGAAATATGCCCCTTAAGCTTATCAGCTTCAGTGCCACTGAAGAGAAAGCTGGCTTCTAAGCCCAGGGATAATGGGCTGTCCTTTCAGGAAGGTATCAGAGGTCTCAGGAGAGGGAGACAGCACAATGGTGTGACCTTCAGCTAATAAAGCCCACCCTAGAGTCCAAAGAAGCTTGGGGAATATTGACAAAAGTTCATATTTACAACAGCCTGGACCCTTTCCAGATATCATTACCAGTCTAGAGAGCTGCAGCCTCTGTACGTACACTCACTCACACAGGCTTTTATTCTGCCTCCTCCTTTCTTTCTTTGTTCCCATGCTGGCAAAAAAAAAAAATTAGTCAGAAAATGGCAATTCTTCTGCTAACAAGGCTCCACCAGCATCTTTCTTAAAGAAGAGAGTTATTTAAAATTTCAATTTCAACCTCAGCCCTATCCTCTGCTTGAAGGAGACTCAAGGCCTCTTGCAAGGATTCGTGGTGCGTCATTGTGCTCATCAGGAAGAAAGCATATGTGTTTTTGTGGAAAATCTGCTGATTTATTTATAATTCTTTAAACAAAAAGGCAGCCAACATATTGTAAAATGAGAATGTTGTTGGGTTTTTCTTCAAACAGGCACTGGCAATCAATGCAGCCCGTCAGAAATACACGCCCAAAGCATTTTCAGGCAGAATCTGATCCCCCCCAGTCTGCGTTGTGGTTGGCAAAATGACGTTTAGCCCATAACTAGAGTGCACAGGCATGACTGGAATACAAATAACAATAATATTTAAAAATTGTTCATACAGTGAAAAAAGCCAATTTCAAAACATAAAAACTGTTTGAAGCTGGAGTTTCATTTTTCTGCCTCCTAAAACAGTTCCAAAACAAATATATAAAAATAAAGGTTTGGAGGAAATCTGTTTTCAAGGGTAATTTCACTGAAATCAATATTAAATCTCAAAACATCTAATGGAAATAACATCTTCAGTGACAGAACTATTTTGACCACACTTTCCAGTCCACCTATGCCAGTCTGCCATTTTTATTTATCTGCTTCATAATTCATCTTTGCCATCCTGAAACTAATCCTGTTGGGGCTCAAAAGGCATACAAAAACCGGAGCAGGTTAGAACTTCTCCCAATAACATCTTCTAAAAGATGCCTCTGTATCGTGGTGGTCTCGTTGACCATGCCAGTATTTGACAGGCAGGAAGAAGGCTGAGCAAACCTCTGTGAAGACCACACATTTTGTCACTTTTGCAGCTTTTCTTTCCAGTGAAGAACACGCTTCCACCAAGTGCTACAGTTACATCAGCTACACAGGCTCACAAGCAGTCTTCCAATTTCCTAGAGTTTTGGCCCAAGCAGACATTTTATCCTTTTTCCTTAATCCCATCCAACCATATTTGCTGTCAGGAGAGTTCAGGTGATTGATTGCAGCCTGTCTGAATCCAAAGTAGTCAAATTAGCTATTAATGTTGTGCTTAATGTGCTCACACAAACAAGGTCATTGGTTGCATCGAGACTAATACAAGACGACACACACTGGGACTGCACAGCCCAGGGGACTGCAAACAGGATGAAAAAGTCTTCAGTTTATGGCCACTACTTCAAAATCAAGCCTGATGATACAGACATCCTATCCATGGCTCAGCAGACCAGCTGGGATCCACCCACAGCACAAACCCAGGGTAGGAGCACTTGGTCCTCCATCACCTCAGACAGAGGTGCTATTGGCTCAACATTTTGATCCCTGCCAAGATTAACCATCCATCCTCCTGGCCCCCAAACACTGCTCCAAATTACCTTCATTCTCCTTCTTGAGGTGAGCTAACAAAATCAATCAGCACAGCGCTGAACTCAGGAAGTGGTGTAACACATCCAAAGAAAAACAGAAAGAGTTAATAGTGCCATCAAAAAGATGAAGCCAAGTTCATCTTGGAAAAATACCAGCTAATTCATCTGTGGGGAAATACTCTGAAGGACAAGATGGAAAAGTGAATGGTATTGGGTTCTCCAGCAGGAACCTGGAGCTTTGCTTGGAAAGCTGGAGCCCAGTAGGGCAAAATACCCAATTATCAGCCCACCTGAGGACGTGGGGACACAGAGAAGACTGCTTAAGCAAAGCAAAACACCATTTTCCATGAATAAGAGAAGGTGCTGCACATGATAACATGAAACACTTGGAATCAGTTTCAATTTCTCTCTGCACTATTTCAAGGACGAGAGGTGACGTCTCCTGGCTGCCACCAGGGCCCTCGCTAAGGGCTTTTCATTGCCTAAATCTTTACACCAGCACTGCTTTATTAACAATAACAGTGAGTTCCTATTGAGAAGCTCCAGAAACAACTGTGTCTGGTAGTAATTTTATACCTGTTTTCCATGGCAGAACCCCCTGGCTCTCAGGAAACCATGGGATATTAAGTGTATCCCAGAGAAACAGGCAGATCCAGGACACGTCTTCTGCTGCCCTCTCTACTTCCAAACCACAAACACTCAGAAATAGCCTTGCTTTTAGGGCACAATTTGGATAATGAATATTGGAGTTATAAGGCTGAAAAAGCAAGGCCCATTCTGAGAGGGTGTAATAATCCTGCCTGTGGCTGTTCCCAGCACACTCTCCTGCACCCTACCTTGAGCACAAAAAGGGGAAGCAAAAATGGCCTGCTTGTGATGTTACATGATATGGCATGAGGCTTTGTCTTTCTTGAGTGAAGAGGTGAAAAAAGAAAAATCATGGCTTGAACCTGCAAAGAATGGAGCCTCAGTATCAGCCAAGCTGGTGACTGGATCTCAGAGGCCTGTTTTCCCTCTGAATTTCTCCTGGCTGCTGTGACGTGCTCACACTGAAAATTTTCCCCTGAGCAACTGCCTGACTAAAATACAGCACACCCTTACCATAAAGCCCTTTGTTAAAACATCTTTGCCATAAAGCTGCAAAACCTTGGCTCCCAAGTACATTAAATCCTTATAAACCTGCCTTCGTTTTAACCGCGCAGTATTTCAAAACACAAAGCGCTCCTTCCCAGAGATAGCACTTTAATGAGGAGAGGGGTAAAATATATAAACCAAACCTCATTATAGCATAATTTCCAGGAGACAAGCATGCTGTTATAAAAGGAATCCATGGCAATAGCATTTCACATAGCTTGAAGATTTAATACTTTTAAAAAGCCACTGCTACTTTCAGCCTTTGGTGGCGTTTTGTTTTGAATGTAACAGAAACAACCAAAATTATGGGTCCACTGTCAGCTGTGTACTTTATATTCTGTAAATTGTTGCAAATGGTGGATTCAACTCTAAGGCATGCTCACAAAATGTAATGGAGTCACTAAGAGACTGACTAGGAGTTACTGTGTATACTTTTTCCTTTAAACCTCTGCATTCTTAAAGGTTGCTGCTTTAAACATGATGATGCAGCATGGACATGGTAAATTACTCAAACCAGATCCAATTCATGCTGGATTGAAAGTACTTATAATGATACACTTTGTTCATGTGTAACAGTGAAGCCACAGAAACCTATCACGCCACAAGAAAAATCTGGAGTATTAACAGACAAATGAAAGTAATGGATATAACGCAGTTTAATACCACCTGTCAGATAAATCAGGGTAACTGGCACATCAAAGGGACTGCAATTAGTTTCCAAAAATGAGAATACTCATTTTTCTTTAAATCTGAAACTTGATTGCTTTCTACAAAATGACAAGTGGATCAGCCTCCCCCAGCCAACGAGAAAAATGTTACTGGGAAAAACTGTTCTCCCTAAGAACAAATTATCTATCGAAGGAGCATCCTGAATTACACTGGTCTACAAGACTTCTAAACTTAATCTAGTAAGAATTGCCATTATTGATTACAGTTCTTCCACATTAGTCTTCCAGTTGTAACTTCTGAAATGAAAGCTTAGCAATGATTAGGTATTTACTACAATCAGTAAACAGTGAAAAAAAAATGACCATAAAGGCCACAAAAGAAACAACGTACCTTTTTTTTTTTGTTGTTGGAGAGAAGGGAAATAAAACAAGCAAAAAACCCCAACCACCCCAGATAACCCCACCCCAAACCCAACAACAGCAAGGGGAGATGCACTTCATGGCAGCTTTGACTTAAAGCACATGTAACACTGATTGATGGATACTGAAAGCAGAGACACCAGTGGAAAATTAAACCCAACCAAGCACCAAAATTGGGACAGGATTTTTGTGTTCCTCGGTCCTACTTTAGAAAATTACGCAAGAAGGGTCAGAATTTCAGGAAATGATCATTCTAGCTACTGTCACAGATCTGGGTCAACAGCAGGGTAAAAGTTGACCTGTAATTGATGCCTATAACCTGGTTAGGATAAGCACTTCCTCTTATCTCTTTGCTGCGGCTTATAACGAATGATATTCTGGACTGAAGGGTGCTTATGCTCCCTGATTACCAGAAGGTTCAACACTCACTACATGGCTGCAGAGATGGAGTGGCACTTCTGACTGCAGTTCTCAGAGAGGATATCTGAAGAGAACACAACACACCAACCCTTCTCCTAAATACAGCATCCACGATTTTGCCTTTGAGGTCCTGTTTCTGAGGTACTCTTTACAATTTTCGTTTTTACTGACGTGACTCATTCACAGGTTTGGAGCAAAAGGGTAACAGATTCCTCCCTCACCATCATCACTCTCTTGCAAGTCACAAGAGACATTTCCAGCTCTTACCAACGTTAGCATGGCAGAAGACAGCAGGCTGGATGAGTCTGAGGGAGCATGTCAGCACACAAATTATCACAGGATGTTTGGTGTTAAGGTAACCCAGCCTAGCACGTGCCTTCCCTTAGCTCAACTTCAATATTTTTCTACTTGGCTGTGCAACTAAACCTCGAGGAAGAAGACAGCTGCAAGCAAGTGCACATGCTACTTCTGTTCTACAATCTTCCCACTTTCTCCATTAATGGCTGAGGGTCTGGGGTGCTAGAAACAGGAAGCCTTATCACAAATGCGCAATGAGACCCTGAGCTAACAGGTTAGCTGACATGGAACTGTTAACAGTGAATTGGCTTGGAGACAGTGGGGGAAAAAAAAGGGGGAAAAAAAAAAGGGAGACAGAGTGAGAGAGACAGAGACAGCAACCAATTCAGCTGCAAGAAATCAAGCTAAATCAGTCCCAAGTGCCCATGGTGGAGAGACTTGATCTCATACCTTGCTTGTTATCAAGGCACTCCTGATACGAGTCAGCTCCAGTTCCGTTGCGGTCTACAGACAAAACAAAAAGTTTCATTCATATCAAACATAAATATTAGAAACGTCTCAAATGGCAGCCCTGCTGGAGCAACACGTTAGGTGCAAACAGCGCTCCTTCTTTTGGAGGCCAGGCTGGATGGCTGACAGAACCTGTGAGTGGTTACAAACAAGATACAACAGACTGACACCAACCCACTGGGAGAGACTTAGTCCTGTCCCGGGCAGGAGGAGCTCCCAGCCCTGCCCATCTGTCTCCAGGCTGCTGAGGGCAAAGGGGAGGGGATTACAGCTCCAGCTGCTCTCAGTTCCTTAAGCACAGGGAGGATGGAATACTCAGAGTTAAACCCATCACTGCACTGTTCTCTGTAGGCCCTGTGAAAGCACTGGTTTGAACCAGCAGAACTCAACCTACAGTCTGGAATAGACTTCTCTGTGGCTTGTGCTGCTGTGGTCCCTTTTTGGGCTTGGCTGCTACATCATATTAAAGGCAACTGAAGATACAAGAACATGCTTTCCAAATGTTACTTTTCCATGGAAGCAATGTTACTGTAGTTACCACTGGGGTTTTCTGATCCAGCAGAGGAGCTGCTCTGTACCATGAAAATGGAGAGAGGCTCTTGTACACACCTGTGCTCCACACAGGGAAGAAAACAACAGCTCCCAAACACAGGTGTGGCCACTCATGTGGCCTCTCACATCCAGCACGGATATCACCTAACAAAGCCCATCATCTGCATTAGAGATTCAATTAGATCTCTTTACATGTGTGTAAAAATGGTTTCACCTGCAGGTTAGCAGAATCAGGTTACAACATGGTTTGGACCTCAAATGCAAACCAAAGAATTTTCCAGCACAGCTTCTGCTCCTGCTTTACAATTCAGTGCAACCACAAAAAATTCCTGGGTGGTTCTTGGAAAAAAATATTAAATACATCTGTAAACCCCGGGTAGGCTGATGTTCTTTCAGCAGCTTACATGCACCTTACACACTGTGTTACATATGAGGACTAAAGCAACTGAGCCCATGAGGTGTTTGCACAACCTCAGAAAGTGAGGTTTCTACATCACACGTCTAAGAATGCACCTGGTGCTAAAATCAGTCCTGTGTGTCACTACCAAAGGTTTGATCGGGTCACACATGGCACATACTCCCCATAGCAACCCCAGTGGCACTGGAGACAGCTCCTCCACCAGAACAGATCCATGAGGTGATCATGATGAATGAAGGAGCTGCTTCACCAGGCTGGGCTGGATGGCCAGGCCATCCCTTAGCAGCACTTCAGCGTCACCACCCAGAGAACCAGCACAACAGCGAGGTGTTAATTTCTTTCTAAAGATGCTGTTCAGGGCCAGAAGTTTATAAATAGTGTTCACAACAGAAAAAAAAAAAAAGACACTAAGGAGAACCCTGACACCCAGATGCCTGCAAATAACTGCATCTCTAAAGCTCCAACAAGAGTCTGGTCCCTGACTAGGAGGGTTTGCTGGCATTGTTGCCCTGTGACAAACATTCCCACATCAGCTGCCTCTTTCCTCTTTGCTCAACCATCAACTGGTGATGGCTCCTTGAAGGGGGAGAGATCCAGATCCAGTTAAAAGGCTTCACATTCAGCAATAGTATTTGATGAACAAAGAAGCAAAAATTGAAGTTGCCCCACTGTTTGTGTTGTGTAAATCGCAGATAATAGATCTCCCTAATCCTAATGAGGCCTTCCTATTAAAATCTTTATTAGCTTTCAGCTCTGCAGATTGCCCAAAGGCTCATCAGTTTCCCTATCTCTCAGTACCAAGATCTGCTTTAACTTTTACAAATAGCTCTAAGATATTTCTCAGCTTATCAGCATTGCCAAGCAGTCTGTCTTATCATTACTATTGCAGATAAAATAAATGAGCTCACGATGATATGAATAATGGCATTTTCTGTAGGCTGGTTTCCCATTACATTTTCAACAGATTGTAAACTTAAGCACAAAAGAGAGAAAAAATAAAAAAGAAGCCAGCGTGGGGGGCGGGGGGCAGAGAGTGGTTTTATTTTTTCCTTCCCATTTACCTTCAGCGCCTTAGAGCACAGGCTGCCTTTTCAAGCTCACCTGATGAGAGCTAGTAATTAATTCTGAAAGGGAGCAGAAACACCTCAGCTCTGCTTTCTCTGAAGCCCAAAAGCCCAGTTACTTCTGGGATGTTTTTTCAGCTGCATTTGTTGGAGAGAAGCAAGGGCTAAACCACGCTCTGCCTAATGAAGCCATCTTCATTAGCTTGCTCCTTTTCCCTCGCAGCCCAGGAATACCGGTCAGACTGGGAATTGAAATCATGAAAAGCAACAGAACTGCGTCTGAATTAAAAGGCTGAGCTACAGAGGTCTGCGGCGGCTGCTGCGGGCTGACGAGCGCGAGGCGTGCGCGGCACAGAGCGGTTCTGCCGCGCGTGGCCGACACAGGCCCGCGGCTCGGAGCCCCGCTCGCCCCTGCCCGGCCCCACAGCCAGCGCGAGGTCATCTGCTGGCAACCATTTTCTGCCTGGGCCCGCAGCAACCGCTACGGGGTTAAACGCTTCTCCGCTCCCCAAATTCCTCGCCCTGTCACTGTATCAAGGTTATCTATTATTGGCAGTGACAGGTGAAAATTAATCTCCTAATTATTTCGTGCTGCGTAATCTGCGCTGAAGGAGTAACGTAAAAGGATTACAGTACACCCTCGACGGAAGGCTTTGCTAGAAAGCCAATCATCCAGGGAGATAGAGGGGATGTGGGAAAGAGATATTTATGACGGATTTCCAACCATTTTGAAGGCAGAATACACTGTAACTTTATAACCGACAGCTCTGGAGTAAGGATATTCTTAATAGCCTAAACACTTTTTAATGCTGATTCCTCCAGGAAAAAAACCACCAAGATTTATATCCACTGTTGTCCCTGATTCTCCTCTGGAATAGCAGTTACTGCAGGAACAGCATCCACGTACAGATGTTTTTTACCCCCCACAGAAACATTATGGCAAACAATGTACCCAGCCTGCTTCAACTCAATATTAAAAATCTCACAGCTACTTTCCACAGCAATTTAACTGTAACACTTTTCCACAAGAACATAAGCTAGACTGAGAACTTGCAAAAATAAAAGTATTTTTTAAAAACCTCATTTTGTAAGCAAGCTAGAAATATCTTTGGTAACAACACAAACAGCCACCTTGAAATCTTGGCTTCATGTAAACTCCAGCTCTCCTCTTACCACCCACCAGAAAGTAAAGTTTATTTTTATAGTATTAAAGAACACATATTTATCTTTAACCCTTTCCACGCAGCCATATAACGTACAAATGAGTGTTTTGAAGAACTTATTTTTCTACGTCCACGTCAACAGCACCATTCTAGTTGAAGTTTCCAAGAACAATCAGTCACAGGTTGTGCTCAAAATTATGTTAGCTACCGTGAGAGATGCTGTCACTACCTGTGCCTGTGAGATAGTTAATGCAGGGGTCCCTGACTGTGAAGCCTTGGCAGGTAACAGGACAGGGCAGCAAGGAAAATCACCACCTGCAATCAAGTCCTGACACCAGTACCACTCACACTTATCTTCCATTTCCTTCAAGGCGACAGTGCAGAAACGGTTTTTACACAGTCACATCACTAATTCCTTTATGCAAACTCCCGGTGCTTAAATCCAGCACCATTTTCCTAATTTTTGGGTAGCCCAGCCCTGAAAAGTTGGACAGCACGAGGNCGCGGCCGCAGCCACACGGTGGCGCAGTCCCGCTCCGCGGACCGCGCCCGGCGCGGGGGCACCTCCGGGGCCGCCCGAAACGCTGCTAAAACCACCCAGCACTGGGGGTTTTAACTCAGCAGCTCGAATGAGGCGAATTCCCCAGCAGTGACAGAGGCGTCAAGGCTGTTCACCTTTTCCTCTGTTGGTTTTAACACCTCCGGGCCAGGCTGTGGCTCCTGGAGCCTCCCTGCTCCCTGGACTCCGAGCATCAACAGTGTTGAAGGGCAGGTGTGTGGAAATGGATTATTTTCCTCCTTAAGGCAACTGCTACTAAAAAAGTAAGGTTGCATTTAAGTAATTTTTAACAAGCGCTTGCTTCTCCATCTTTCAGTTCTCTGAAAGACAACTCCTAGGTGATCCTTCGGATATCACAAGGGCTCTAAAAATATTTATCCAACTACCAAGTTTTGCTGAATCCACACATCACCTATATATGCTGCTACACATTTGATTTTCACCAGCACGAGGGTAAGGCAATCTGAATTTACCCCATTAAGGCTAGCGATTCACTTCTCCTCAGGACCTATTTTCAATAGACAAACAGAAATAATTTAACAAAGCCTAGAACAGAACATAAGCCCTTAATGGTTTACCCTTGGTGTTAAGTAAATGAGGAAATTATTCACTGGCATCTCTCATTCTGCAGATGTTTCAATCTTACAGTTACCTAATCTCTTACACAGTAGTTATGAGAACAAAAGAAATGTGTATAGAGGCAAAGCACCCACCTACTAACATATCAGTACTACTTCTAACAAGCCTGTTTTCCAGTAATATGTTTTCCTGATGGAAATCTGAAGAACAAATTCCTATCCATAGGCATTTTCCCCAAATGCTCCATCATCAACCTCATTATGCGATACAGAAATTCTCCCAAGGGATATTATGTAATGGCAATCCCTCCTTCCTCCCCCTAAGGAGTATATTTCTCATTACATCTCCTAGTAATTGATCAGTCTAGGAAATCATTTCTGGTAAAACCATATGTTTCTTTACCTAGTTTAGAATTTCCATCTTTATTCACAAGGATAAAAAAAGACTTAGAGGAGACCCTCAAATTTCCATTTCTGAAGCACGATGCCAATCTTTGCTCAAACACGCTGTTAAGCAAGGAGTAACACATTCTTATACCTGCCTGACCCCAGATCTTGCAAACTCATAAAGTCATTAAAATTAACCAGCTTACATTTCCTATTTGGATGATACAAATAATTTTATTTGACTGAATCTGTAATGGATTTAGAAAGACTGCTTTGTATTCCAATGTATCCAGACACCACAAGCCCTAAATATTTGTGGGATATTCAAAACAAGGATGCTGGGAGTCAGGAAAAAGGAAAAAAAAAAGAAAATGAAAAGAAAAGAAAACAAATATTGGAGGCAGAAAATGACATAGACATCTGTGCTTTCCAAAAGTACTGGCCAGCTGAAGAATGCAGCCCTTTTCATTGCCACTTCTGTCAACATATCACTACTGAACATCCTACCAGGTCTTAGTTTAAAAACTACAACAGCAAACACCCACATTTATACCCCTCACTCAACGCTAACACTTCCAAGACTGCACATTCTTGAAACTCAGAGAAAAATAAGCAACAACTACTGCTAAATACCTGCAGTTTGTCACTGGAGCTCGAGACATACTCCGACCCCTTTTTAACTCCAGAATACCAGAGCTACGTGTGACACTGCTATTTGATGTAGCCAGCCCAGGCCACAAGGTCCAACAGATGACTGCATGTCCCGATAGAATAACACTGGGATATATTTCGCTCCTTCGTTTGTTTATGAGAACAGACTGCCCCTCTCAGATAAACAAGGCTTAAGGTTTCACTCAGAATAGCCCACCTTCCAAACAAAATAAAATTAAAAATCTCCCCTCACTGTATACTAGTGAAAACTTGGTATCCAGCTAAATAAAATACTGCCTGCCTTGTCTTACAGCATTAATCTCCACTGGAAAAGAAAATCAGGCATCTCAAGCTGGTGCCTTTTGGCTTTAGCACAGGGCAGTTCCAGGGAACTGCTGTCAGCAAAGAAGAAAATTCTTGAAGAGAGCATTAGGAGCCTGCCACTTGTGGGAAGTTAATGCCGTGTGTATAATTCAAGCAGCTCACCCTTGTAAGTCTGTATGTGGGGAAAATCCGATTTATACATAAACATAAACCTCTGAAGTAAATTCTGATCAGGGATGACCAGAGATTTAACTCTCTAGAAAGAAGAATGGGAGGACTCTGTTTTCCTGTAATACCCTGGCAGCCTTTTCCAGTTGAGCAAGGCTTTCTTTCAAGAATTGATAACGAAGTAAATAATTCCAGTTTCTGCGGCACAGGGGAGACCAGTTAAGGACGCTCTCCAAGACCCAAAGCAATCATTCAGAACAGTAACTTACATAACAAGAAATTATCTTTGTTACAAAATTAGGTTAAAAGGACCTCAGATACTGTAATGTTACAAAAAATCAGGACATGCCTTGAGAAGATTAGCTGGCAAGCAGCCTCCTGAGATAAATGCGCAACTTCAAGAAGATTTTACAAGCTAAAAACCAGTTTAAATTCCAGAGAGACACACAAGCCTTTCCCGTTTAAAAAGGTCCTTCTTGCCTTCCCTCTGCCCTCACCTTATTCCCGAGCTCTTTTTCCAAACCATCTTTAGTTAACCAGTGACCTGGAAATCTTATTTCGCCTCCCCCTCCCCTTTTCAAATTTGTCACTTTAAACACACAAGGTTTAATTTCTTAATTGGATTAAATTTTTCATTCAGGCTAAGCAGAGGGGCCCCGCAGCAAGCGCGGGGAGGGGAGCAGAGCCCGGCAGCCCCGCACCCCGCGATCCAGCCTGGCCCGCACAACCTGCCCGGCCCGGGAGCGGCGGCGATTTCTCCGGCCAAAAGACACACGGAAAAAAAAAAAAAAAACAAACCACGACGACCATCTGCAGACTTGCTATTCCTTGTGAGTAGAAGGGCTGTGGCCGCACCGAAGGGGTTAAACCGCCGGGCAGGGATTTTTGAGTTTTGTTACCGTTTTCAACAGCCAGAAATCCCAGACCAACACCGGCCTCATCCGGCAGCCGGCTACAGCGCCAGCCAGCACCCCCGACAGAGCCCAGTCGCGATAGGGCGCGGAAGGGGAGCCCCGAGGCGCCCACGGAGCGGGGCTGCGGGGCCGCCACGGCCACCCGCGGGTGGGAGCAGCCGTGTCACCCGCGCTGCCCCGGCTCGGGAGCTGCCGCCCGGCCCCGCTCCTCGCTGCCGCCCGGGGAAGGCGGAGGTTCAATATTTATTATTCATCCTCCCCGCTCCCGCGAGGGT
>VZRX01020997.1:0-12041 GCA_013398075.1 Notiomystis cincta | reverse complement strand
ACCCATTCACCCTGAATTTTCTGATGGACCCCACAGATCCCTCGGTGCCTGTCACGGCCGACAGCCCCTCAGCTCCCCTCGATCCCACAGGCGCGCGCTGCTCACGGACTCGCGTGCCCCTCACGGACCCCCACCGCACTTTACGCCTGTAGGCCGCACTGCATCCCGCCGATCCCGCGAAGCCCTACCAGCCGGACGTACCGCACACAGCTCCCGGTCGCGCGAGCAGCCCCAACCCAACACAACATTCCTTCAGCAAAAATACGAAGCATCGCCGCCGCCTCAGTATTCAAGCCTCTCCCGCTTCTCCATTGACNAAGCTGGACATCACCCTCCCCTGCCTGAGAGGCTGCACATTCTCCTTGCTCAGCTCCCACTCGTGGCTGCCCTCCTGGGACATGACCACCTCTCCTTTAATCCTGAAGTTTAACAAGAAATGGATACCTGTAAGGCTAGATACTGACCTGAAACCTGACAGAGACAGCTTTCCTCAACCCATTCACCCTGAATTTTCTGATGGACCCCACAGATCCCTCGGTGCCTGTCACGGCCGACAGCCCCTCAGCTCCCCTCGATCCCACAGGCGCGCGCTGCTCACGGACTCGCGTGCCCCTCACGGACCCCCACCGCACTTTACGCCTGTAGGCCGCACTGCATCCCGCCGATCCCGCGAAGCCCTACCAGCCGGACGTACCGCACACAGCTCCCGGTCGCGCGAGCAGCCCCAACCCAACACAACATTCCTTCAGCAAAAATACGAAGCATCGCCGCCGCCTCAGTATTCAAGCCTCTCCCGCTTCTCCATTGACCGCGCCCCGCCCCACCTGATTGGCGCCGTCCTGCGTCTCCCCGGGGCATCACGGGAAATGTAGTTTTCTCCGCCACTGCGACGGCCCGCGGAGAAACAATGTTATAATTAATGAGCTTGCAGTTAATCTCCTCTAAAAGGCTCTCATTCCTGCTTGCGTCAGCTCTTGCTCTTTCTTTCTGCTAACCACTGGCATCTGCTGATTCTCCATGTTATTTCTCGGATTTAAATTAATCCTGGTATTTTTCCTGAGGCTCTCACTTCATGCAACCGGTGATGTTTGGTGTCACAGAAAACCTCACTTTTTGGGTATTCCTGAAAAAAAAACCATAGTTTGACACTTCTAAAAGTGGCTCCCAGAAGTGTATGGCTGTGTTAATTTGATGCTCATCCCCATCAATTACCTTCTCTCCTACAGCATTCCAAGGAAAAACTAGTAAGTCTGACCAGCTACTCTGTGATTTACAGGAGCTTGGAGTGACTGGAAGTGTCTAAGACCAGGTCGGACGGGGTTTGGAGCAACCTGGTGAAAGGAATGAAAGACTTGTCTTTACAAACAAGCTGTGGATCTGCTGGTAGATGAAATTAGCATTGAGAGATAAGAGAAACAATGGGAAGAGATTCCATAGGAAATCCACTGATTAACACCAGGAATAGACAGGAAGATGTGTGTGTATTTGGAATATAAAGTAGAAAGGGGTTTTAGGTATCAGGCATTCCGGGAAGTCTGTACCTCTCAAGGACCTCAGCCAATGGGGAAAGAGAGAGGGACATGCCACTGGGAAAATTAGGATAAAAGGAGGCTGCGTCCTCCAAAAATTTGAGAGATCCCAGGGGAAATGCCCCATGGCCTCTCCCTTTATTCTAATAAAGCAAAAAGCGACTCCTCTGTCTCCTTTTTGGACATAAACCTCTGGTGTTTGTGGATTGATTTTCCTGACACTGGGATAGTGCAAGGTTTCACTGTTCATGGCAGGGTGTGCAATGGGACGGGGTTTAAGGTCCCTTCCCACCCAGAACAGTCCAAGGATATTATGAATATCTCTGCACTGCTTCCAGGGTCAGAGCATGATTGTGCAGTGAGACCAATTTTTTCATGTGCTTACTGACAGGGCAGCGGTAAGAGCTGGGGTCTAACAACCTGGGCAGAGGGTACAGCGCTGGAACAACGCCACATGCTTACACCTTGTTCTCCAGCAATCCCTGGTGATCCTGCAGGGAACTGCAATGAGCTGGGGCTGGTTGTTCACCTCTCTGAAAGTTGAGCTCGTCATAAAATCCAACATCTGCGGGGTCTCAAAAGTACAGATGTCTTGCTCCCTTGTGCATTCAGATCTGTAAACACTGATGTATGAGGCAGCTGCAAAACAAACAAACAAACAAAAATTTCGATAGACTTGGACAGGAATATCCTGTCAGGATCACAGGTTAGCTGCCTGCTATTATTGAGAAGGGGATAAATAACAGAGATATTTATCAAAAAGAAAACTGAATGAGCAAAAAGTGTTGGGTTTTTTTCTTCACAATTGGCCCTAACTCACACACTCTGAACGTTTTTGTGATGCCTGTGACTTAGGAAGCTTTTGTATGCACAGAAGAGACGAAGGGCGTAGATGGGCTGCTGTTTCTCCGTCACCTGGGCAAGAAGCTCATGGAGGAGCCCGAAGCGGGGAGAGCGGGCGGGGGCGCTGCCGGGTGGGGCTCGATCGGCCGCTGCGGAGCTGTGACGTGAGGGCGTGTGTGCATCTGTGTGTCCGTCTTTCTGTCGGGCTGCGTCTGTGTGATGGGCGGCGACAAATGCTGCTCTCAAGAGGGCAAGGGTGGCCGCCAATCAAAGGCGGCACCACCCAAGAGGGCGGCCCGGCCCGGAGGCCGCGGAACCGGTCGGCACCGGCTGCTGTCAGCACACAAAATGGCGGGTCCGGCAGAACGCACGTGATACCACACCTAAGATGGCAGCCCTCGCCGGAAATAGCTTCTGCCAGAACATAAAATGGCGGACTCAGACAGCAGTCACGTGATGCTACATAAAATATGGCGAGTTTCCCGGGAATTACGTCTGCCAAAACACAAGATGGCAGGTTTGGTTGGAACTCACATGGACCACACCTAAGATGGCGGCTTAAGCGTACGGTGCCCTTTCCAATACGGCGACATTCTGCGCATGCGCCTTAGGGTAGGGGCAAAAAATGGCGCCGTGAAAGGCGGCTCTCTCTAGAAAGACGTCTTCGTGGCCGCCTGAATCCGGCCACGATCACAACCGCGATCTCCCGCGGCGCTTCCCGGTGGGGACATCCCGGTCGGGAAGCGAGCGTTGGCTCAGCGGCGTCTCGGGCGGGCGGAAGGCGGCAGCAGGCAGTGGCGGGGCAGCCTCTGTGGCGGTCGCTGAGGCGAGAGGTCCCCGAGAAGGTGCGGCCCGGGCCCGGTTCTGCGGGGGCTCCTCGCGCTCCCGCCGAACCCCGAACCCCGGCGCGGCCCTGCGGGGCGATGGCGCTGCGATTGCGCTGGGGCTGCTCCGCCGCGTTCCCTCGGGAAGCAGCGGGAGCAGCTGCTGTGTGAGGCCCTCGAGGAGATCTTCCATCGCCCCGGCCCGAGGAAGACTTAAGAAAATAGAAAATGGTCGAGAAAATAACACAGACAACCTCTTACAGACATGTTGGTGTCAGTGATGTTGGGCCCTGCGTCACCGCAGTGGAAAGAGTCTGTAGAGGCCCTCTGAGGCAGACACCTCCGAGGTCACTGTGCCGGGCAGAGATGGATTTGCCCCTAGCTGTTGCTCTGCGTCAGTAACAGTTTGTCCTGGTAATTGGTGTTCCTGCCTTGAATGTCATTGCTGCATTATTCCTTCAGACTGATGCTCTGCACCAGCACTTACAGCTCCTGTGCTCGGGAGTGATTAATTATGGTCTATTAGTCCTTGTTATCAATAATTTGTGTAATTTTTATCAATATACCTGGCCTGTTGCCCTTAATCCTGTGGGACAGGGTTATATAGAGGCTTGATCACACCTTTAAAGCAGTTTTTCTCCCCCAGGTCCCAGTAAAACTGATTGAGATCCCACACAGGTGATGCTTTGGAACGACAGGGTTAATGTTAAGTCTTGCCAGATGATTTTTACGAGGTTAAATTCCAGTGACTCTGTACCAAAAAACAGAAACTCTCAAGCACAAGCAGCTGTGCTGCAGGACTTGGTAGCCTTGGTGTGCCCCTGCCAGCACCTGTTCAGGTGTTCCTGTGGACCATGGGGTCCAACTGCTGCCTCAGCACTGCCAGGGTCACTCCTGTCCTGTGTCCCCAAGTGCCACATCAGGAACCACCCACCAAGTGACCAGAATTGGGGTGAAGGCTGCAGGCACTGACAGTGTCACTGCTTGCTGGCAGTGGGGCTGGGGGTTCTCAGAGGGGCTCCAAGGCCCTTCTCCCTGGCCTTCCCAGGCAAGATGGCTGTTCCGGAGAGCGCAGTGTGCAGGGGGAGCAGCCCAAAGCCAGGCTTGGGACCATTTCCCAGCAGTTCAGGGAACCTGTTCCTGGAGCACCTTGAACTCCCATGTGCTCAGCACCTTTTCCTTTGGGTTTTTATGCACTTGGAATCAAATTTCGGGATCTACCAGTGAATTCAGTGAATTGTCTCAGCCAGAGACCTTTTTGCTGACCTGAAAGTAGCTTTTAAACTCCAGACCCACAGGGCTTGCAGTGTTTTCCAGTGCCAGTGAGAAACACCGTGGAAGATCCTGTTCAGTGATGCAGCTGCCCACAAGAGCTGGGTCAGCTGGGATAGTCCTTGCTGTGTTGTGTGTTCTCTTCACTCAGAGGAGGAAAAACCACTTGGCTGCCCCATGTGGGATTGACTGAAGCTGTGAAGTGCAATCCAGAGCATCTCCAGGCTGTTGTGTTTGGTGCTCAGACAGCATTCCAGCTCATCTGTTTCTGGGGTTGGATGTGCATTTCCACAGTTACTCAGACCGGGAAAAGGCCAAGGGGATGGTGGAACGGGCCTTCTCCCAGGCCTGGACACACTCAAGGCAGGGATGTTTTTTAAATGTTTGTGGTCTTTTATTTCCCAGTTCAGGGCTAAGTTGGTGTTCCCTGAACTGGATGTGGAGTGAGGAGGTCTGTGTTGGGAGAGTGGGGGAAAGGGACACGGTTGGTATGTCCTGGGTGGGCAGAGAAATCTGATACTGTATTTAATCAGTCCGGGGGTGCAAACGTGTCTCAGGTGCCAGGGGCTCACGGCACAGGAGAGCAGGGGCTGATGGACACTGGCACTGAATGTTGGGTCATGGCTAGAAATGAGCAGCTGGACCTCCCGCAAGGCTGTGCTGCGTGTCGATTTGGGTCCTGTCTGCCCACAGAAGGGTGTGACAGCTGGGGACTGGGCAGGTTTGGGGGCTGTGCTGTCCCAGCCTCTTTAGTTCTTGACCCTGTTTGTTCCCTTTCAGTGGAAAAGCATCCCTGCCTGGCTGGTTGTTCCTTGCAAACAGCAGAGCCCAGCCCTGAGGTTCCTCGGCACAGTGCGACCCACGGTCACTGTCACCTGCCCTTGGCACAGTCACTGGAGCTGCCTTTGCCATTCCCTGCTGAAGGGTAGGATCTGCCCAGAGCCAGGAGCACCCAGCAAGATGCAGCCCCTCTTCCCCTCTTTTCCAGGAGGTGAGAGGTGGGGGTCAGGAGCTGGAAGGGATGTGTTCCAGGCAGAGGAACGGAGATCACTGGGAAGACTTCAGCTTCCAGCAACTCTGTCAGTGCCAGAGGGACTCAGGGCTAGGGAGAGAACAGGGCAGCACTGGGAACCCTGAGGCTGTACGCAACTCCAGTGGGCAAAGGAATGAACATTGGAGAGATGGCAAAACAGTGGGAGGAGTTTGAAGGAGAAAAACTAAACTGGAATTTGGCTTTTGGCATTGCTGTGTCTGGTCTGTCACCTCCAGGCATGAAACTGGACTTTGAACATGTCCATGGTGAGTTGCGTTCTGTTCATGGGAACACTGCACAGGAAAAGTGAGATGTAAAGGCATGGGGCAGACCAGAGGGTTCCTTGAGCCTGAAGGATCATGGCAAGTGCTGCCCTGGAAAACTCCAAACTAAAAGTAATCAAAATATGAACCAGTTCTCATTAAACTCAGCTTTTAAAAACTTTATTCAAGATAAACAAAGATGGAAATGCCCTTGGCAGGAAAGCACCTGTGAAGCAAAGAGAATTAAAATACCTGTAAGCAGAAAACCCAGGAGAAATGGCTGCTGGCTCCTGGAGTCCTGGTCTTTTCAGGCAGGTTTTCTGCTGGATTGAAATGCAGTTTTGCCTTCTGGGACTGGGACCTGCATCCCCTGGAAGGAGAAAACATGGGAAGAGTGCAAGTAGGAAGACAGTTTTGACATCGGCCCTTGGATTCCAGTTCCTCCTGGATGGCCTGTGCTGCTTGACATCTAAAGAAAATCAGTCCCTGTGTGTTCACCTGTTGAGCTTGAAGGACACACTGGACATGAAATTCCAGGAGCTGCCATTGTTGCAGTGGCTGAAGTGAGAAGCAGTGGAAGCTGTTTTCTGGCTGCTTATTGCCCACCTCCTCCTCAGTCCCCTGGAGCTCCAGGTCCTCCCACACATCACTTCTGCTTTTCCAAGGGTTTTGCTGGAGGGTTTCTAAATGTAGCAGTGGGATTTGCTACAGCTGGAAATTATTTCTGTTTCAGGAAGCGTCTCATTGTATGGTCTGTGATTTACCATTCCATGGCAGGTTAATTGCAGTAGAAGCAGACAGATGAAGCCACAGAGCCTGGCCTGGATGCCCCAGGCCCTTGCCATGCCCAGGGGTTGCTGCTTGGTGTTGATTCTCCACAGTGCTGGTCCTGCAATGCCTGCTCAGGGCTCATTCCTCCCTGTTCGTTCCCAATTATTCTTGGAGCTAGGGGCAGAAAATGCTGCTGCTGCTGGGGCTGAACTGTCTGCAGTGACTTGCTAGCTGGCCAGGACTTGTTGCTGTGGACTGAGCCCTGATGCCTGAATCCTGCCCAGGCAGCAAGGACTGTTCCCAAATGTCATCCCCCAACTCCAAGCCCTGGTGCTGTTTTAGTGGTACTGTGAGCAGCTTTGTGCTGCAGCTTAGTTAAGTCCAGTTCAGTATTGATTGTGTGGGATTTTTGTGTGAGATAAAAGTCCCTGTCAATTACTGTTAACTGCTCCCCCTCTGGAATGGCTGCATCCCTGGATTGTGATTAACTTAGCCATACTCCTGCAGCAGTTCTCTGCTGCTCTCAGGAGAGGACAGAGCTGAGGCTCCTGAGCAAAGGGAGAAATGATCCATCAAAGCCAGGGCAGTGCTTACAGCCTGAATCTGTCCAGCACCTCCTGTTTTCAGAGTTCCCATGACTGAGGAACAGAAACAAGGAAAACAGGCTGTTTCTTTGCTCTCTCCATCTCCCTCCTCATAACTTCCCTCATGTGCTCCATGTGCCAAGGCCCCATGTCTCTGAGAAGTATTCCTGGGCAGCTGCCACCCCGTACTTTACAGATAAAGGGCAAAGAGCATCCAGGTGCAGAGGGGTCTTTAGGACGTGCCAGTCCCTGACTGTGTCCCCCTGCGCTCGTTCTCATTCTCCTGCGTGTTACCACCTGCGCTGGAGAGACCTCCATGGCCTGGGGTTCTTCTAAGAAAGTGATCATATTAAATCCATCAAAATTTATGCTCACAGACACTTAATTTCTGACAGAAAACATAATTTTAGTTTTGCCTTTCCCACATTGTTTCCAGGTGCTGCCCAGGGTGGGCAGCTGTGTGCTCAGTGAGCCAGGAGCCTTTCACTTCCACAGTGGACCTAATTTTCCTTTTCTCCTCTCTTTCAGGACAGAAAAAAACACTGAAGTCATGCCATCTTTGCCAAAAGCTTTGGTGTTTGGGCACCCAAAGCGAAGAGGCTCCAGCCCCAGGGGCCTGCACTGGAGGGCCCCTGGTCCTGCCCATGCTGTGGGGTCAGTCAGAAGGATACAAGGTTCCGTTTTTCCTCTCTGCTGGGATTAACTGCCTAGGGAATGACACTTCTGACAGCCTAGTCCTATCTGTATCTGCTGGAAAAGGGCAGAGGTGAAGAGGTGAATGCCAGAGTTCCTTGGGGATGATGGAGTTGTGGTGTTTGGCTGTGCAAAGAGAGTCAGGTTCAGCATTATTTGTGTGTCTAAGGACAGGTTTGGGAGCCCAGAGAACTGAGCTCTCAGTGTATTCCCAGCTCTCCCTGGAGTGGCAGCTGGTGCAGGGCTGGGTGACAGCCTCTGGTGGAGCATGGAGCAGGTACTGGCCCTGGCACGGACATGGCAGGGGGTGGACTGTCAGGGTTTGGGAGCAATGGGAGGAAAATGAGGGATGGTGCTGGGCAGAGCAATTGGTTTATATTCGTGTTAGCGCAGCTGTGCAGGGCACTGGGATCTGGGTAAAACTCCAGCTCTCCTGGTGTTTAGGGATGCAGGGTCTGAGGGACTGGATTTACCTGTGGCTTTCCAGGACAGTGGGAACAAGAGGATATGTGGTGCCAGAGCTGTGTCTCATAAGGTTGTGTTTCTCTCTGGGGACAGGGAGTCTCTGGGCTGAGGTGAGATTGCTGTGACTGTTTGCATGAGCAATCCAGGGAAGAGGGATCTTGGAATTACAGATGCTGAAGGAACCATTGCCTTAGTTCTGTTTGGTTTGTGTCTGTGAGGACTGGGATTTGGGCTGGAGAAGTGCTGTTGGATGGAGTACATTTACTCCATGGATGTGTAAGGAAGGACAGGGAAGGGGAGTATTTATAAACTGTTATCAATATTACATGCAAATTCAGGATGGAGCGATGATGTAGGTGGGTGGGTTTGGCCTGGGCCTGTCAGGATTAGCCACAAACAAGCCAACCAAGCTCCTGACCCCTCAAGCGATGTGTGAAACACTTCTACAGAAACCCAAGTCAATAATGATTTAAGAGGAAAATAGGTAATTGTTTAAGATCTGTGGGGAATTTCCTTTGGAATTATCAATCAGAGAGTGGGTCAAGGCAGAGCATATCTTTTGGCTCTTTTCCTGGTTTGTAATTTCCTCTCTGGTTTAAAGTTTGTGTGCTCCTGCTAATAAGCACTGTGTTTTCACCTTGAAATTTGGGGTGATTTTGTTTCTTTAGGGTTTTTTTCCACAACTGAATCATCCCTTCCATCAACAGAACATGTTGTTCTACGTGGCTGCTTTGCTTATGGGTCAGAGACAGAAGGGAAATGACTTTTTATGATCTTGACATTTTTGCAGACAGAAGAAGTGAGACATCATCTTGCTCCTCCCCAAAGCACTGCAGGGACACGGGAGTAGCTCAGTACTGGCACAGTTCTCTGAGAAATGACAACATTTGAGAGGTTTAAATGTTAATAACAACTCTCTTGTCTCTTGGTTGCAAAGATTCAGTCCTGCAGTCCCAGGCTGAGGAGGGAAAAAAGGAACTTCTGCTATTCATGGAAAAGTTCCTGCTATTCCTTATGCAGACTTTTAAATCTTTAAATGAACTACTGTCCAGTATCCATAAGCAGAGAATGATTGATTTGAGCTAAAAATTCAGATACTCAGTATTGGACAGGTAGGGAAAATTTTTGCACTAAACTTGAGGTGGCCTTTAGTGGAAAGCATGAATATTTTGAAGTGAATTGTGGCAATAAGTGGTGCACAGGTAGGGAAAATTCTGGGGGTAAAACTGGAGATAATCTCCAGAGTAGGGAATGAATACTTTCTTGTAAAAATGAGGAAATCAGAAATGGACAGACAGGGACAATTTGGGGGGAAAACTTGAAGTGATCCCTAGGGAAGAGAATGAACATCATGAGCTAAACTGAGAGTCACTTGTGGACACATAGTGAAAATATTGGGGATAGAAATTGAGATATTTTCCAGGATAGAGAATGAATCATTTGAGGTAAAAATGAGATAACTAGTAATGGACAGATAGGGCAGATCTTGCAGGGAAAACTTGAAATAATCTGTATGACAGAGCATGAACATTTTGAGGGAAAATGAGATAAATATTTATCCTTTTTGATAACTTAATCTCCACCCTGCACGAACAATTCCTTGATTTCTCCTGGAGAAAACCTCATACCATGGCAGAGGCAGTTTCCAGAGGAGCCCAGATCTGTGTTTGGAGCAGAGAGTGCTTAGAGCTGTGATTGCCTGTGCTGCCCCAGCCTGGCAATATCCACATGGAACAGACTGGGCAGATGGGATTAGCTGGAGCAAAATCCCTTCATGGAAGAGGTTTTCTCCTGTGCAAACCAGGCAGGGGGCAGGCAATGAACTTTGGAAATCATCTGATTTCCCCCAGAAAGCATCACTCACATCAGCATGAATGACATGACCTGTGCCCACCACTCAGGATTCACCCAGCCAAAATCGAGAGCAAAGGTTTGGGTTTAAGAACTTGAAATAATTTTGAAAAAGAAGAAATCACATTTTTTTCTCCCTTTCTTTCTTTCAGAGGACTTGCCTCTGTGGATGTGTGCTGAGTTGTCACTGCAGGGGACTGTCAGGCCTGAATGTATGTGCAATAACCCCAGGGATTCCCTGGGACACCTGGGGCCCATCCCAGCTGCACAGGTAGGCATGGGAAGCTATTCCACAAAGATTAAATTGCCATGAGCCAGGGCACTCCAGGGCATCCTGGAGAACGTGCAGAGAGCAGGAAAGAGACACTGTTACAACATTGATCCTGCTCCCTGCTTTCCCCGTGGGGCACGAATACCATTTCATCCTGATCCTGAGAGCTCCAAGGAAAATAACCACTGAGATGGCACTGAGGCTGCCACTTTCCTGACACTCCTGGCCTGGAACCACAGCCCAGCAGCTTTCTGTGGGAGCCTCAATTACTTATGCAGGTCAGTTCCTCCTCCGTTCCTGCACTCTGGGCAGTTCCAGGAGATGTCTGATCCCTTCCCTAGGCCACTGCTGCAGCCTAGGGAGGCTCTAAGACACAGCTGGGCTGCGATGGAATCAGCACTTCCAGAGCCACCTGCCAGCTCCGGCCCTTGTGCCACTGTGAGCTGAAATAAAGCCTGGAAACTTAATTTTTAAGGTAAACACAACCCCAAATCTCACTCACTTACTCAAGAGTAAAAAGGTGTGCCTGTATTTACACACGTCCAGAGAAATATTCCTCTAGAGAAGTCTTGGATTTATATTTTTATCAGTTGAACTGGCACAGCTGCCAGCTGATGCCATTAAATTCTCCATCCCCAAAATCAGTGGTTACCGTTGGCTGTGGGCTTTTTACAGTCACACAGTTAGGAGTGACCTCTAGCCAGCCTCACTGCCCAGGAGAGTTCAAAATCCTATTCCTCACTTCTCTAATGACTCTCCTAAAATCCACTCTAGATTGTGCAGAAAAGCTCCTTGGTCCCATTTGGAACTAGACATCTACAAAAGGCATTATCAGTTATTCCAACTGAGTAAAATAACTATTAAGGAAAACAGAAAACAATTAAACCAAAAAACTTTTGTCTGAAGTTTTTCTCAGGAAGGAGTTGGGAGCTCATCAGAAAGGCTCTCACACAGGCAGTGTGTGTGATGTAAAATACATATGTGCACATATAAAAGACCATATATAAAAATATATTTATACATACCTATTAAAATATATAATACATATTTATATTACAGAGTATCTAACTCACAAATATCTACCCTATATATATATATATATATGAAAAACCACACATATTCTTATATCACAAACTCTACCTAGGAATTACCCCCCCACACCTGTAACATTTTTAGGGAGCCTAAAATTAAACACATGCAGTGCTGCACAAAGGAAAATAAACCACGATTTTTTTCAATTGATTCCAAGATGTTTTCCTGGATGCGTTGCTGCGTGTGTTTTGCAGTAAGCTCTTGTGGCTTATCCATGAAGTGTACTTGGAATTGTCAGGATCATGCAACCCACTTGGAATTTTACTGTCTCTGCAGTATCCAGTGGCATGAGTTTTTTCAAAATTATTTCTCTCAGACCACAAGTTCCCTCTCACTTTTTGCATCCTGGAAATGCAAGAGGGAAATAGACAAATGTACAGTTGAACTGAAACAAATAAACCCCGCCATTTTCCTTTTTTTTTTCCTCCAAAACAGCTTTTAAGCGTATCACAGAATAATGGAATCCTGGAGTAGTTTGGGTTGGAAGGGCTATTGAAGCACATCCAGTCCCAGTCCCTTCCACTGGATCAGGCTGCTCCAAGCCTCATCC
>VZRX01020996.1:236455-357491 GCA_013398075.1 Notiomystis cincta | reverse complement strand
TTTGGACAATGCCCTTAACTACATGTTTAACTATCAGTCAGCCCTGAAGCCACCAGACAGTTGGACTAAATGATCTTTGTAGATCCCTTCCAACTGAAATATCCTATATCTAGTTTTCTTTTTCTAATTTTTATTAGACAAGCTATTGCAATGCTGTTATTATCATTGTATATGTATTTATACCCCAGTTGAAGTCAGCAGTGAAACTGCTATTGATTAATTATCTGGAATTCTGGGCTATCAGCTTTGAGGTGTGTTTTGCATCCACAGTTGGATCTATTCACAGGTGTTCACAGGCATTGAAAGTTATAAATCTACTGCATAACAAACATTAAGCCTAGTGTTCACACAGAATTTTTGAAGGGCACTACCTAATCTGGTCAGGATCAGTCTATTTAGCTGCTTGTATTGTTACAATGCAGAGGAAACTGCTGGTCAAGGGAATCAAAAAAATGCTTCCAAGGAGCAACATGGCTTTTTGTCTTGGGAGCACAAATGTAATGCTCATGGAGCAGTACCTAGAAACAATCAGCCTGTACTGATGGACAGAAGAGTTTCTCTCAGGGGTCAAGCACAACTACAGTTGCAAAATATGTCTATCCTGGAAAGTGAACTGATGCATAAATATCTCAGGAACACACAGAAGACTCTGCTACACGATGGGTTTTGTGACCTCTGTAGGTGTTGCCTGTCCACTCCAGCTTCCTCTTACTCAGTGCACCCAGGCATGTGTTACCCAAGAAATGAGAGTGCTACCTACCACAATGATGAGGTGCCTCAAATTAGCCCAATGGCTTAACTTTCCCTTCTGGTTGTCCTAAATTCACAATGAACATGTTTATTTTTGATGGATTCAGTGGTCATTACTATTGCATTCATCAACTGGAGGCATTTCAAGGCTGAAGTGTATTAATTGAAATAAGTTAAATCAGCAGTCATCTCTGGAATTACTCCTTTTTACTTTCTTTCTTGAACTAGTTGGCCTTGATGTCTTTGATTAAATCACTTGAATAGTATTTCACTGGTATTTCTAATTTATGCCACTATTCTGCTAACTGCCATCCATAAATGATCAGGGCTAATTTCCATCTGTGGACATTTGAGAAACACTCCTTTATTCTTTATTGTTTTCTCTTCAAAGAGTGAAGGTGCTTCTACAATGGTTTGCTAGCTCTGGAAGCTTGCCAGCCTTACTACAATTTTCAGCATTGTTCATGTGAAGAAGAGTTTGGTATAGTGAATAAATGTATGCCAAGCTGGCTACAGGTCTATGCAGGATGTCCACAGAGATTAAAGAAACTTGTAGGTCAGTTGTAAGTAGTTCAAAGAGTCCTTCATTTCTGCACTTTTGAGATTTTGCTTACAGCTTCCTTATCTACCAAACTGAAATCCCATTTGGTACAAGCAGAACTTCAAAAAGTAGAGCTCCCTATTTGGCTCCTAGAAATAACATCTTTCCTTTCTTTGGCAACTACTGACCCGCTGGCCCTAGTGTCAGGAAGAAATATTAATTATATTGCCACTTTTAATCGCATCAAGGGAGAGGTCAAACCTTAAATAGCTCCATAAACAGCTTCACATAAATCAAAGCCTCCCTCTTTTAGAACCTGTAAAAAACTTTAAGTAATAAATTCACACAATCTATTTTGGAATTTTTTGGAATTTTGCTATATCACTGCAAGTTATTTGAAAATCAAAAGAACACAATTTACATCTAGAGTGCTTGTCTACTGGCACACTGTGACAGTTAGCTAAGGATTCACCAGCCTGGCCAAAGTCAAGAGCCATCCTTGGAGTTTAAGAACCTTTTTGAAGTTACCATTTGACTGACCTTTCTTGTCTTCTTAATGTCACACGAGCCAGTGAACTGAAGAGTAAAGTTCAGCTAAATCCAGGGCTGTGCTAAGAGCACTACACACGCACTTCCTTCAATTTGCTTTCCTTCCTGTCGAGCATGACGAATTAATAGAGCCCTCTGAAGTTTACTGATGCAAAGCATTCACTTGGATTCTCTTCCAAATTCAAATAACAGTATTCTTCTCTAGATCTTGATAACACTTTTAAGAAATTATGGAATCGCCACCCTTCTGGTTTCTCTGAAATAAAGGTGAAACCAACTCAGAAATACACTTCTCAGCTCTCTATGCTAAGGCCATTCAGGCTCTCCTGCCAATCACTGAGAAGGGAGCTTATTTCAAGAGCTCCCAGATCACAAATATTATAGTCACAGCTTCTTCCTGGTCTGCTATGGTAATTGCAGGCACAGAACTGCAGACACTGACAGGTAGAAACAACCATTCTATGTGTACCAACCTGGTAGAACACAAACCAGCCTGAGCACAGAAACTGTCAGCCTAGTTGTTAGCATCACATTATGCCCAGCAAACCTTGTATTGCAAACACTGCTTTTTTTCCACTGGTTATGTCTTCTGAAGTATCCTTTGAAGGATAAAGCCAGTATGATTAAGGCCAGAGAAATGAGATACTCAGCTACTGTTTCATTGGGACATGACAGCCAGATTCTGAATTAAACTACACAAAACCCTAAAAATTAACTCTCAGTCTACAGTACTCTTGCTGAGATTCTTCTGATTCAGACATTTTAGGAGTTCTGCAGTATGAAAACCGGTTTGTTTGTTATTTTTTCCCTTCACAGGCAGGCTTGCAGATGTGATATGCAGAAAATGTGATCAAACTTACTGATTACCCATGGGAATCTGTTCTTTTGACAATTCAGCCCAGGCTAAAATTTACAGTCACCAAAGCTGCAGAAGGCTTTACTCAAAGCTCATAGACCATGTTTTTAAAAATGGTCAACACTTAGTACTTCCTTTCATGTTTCCTTCCCTCTGTAAATCTAAGTCCTAAACTCTGCCAGATACACAAGTGTGCTAAACTTCTAATCTTGCAATTCAAGCTTTAATTCAAGCTTGTTCAGCTCATGGCCCATCAAGACCCTTATGTTTCTTGACCAGAGCTGTTACCCACCCTGTGCTGGAGTTGTTCTTCCTTTCCAGGTACATACAGGCTTTTGCTTTTATACTGATAGAGCTTCAAAAGGTTCCCATCTATAAGATCAACAAAAGTTAAAAAAAATATCTCTAACTCAGGAATATCAATACACATTTTCTTTATTCCTTGCTTCTCTTGCTAATGTTGCATGCTCTTTCATTTTTCATAATTAATTTAAATTACAAATTCTTTATTTGGTTAAATTTTTTTTAAAAAATAAAATGAGACTCAATTATATGTTAGTCCAAAACTGTATTTCAAACAAAACCATTTCCTTTTTCCTTATTTTAAACTTTTTCACAGCTATGGTGACCTTGTGCTAAAATTTCTGTTTAAAGGGGGAAGAATAAGTATGAGCCAATTACCTGTACACAAAGAAAAGTAAACCCAAAAATATTATGGTTCTTTTTGGAGATATATAAATTATTTCATTATAAGGAAAACAAATATTCAGAAACCTTCCCTCTTTACTTCTCAGTTTTGTTGCATCAATTTAAACAAGTTAAAAGAGGAGAAAACCAAATGATCACCAAAAGGTTGCATCATAAAATTATGTTTTTACATGTTTGGGGCTTTAGTAAAATCATCTGACGTTTCTCTGTTTTATTTCTGCTTCATGCTGCTTTTATCTGTCCATAGTTGGGTATTTGGACTTGAAATTGAATTCTTCTATGGTGTTGGAGAAGACAGGGCATGGGGAGATTCAGTCAAGAGCATTGGTCAGATATTTTGCTCCAATTAAAGAACTTCCATTATACAGGAGCTACAATACAGTGAAATATTAATGTCAGCACATGAATGTTCTGATTTTTAAGTGAAAGACCCACATGCCATCCTCTCCCACTCTCAAATTAGTTTAACCTCAACTCATCAAAAAAAACCAAACAAAAAACCCCAACAAAACAACAAAAAAAAACCCAAAACCAAAACCAACAACAATTAAAAAAAAAAACACCAACCAAAAAACCACAAACAAATAACCACACTTATCCATAAAAATATAACCATTTTAATGGAAGTTAGTAAAAAGTTCCATCTCCAACATAACCTGCTGATGTATCCCAATACATCATATATGTTTGCACATCCTCAGAATGAACAAAAACAGAAATTTATGTCTCAGCCTGGTGGGAATTGTAACCTATAGTACACCAGATAGAAGAAGAGTAATTATTCCTCCTATTGGAAAGGTAGGATCTGTCATATCTGTCCCCTTCAGAACGTGTACACTCCCTCTATGTTTTCAGGAGAGAATTCAAGGTTCAGAATAACAAAACTCCACTCTGGGTTTATGTTGCCCCAGTAATTGCAGTTCTGGGCCAGTATCAGACACCTCAAGTACAGGTCACAGAGCAGAGACCTTGTTCCTCTGTTTCCTCCTTGCTGACTCCAACCTACAAGGAGAAGCTGTCCAAAGGAGGAATTGTGCAGAAGTTGGTGGATTTAGTAGTATTGTAGTTGACCCAAAACCCAAGTTGTAGACAATTCAAATTGGATGCTCAGAATTAGCAAACTTCAATGACAACAATTTACCTCTATTTCTCTTTATCGAAAGATAAGAGTACCAACCTCTCTCATGTGAAAAGACATTAATTCTTATTTGAAAGACACATGAAACAGCAGTGATAAACACCACTGGAGAGACCTAGTGGAATTAATAATTGTCTCTCCATAATGAGATTGGCTAGCCAGCAATAAGTGAGATCTAAGAGCATGTAACAGAGAATTTTCAATAGCTACATCACATGCATGCAGGACTGGGGGTGCTTACAGACTGGGTAAAAGATGGCCATGCCTGTGTAATTAAACACTCTTATCAGGATGGACATACACACAGGAGCCAAGTTAAAACTGCACAGGCTACCTTAATTATGACTTTTCCTGACTTTGAAATTAAAAATGCAGAACTAGATTAAAAGAATGTGATTAAGATTGCAACGTCACTTGGCAGTGGTACCATGAAAAAATAGGCACTGTGATACAAAGTGAACTTGATCTTAGCAGAAGAGAGAGTCACAAGACAACACATTTGGGTCACTGTATTTTTTGTAATCATAAATCTAGATGAAGCAACAGCAAATACCAAAATTTAATCAAAAATGTTAATTATAATAAAGAAACCATCTTGCAAAACCCAGCAATATCTATATACCTGCCTTTTTAGTTAATTATTGCTTTTCAAACTATGTTTTCATTGCTTACCTATTCCACTTAGATGTAATGTCCTCTGGTCTCCTAGTTAATCTATTCTTGTTTCCTGCATTATATTGTCTATGTTTTTGGTGAAAGGCAGAGCCAACACACAGATTTTTTTAAAACCTTAATGAAATAAAAACATACTGTTTGATGCATGAGATTCATCTCCCAAACCTGACTTAAATTATTCGCTGATATAACTGCTCATTCAGTACAATATAGTCTTAGTATTGATTTAAAGCCCTATACACATGTTAGAGAAAACATAAATCCCCCCATGCCATTCTTGCCCTGGAACAGCTAAGAATGGATGGATGTTTTTGAAACACCCCTAACCACCCCAGTTCAGCCATCAAGAGCACCTGTGAAGGGTCATAACTACACTCTCTCATATTTAAGAAACAATCAAGAACAAGTATTCCCAACTAGTTTTGGAAGAATCTGAAGGAGGATGTGAAGCTGAATTGATGGCTTCAGGAACATTCAGCCATGGCAAGAAGGTCTGAGCAGAAGCTGTCACCATGAAAACAGTCTGCAAATAGAAAGCCTGAGACATTCCTCACGTTGCAGCAATCAGAGCAAAGAAGGAACATGGGGATTAACAGGGGAGTCTCTGAAAAGAGAAGAAAGCACACGAGCAAAGGAGGGTCAGAAAATCAGACTCAGATAGGAAAAAGCTCTGTATTCTTTGCAAAGAAGACTGAAAAGATAACTGTACGTGAGATAAGCCTTAATGGGAACAGGCCAAGGCAATAGGATCATGGCAAAATTTCAGACCTGTGTAAGAAAACATGTGAATTTACAATTCATAGCTATTTCCTTGTTCCAATACGAATTATATATGTACATTAATTTTAGGTAGGATTGGGAAAACTTATGGACTTCTAGATGGACAAGAGCTTATCTAGGAACATGTATAAAAATTAAGGGCATTTTTCTTATCTGGAGCAGTTGTCTGCTACTGCTAGGCCCATAAACAGCTCTAGAGATCCATTTAAATTAGGTCAAAAGCTGGATCTTTAAAATATAATATTATTATATAGTGTAATATCATTGTAGCAAGAATCCATTCTGAAGCATACTGGAATCAAAGGAAATGTTTCCAAAGGATTCACTGAACAACAGGTATTTTCCTCCATTTCTGCTGCTGGCATGTCCAGAGAAAAAGTGCAGGATGTGTTCAGTGTAGCTGCCAGGTAAGAATCCAGTCAAACTAGAATTTGTCCCAAGTTGATGTGATTATGTGCAAAACACGCCCCCCTGTCTGGCTGCTCCTGTATCCTCTGAGGAACAGGTTGAAAATAAATATCAAGTTGAATGGCTGATTTTTAAGGGGAATAAATTTTTCAAATTAATTAAGCTTTGTATTTTGTTGCTTCCCCTCCTCTGCAAATTAACCGTGAGTAGCTTAAAATTTTTATGGTTTCATATAAATCACAAATCAGACATAGAGTCTGATTCTGAGCAAGTTCAAAAAATTCACTTACTGGGGTTTTTTTCTCTGTTATCTGAATGGTTAAACATAGTAGGATAAACTTACATTTGAAAGAAAATAACCCCCCCAAACTATTTCCACAAATACTTACTTACATGTATTTAACATTTCTTGTTTCTCTGAAAAATTCTTCCAGCAAAGCTTTTCACAAAAGGATGTCCAAAGTAGATGGAGGGACACGAACATGGAATGCAAGTAAATATCTGAAAGCATTTTCATGCTGTTCACCCACATTCCCTTATTTGCAAGGGAAGGAGCCATTGTGTCAGCCACTTATGGCAATCAAGCACAATTTGTCACAGATGTCCTGGTAAGTTTTGATACAATATGAAATCAGTCAAGCTTCAAAAAGGTCTTGGTCACCAGTCTGTTCTTGGGGACATTACTCTGAGGCAGCCTTTAGAGACCTGCAGCTTTTATTGGCCTCATATCTGACAAACTAAGTATTTCACCCAGTCTTTTCCATCACCAGCTATCCTTGCTCATTATCCACCTAGGTGTGTTAACCAGTTTCTGATATGAAATAAAAACATGTTATTCTGACACTGTGGTTACTGTCTCCTAGCAACAGAACTTCTTCTTAATAAGGCACTTGTTATTTTCAGGGGTCTATCATGAATACTTTAAATAGCCTTAGTTTTCTGTACAGATTCCCTAACCTGATCAATTCTTTACTTTCTAAGTTTGATGACCTATGAAAATATTTTATAATTACCATAATAGCAGAATAACTTGATCTCTAAAATACAAACCTCTCTGCACTAATGTTTAATTTCAATGCTGCAGCTAAATTAAGTGAAAGAAGGTTATTTCTCACATTACCAGGGATTTCTGTTTAGCCAGTTTTATCCTCATGAGTACAGATTTTCATAAACATCTTTGTAAATTATTACAGTAGATCACAAATAAGTGCATCATAAAAAGAGAGGAGAGATTCATGTTGTACTTTTCAAATAAAACCAGTGATTTTTCTGGTTTTCACCAAGACATAGAAAGTGAATGTTTAAAAGTAAGAGACAGTAGAAGAGAAAGGAAAGCAAAAATCTGAGGAAATAATGGGAAAAGCCCAACTGAAATTACTTAGCATTTTGTTTTAAATTCACCAGGTATCTAAATTGCAAGTTTAAGGTAACAGAACACAATATAATTTGTATCTGATGGACTATTTCATTCTTGTAAACTTTTTTTGTTCTTGTCAATCTTATAAAATTATACCTTCTCAGAGTAATTGTGGAATTCATGCAGAAATAAGTGCAATGCAATTTTACTTCTAAAGACAAATCATTCATTTGTGAGAAATGAGCTTGAAAAAATATAATGAAGGTATTTATTACTTCAATAATTTTTAAAATTGGTCAAGGTGTTCTAATGTTCATATTTTGGTGACAATGTAGACATCATTGCAATTGTCACCTGCCAAAGACTGAATACACATATTAAAGTTATGTATTTCACTAATGTACCAAGTTGCAATGTCAATTTGCAAGCTGTCACACTGATGGTTTATCTTCTCAGATGGACCTAAGGAAAGCCAATATGCAGAGAGAGCCATCTGAAGAGAGGAAAAAGCAGCTGGAGGACAGAACTGAGCTCCACGTACGCTGACCTAGCGCAAGGTCACGGCAACCTCTCGGGACAGGAGCTCCAGGGCAGCTGAACAGGCAGCACATGTCACAGGCACACAGCTTGCTTTGTTCCACTGCTGAAAAAGGTGATAGAGAGCACTTCCTCTGGCAGCAGCTTCCTTTGGTAGCCTCTGACACACCCTACTAACCTGTGTTCCCCTGCTTCTGGAAGACCTTAGGAGGTTGGAGGGGGATATCTGGAAAGCTATGTCATAAATGTCCCTTTTTCTCAAGAACAAGGAATTTGCTGATCCAAGGCTAACTGTGGGTGAGCTAAAATGTCACCAGGGGACTGAGAGGGGGGTTGGGGCTGAGAAGTATTGAAAAGTCTGTTGTAATAGAGAGAGTTTCATGTTTCAATTGGCCCCATCTTTGTCAAATCTCACCCTTTAAAGTCATAAACTTGACTGGGCAGCCTAAAAGGTTTTCATTCAGTAGAATAATTATGACACAAACACTGTGCTACATAAGCAAGTGTCACAACAACATAAATCCACTCCACTGAACTTTTCAAAGAAAATACTTTTAAAATATTGGCCAACAATGAACACTAGTTGCCTAAGTAACAGGTGACAGAAATTGAAGATAATCATATATGGAGGAAAAAAAGTATTGGAAATATAACTGAAACCCAGTGGAATAGCATGTAATATTAATACAGTGGAATTCAAGTTTACCAGTGCCATGGTAAATCACTGTGTCTACATCTGCCTTTCAGCAGATAATGTGGAATTTAAGAACTATAGCACACAAACCCAAACAGGGGATACTGCAGGCCATCCACTCCTTTTGAGTAGCAATTATCACCAGAAAAACAGGTAAAACCTTTCTTTAATGGCTGCCCATGTTGTGCAGGATTGGACAAAAATATTCTTGTATTGAATGTCATTACACTTAGATTTTTAAAAAAGCACACAATTTGTTTAGTGAGCATTTGCAGCAGCAACAGAGGTAATGCAATACTGAGTTCCACTGACAAAAGAGGTAAAAACTGACTTTAAAAGTAGTGGCTGGTTTGGAAAACAGTTATTATGTTGTTTTATTTCCTTCAAGCAGCATGTGATACAGAAAATACTAAAGAACTTGTAAAAGGTAATGTTTCAGTCATGACTATGATCATGATATTTAAATAATAACTATTACTGTTATCATTAATATTAAAATTGCTTTGAAAGGACTGATGAAAGCCACAAATATATAAATAATGAGAAAGTAAAGATAATGACAGTAGAATCTACTGCTGTCAGATTCTACAGCAGAATCTTTTCTAAAGGATACAGGGCTTTCCAAAATGTTATTAATTATTGATAAATCTCTTGGGAAAATAAGGTGATTTGTACATGATTACAAAAATATAAAAATTGATTTAATTGTTAGAAGTCAATAAAAAGTAAAAAAAGAGAAGAGGTGGGAAGGTTGTGCTGATATGGGTCCTAAGATATCTAAATAGATAATTCAAAAATAGAGAGTATCAACAACAAAAAAAAAAGATGTTAGAAATAAAACTATTTCAGTCAACAAGTTCCATGGTAACTACATCTTCCCAATTGAATCACTAACCTTTTCTGACAGATAACAGTTTAATAATAACATTTCTGTTGATAAAACATTCAAATTAAAAAAAATAAAATTACTAAGTACTACATGACATCTTGATTTTAAAATCTTCCTGTTTTAAAAATGACAGTATACACAAGTAGCAACATCTAACATGTACTGAGGGTCTCAAAAACTGCTTTACCAGAGCATCTGAAAATAAAGTGACTTGGAAAATACTGATGAATTGGACAACTAAAGGGTGAGGTTCTTCAAAGATCTTTTTTGGTCTAATTCTCATCAGTATCTTTAATCAATGATTTGAGGATATTTTTGATGAATGAGAATAGAAAATCTTTGGCAGTTGAATACATTAGTTGACAGAGATTCATGGAGTGGTAAGTAATGAGGGAGCTGCTTACTGCTACAAACAATCTGAATCACTTGCTTAAATGGCCACAATTCATGAAAATGCTTTCAATAGATCCCAACACACACAAAATTCCTCTGTGAAGGAACAACTCAGGTTACAGTTAATGGGCAGGATTTTCACAGTTCACTCCTTTTATTGAGGAGAAGACAAAGGATCTGGTTTTACAGGGTGGAGTTTTTCTCATTTTAAAAATCAAGCTGACATCAAGGAAATTACATTTACACAGACAAGGACAAAACTACCCTCAGTGACTTAAAAACTGAAGAGAGAAGAAGAAGAACTGAATAGTCCCTGTTCCACAGTGCAGTCTCCTGAGCTTCCTATTTTCCCTGAATCTGGTGATGTTCTGGATACCCTTTTTTGGGGGGGAGAGTGAGGGGTGTCGGGGAGGGTGGAGGAGGTAAATGGGGATTTTTCTCCTAAAACTTTGGTTACCTATCCCTGTGTTTGTCAGCCACAGAAGGAGAACACAACTCTGCACAGACTGCCTGCCCAAGGACATGTGCTCCATCATCCAGCCAGTGCTCAGCCTGGACACAAGTTCAGGGCAGTCCAAGGTGAGTGCACCAGAGCCCACCAGCACTAAAAGCCCAGCAAGGACAGCATGGACAAGGTGTGGAGGCCCAACACAAAAGCCCAGGCACAGAATCATAGAACTCTTTTGGTTTGGAAGGGACATTAAAGACCATACAGTTCCAACCCCCCTGTCATGGGCAGGGATGCTCAATGTCAAAGGCCCAGACACCTGAAGCACCAAGTGACAGGGAAACAATATACTTGAAATTTCACTTCATGTACTGTCTAGTTAATTGCAAAGACAAAAAATAATCATCTTGTGCGTGGTGGCATCAGTACTGCTCTTACAAATACATTTGCAAACCAGGAAGGTTTATGCTGAGAGACTTGAAAAAATAGCTTTCTACATATTTTAATAAGAAATTCACATTCTAAGTCAGTTTACAAGGTCCCTAAACTTGGCAAACATAAAAGTAGTAGTATTAACTGCAATTGTATTTGGCAACTTCTGTAAGCTGTCAACAGTTTGAAATCTTCAAATGCATAAGAAATAGACAGAAACCATACAACATAATGAAGTTCACAAATAAAATTACTGGAAGGCATGTCTGCAGTATGAGTGGATAGGGCTTCAACATGTAAGGAAGTGCCTGACCACGCTCATTTATTCACTTTGCACAGCAACACCCAGGTGAACTAACCCAGATCCAAAAGTGTCAGTGCAGCACTTCTCTTCAGCTAATAAAGCTCCTCTGGCAGAGCTCGATAGCTCAGGGGCAGAGCCCACCTCCATGCCTGTTTCACTTCCATCCCTGGTACTACCTCAGACATTACTTGGCGTCTCTGCTCTGCAGGAGATTTACTGACTTGATCAAGAGGTGGTGTGACTTAGACTATTAAGCACCAGCTGTGAAGGAGAAGGATGTGTTTCTAGTCCTCAACCTAAACCCTAGATCTGCTTTCCTGCCTTTTTGTGAGCATTGCAAGAAAAAGCAGCGCTGTGCCACACCCGTGTAACTAACAGAATTCACTGGGAGACAAAACATGTGCACTGATGGAAGCAGCCATCATTAGCTGCATCTGAAACATTCTTCCTTTTGAATTAATGACAACGTCCAGTTTCATTCCTATGTTTAAGTATTTCTTTACTTGCCTCCAAAAGCAAAAAAACACCCTAATATTGCAGATATGCGAAGGTTCAGGCAAAGTGGAAAAATCTAGTAATTAGTTCATTAACAAGAACAAAATTCATTAAATAAGTATGTTATACTACAAATTTCTCTACTCTGGATGAGAATCAGTGCAGAAATACTCATGTCCTTGAGCCAGTGGAAGTTTTCTTCACCAACAACAGTGGAACCAAGGTTTAACTCAGAACCTCTGTTAATCACATGGACAGAGCAAGATTTATCACGTCTTTAATTTCTCACTTTTTAAGTCTTTGGGATTAGTTTTTGGGGAAGACACTCAATTTAGGGGACTGTTACTTAGCAACCATAATCTGTTTTAAAACAAAGCTGTAGCCTGTGCTTTTTTTCCCAGCAAGGAAATAGTAGATCTCTGTCCTTACATGCTTCTTACCAAATTAATAGCTAGAGCAAACACCGAGACTGAACATCAGTGGAAGGCTGCAAGCAAGCTACTTGTCAGAGAAGCATCCTTACATAGTTTGACCCTTCCCTTATTTTCGCAATCATGGCAAAGAAAGTCTCAGTTCTTAAAAAAAACCCTACAAAATTATTTGAAAAAAAATTTCCCCCAGACACTGGCTGCTGGCTGCTATAGAGCAGTCATGCTCATGGATGTGGGAAAAATTATTTTTGAAAAAAAAAAAAAGGGAAAAATAGATACCTGCTGTGTTTTGTTCTCTGCAATAAAAATGCCAAAGATAGCAAGAAAAGCCAGGGAATATGTAGTACCTAACTCTCAAAATCAAGTATCAGACCAGAACAACTTTCTTTCTCTACCCATCTAAGACTCAAGCAGAGACCCCACGAAGCTGCCAAGCAAACTGGAGCTAAGCTGGCTCAAATTGTATACTCTGAAAGGTTTTGGTGCTCCTAATCATTGTACATAACATTCTGAGCTACCCAAAGGCTTCAAGGAAAGGACAAGGCAACAACATGCGGCCTAAAGAGACTGTTCATGTCTTCTCCTAAACAAGGCACAGCTTCACCTTAGCCTGACCTTGCAATTACAGGCCACGGGGAATGGTTAGGCACTTGAAAACAGTCAGCACAACACATGGCAGAGACAGGGAAAGACTCAGAAGTACTGAATGCAGAGAGCCCTCAATAGGCAAGCTGTGAATTCTGGTTTCAGTGCCTGAGACAATCCTGCTCCACTCAGACCACTCGCTATTGAAATCTTAAAATACGACCTGGAAGCAGAAGAATCCTTTACACTTCCCCTTCCTTTGCAGATGAAACAATGATAAAAGTTTCTCCAGAGATGAGCTTCTAGCAATTTGAGGACATGATTCTGAAAAAAAAAAAAACCTCCCCAAAGTGATAAATTTAAATAACTGCAAAGTAAGCAAAGTGGGTTAACATACCAGCTTCCTCCAGCAGCAAGAACAGACTCTGAACAGTTTTTCCAGAGCAATTATTGAGAAGGTAAGGAAAAATTGCAATGCCACCTCAAATAACTCATGTCTATGTGACTCAGTTCAGGAATATTAATAAAATCCACACATCCAGAGCCTGAACTGATTAGAGTTTAGGAGATACTGGATTCTGAGCAATAACCTCCCAAATTTACCATAATATTCTGCACCTAGTGTCATTCATGTGGGGCAAAAATAACTTGTCAACTCTTGACAAACCCCTAAATCTTAGAAATATGCTATTTTAAACTGTGAATTTGTTTTGGCTTTCTTAACTAGTCTTGAGCATAAAAATTTAGGGATAAGAATGTCCTTGTATCACTCCTAGACTAGAAATTGTAGTTGATGTATGATTTCTTTTAAAAGTACAAACATTGACATACATGTATCTGATGTGCATCAAAAATAAACATAATGATTATTTGCAAATATGTCAAAATCCAAACTGATTTTGTAATTTATTGTAAAAAATTATACACACTGACCAATCTACAGGACTATTAGCAACAAGTATGACAAGTAATTTGCATTGCTTGCTAGGAAACCAATACCCTTCTTTTGCTCCTCCTAAATCAGAACTGGCTTTACATCAAGTGCTAGAGCTTAGGAGATCTAAAATATGTTTTCCTCTGTCTTATCCTTGTGTTTCACTGTGAAGGGGTTATTTCTCCCAGGAACACAGTAACAGCTGCTGGTTTTTTCCTCTATGATTGCACATGACACATTTCTCACTGGAGCTCTCAGCAATTTATTCTTATTGCCTTACTGCTTTAAGGGTTTTTTTTTTTCGACAAGTTCAGTGCTGTATACATAAAAAATTAGATATGAGGAGTGAGGGAAAAATCCCTTTAATTCAACAGATTGCACAAAATGCCTCTATGCCTGAAGATGCTAAAGCCATAGCTGGGTTTTGGGTGCAGGGAGACCATTATTTATTTCATTTTTTTAAAGGTGCAATATGTGCTAGACAACATTCATGTGGAGACTAGTGATTTTAAAACTGCCATTCAGTTTCCCACCTCCATCAGATAAGGTCAAGAATCTTGGAGAATTTACCTCAATGAGACAGGAAAGAGGTCACCCCATGGGGGAAAGAAAGCCTGTAAGAAAGATTGCTACAGAACCACACTGCTGTGTCAGAGCACGCTGCTGCTAACAGAGGCCATTAGCCAGGGTTTGCTTACATTAGTATGGCTAAAAACCAAGGGGATAAAATTCTATCACTGACACAGCACCCTGATTTAACTTTCACGAGTTTCTGACTGTAAAAAACATCAAGTGATCACATTTTTACATCCTAAAATTAACATTACCTCAATTAATTACAGCTTCAGCTTTGAGGACTCTGAGCTGTCGCAGCCAAAGACGAGAAAGGAACCCTCAGGAGGCCACTCAACCCTTATTTGTTCATTCAGAACATGAACACTAAATCTCATTGATCTTCTGATCACTACAAATTATTGGTAAGCTCTGCATTAAACCAGGCTGTTGTAAATTGGAGTTGACAGTATTATCACTGGAAGAAATGCATGAACTCTGTGTTTGCCAAAGTGTGACCTCCTGGACTAGTGGTATAGCACTGCAAGGACTGAGATTTTAAATCCAACTACCACTCTCACACAAATTATTTCAATCACATGACTAACTTTGCTAAATAACATTTTTTCACACTAAACACGCACTGCAACTTAAATATTAAATAACCCAAAGGGATATCAGTGCAACATTCCCATCTTCAGGTGCAGGCTCACAAGACTCACCTGCATCAGGACATTAATGCCCTTCCAGCCAGCCCCCTTCAGGGAAACCATCCTCTACAAACATTCTCACATTAGCTTGCATGCCAGCAGGATAAAAATGTGAAAGAACGAACCCATAAATTAAATGTGAGTGTTAAGACCAGAAAAGAAACCCTATTAACAAAGTGAGTGACCAGAATTTTTATATTACAGGAAGTAAAGAAATTACAGAACATAACTGGCAACTGATTTGGAAGCTGGCATGATTGCTAGGTTTGCTAACCAACTGTATATGAACATCTTTCTCTGGTTTTGTCATTTTGTTGGGGTTTTTTGTATACTTGAAGATGATACATTGTTCCTTAGTCAGGGCACTGCATCACCACCTCAATGGGAAGGAATTACTTAAGGAAGTCAAGAAACAAAGGAGACAATGTGTTATTCAATCCTTTGGAAGATTTTTGTTGATATGGACCAAGGGTGACATTCAACATGAGGCAAATTACATGGTTAAAATTATAAACAAGGAAAATTGCTTTGACAACTAAAGCTTTTATGGAAATGTGGGAGCTGGTGTACCATGTCTGAAAGGCAAGCATGTACCTGGGAAGAAACTAAGGACACCTAGAGGAGTTCCAATTGTAGAAATTTGCCATTTTTGTACATTATTTTCATCTTCAAACAGCTAATAAGAATGATGTGATGTATTTACATACAAACATATTCATTTGATTAGTGACATGTTTATGTTACATTATCTTATAATCAAAATAGTTCACTTGAGTTTGAAAAGCCAGAAGAAATCCTCTTGACAAGCAACCTCAAGATATATTTACAGATGAACTGAAGAATATTTCCTTTGGTTTGTAATTAGGGGATAGAGCCAGTAAGTGCCTTTGGAGTTTGAAAGATTGGCATCACAGTCCCGAGTTCTTTTCGGCACCTGTGTTACAAAGTAGAGTTGGGAACCTTGCTCTGGGCACACCTCTGTCCCTCCTTGAAGGATGCACCCTGAGCAGTCACCCCAAATGACACCCAGTGGTACTTGTGCAAAAATTATTCATCTCTTTGGGCCACAAACAGAGCAGTCAGAAAACAGAGCATGACTCTGCAGGCACAGAGTAGGAGGCAAGGTCTTATTTTCTGGCTCCTGCTGCTTTGGGTTACAGTAAAAATCCACCTGGTTTAATAATCTATTTCCTGCTACATTCAGTAGGCCATAATTAGAGGAGAATATAAGGAATAAGATGAGGATAAAGTGATCTTTCCTGGCCATATAGTGTTGATTTCCTCAAGGTGGAAGGGAAAGGGCTTTCCAAGCCAAAGTTGCAACTGTGGCAACTTTTAACAGCCAAAGTACTCTTCATGAATTCTTCTTTAATTCCATTATTTTGTCTCTCAGACCATAATATATGGCCAAGTTTCACAATTTCATCTGTGCACAGTAACATTTTTCTAAATTTGGTTGCCTCTCAATTCTTCAAGTGTGAGTAGTGGACAGTAACCATTTCTTCTCTTCCATGGTTTTTTTTTTTTTGGTAGGACCCTGATGAGCACAGTAGCAGCTCCTTAACTCTCAATCATCTCTATTACCCTTCTCTTGTTTATGTAACATCTCTACTGAAGCACAGAGACCAAAGCTGAGTCCAGCATTCCAGATATGACACACTCCACATTTATACAGTGAAATAATAAGGCTTTTTGTTTTGCTCTTCATTCAGAGATGAGTACTTCCTAACATTTGTCTTTTTAATCTTTTCTGAGCAGTAAGCTCAGTTCTTGGGGTGAAGGGGGAAGCCCAAAATTCCCTCTTCTGTACTCTTTTCCACACCTTTCCCCCCATCCCGTCCCTTTATGTTCAGAAAACAGTGCTAGAACAACAACAACAACCACCACCCAAACCAAAAAGGTCAAATACGCTCTTTCTACTCAAATTCAAAAACTCACTACTGAAATAATAGCCCCCACAGGCAGGAAAGCAAGTAATTCTGATAATTTCTCTTTGTTGAACTAAGGAGTGATTTACAGTGATAGTCAGATATTACCTGAGAAGAACACTTTTCTAGTAAAATGAAAGCTCAACAATCAATTTTCTGAGAAAATAAAACCAGGGGGAGGTAACCCAGCTTCTACTTCTGCAGCTACTCCAAAGCTCATTCAGCAAAAGATCCAAGGACAGAATACAGATTCCATCACATTTCCAGTGACACTAGATCTAAAAACTTCAGAAAATGCCCAGTTTAGATAGTACCCAAACTGATTTAAAAATAATAGTTCAAAAAAAACCCCCTCCTCCCCATTGAAATTTTGCACATCAGTCTTGGGGTTTTGGTTACAAGGACAGGTTTTTAGAAACACCAAGATTACATCAGGCAGCTTGGCTGATCCCTTTATGATGCTAAAGGGGAAAGTCAGCCCAAACTAGACTCATGCATCTACAGTCAGGAAGCCATTTGGAGCACAACACCAACAACAATTTTATTGACTCATTCTGGACAATGCTGCATATATATCTATATTCTCCCTCACAGGTCAGTAGATGGCACTCTCTATATTTACTATCTACATGTTTTCCACACTTGTCAAAGAAATGCTGCTTCTCCTGGAACTGCAGTAGTAGATGACAGCTTCCCTTAGAAGGGAGCTCTGTGCTTTACCTGCTCCTTTCAGTTTTCCCATGGCACATGATTTGGTCAAGTTTGTTGATTAGGACCTGTAAACCCATGGGAACATGAATTGCACGTATGGTCTTTACTTTATGCAGTTAATGGACAATCCACTCTCCCATCCACAGTGTAACAGACCTCAAAATTGGCCCTTTCTACAAAGGCCAAAAATGGTTCAGCATTAACAAAGCATCTGCATATGATAGCAAAATGAGGTCTGTGTTAAAACAGAGCCCTCCTCATTTACCTGGTCGGGTCAGTATCCATTTAGAGTCATATTGACTTCATTTAACAGTTTGTCTTTGACATTGGTAAAGCCAGCAGAGCCATGGGAAGGCAGACCTAATGCCTTTTCTGTGCACATCATGTACATGAAGATACTTCAAACTGAAACCACTAAAGTTTTATTTACAAAAAGAATAATAAACTAGTTTGAAGTAAAAGCTAACAGTTCCACAAGACACATTACAATCCAAAAATAGTCTAGAGGAGAAGGCATATCCAGGGCTGATTGCTCACAGGGGCACCTGGAGAAGGCAGGCAGGTCTGGATTCCCTGTGCATCACCACTCTGCTGTGCAGAGCACAGCCCTCATCTGGCCAGGACTGCACAGCATCACAGCACTGAAGGAGTCTCACACAGGGGCTCTTGGTTTCTGTAAAAGCCCACTTCACACAGCAAGCTAAGAGTCATGAATACTGAGCAAGGCTAAACCCTTGTTTATCCTCACAGATCAGATGGGATCAGAAACAAAGATAAGAACAAAATACATACTTCTTTTTTGTTGTGCACCCCATCAACCCAATGGTATGAACACATAACACCAACACAGTCCTTTAATACTTCCTTTTTTGAAAATGTTTCTAAACTATAATAATATATTAAATTTGATAAATACAATTACTACCAGCATTTAATTGATTCTTGATTACAATCAATTATATTTCTGAAACAATCAAGCATCCTACAATTAAAAGTCATTTATTCATTAGCACATCCCTACTAGACAATTACACAAATGCATTATTTATGTAATTAGATACATTTACAGTTCATTATTCCACTTTTTATTCTATTGTTGCAAAGCTACACATGTAGAATTTCACTTTATAATCCTCCTTGCTTTCTATTGACATGGAGATTGCACTTATTTTATTTAGCCAATTTCAACTTAGAAATCAAAACCTGAAAGAGACTCAATCCCTATAGAAACAGTGATTAAAAGTCATTCATTTGTCATACGGGTGAAAAGTAAAGGTAACAAAATATTTTCTAGGGGAAAATTTCCCATTTGAGTTGGGAAAAGCAGCTGTAAATTTTTAGAGGTTTCAAAAATGGAAATTAGAATTTCTATGTGCTAAGGCTCTTATACGAGAATTTGAGGATGAGCATGAAAGAGAAGCTAGTAAAAAATTACTGTGATTAGAGCTGCTTCCAAGACCAAAACCAACTAATGGCATGTACTTACTCTATTATGGCAAAAAATAAAGTTCAGAATTTGACAGTCATTACCATGAATTAAGGATCTGATTTTCAGATGCTCTAATTCTCTACATATTTTACAATTAGACTTATGGCTATGAATGTCCAAGCTTGCTAAGAAAATGTAAGAAAATCCACAAACCAAACTCCACCAAAACACCACAGCCACACCTGGTCAGACTAAAGAAGATAGGACAGATTTGTGGGAACTGGAAGGGCACCTCTGGCCTGAGGAGCAGAAGAAAAGAGAAAGGTATACACTGGGAACTCACTGAGCAAGGCATGGTGGCCTGGCTGCTAACTGATGAGGGTACTGCAACAATTCCAGAGAGAAAAGAAGTGAGTACAGAGAAATGCAAAGACCTCTCCCCAGCAGAAGACTTAATAAAAATAATCTGCCAGATCTGTTTCCATGGGCTCTGAAGCAATGGCTATTAAGACCTCCCTTCTGATCTCTCTGGTCTAAATGTCAGTGACTGCCACAGAATTTCATCTCCAAGATTGCTGAAACAGTGACCGAATGAAAAACCCAAGCAACAGAAGTCTGCAAATTTCTGCATTTCAATTGCAGCAACCCTCATTTTTCAACAGTATTACATTTTCACTTAATTCATACAAATGTTTTTAATGTTTATCATTGCAATGATCATTAATAATTGCTTGTCATACACACATTGGCATTTAAAAAAAATAAAAAGAAATATTAGAAGAGTGAATTAGTATCTAAGTGTGGCTGGTTTCACTTTTCTTTATGAAAGCTATGTAATAAACCTCCCAGGGTTAATGGAGATAAAGTTATTCTTTTGGTAGAGCTCCCAGGCAAACCCCTTCTCTCATCTTCCATACCTCTGGTGCATTCCTCAAGTGAGCTCACTAAGCTTTCACTCTCATTTGCTGGACAAATGACAGAGCAGAAAGATAAGATATTCAGTAATTGCTCATGCTTGCACTCTTTAAAAACTGGATACTGGGAATGGCAGTGAGTGTCAGGAAACAAGTGATGGTTGCTCCATCCATAGAGACAGTTAAAGATGTAGCACCCTTGTGGTTACCTCAGATGCCATCACAAATGCTTCTTTCTAATTTTTAAATACTCTGATGATGCTAAATCTTCACTCATTCCTTCAAGCCTGGATGAATAATCTAGAACTTTGGTTTCCTGTGTCTTTCTTGTTTTGTTACACAAGCCAGTCAACCACAGTCAGAAACAGACATTTGGAGAAAAAAAGCAGCACAACTAAAGATAAAGAGAATAAATCAATGAGATAAATTATCATCATAGCTCTTCAGCAGCCTTGGTGCTGAAAGATATACCCCTTAGTCTGACAGTCAACCATGAAAAGTATCATGGCAAAGAGAATCCCACCAGCTGCAATTTTTTTTATAAAAATAACAGATGTCCTCTCAGATCCTATGAAATGATAAGCTACTTGAAAACAAAACTTGAAATGAAAAAGAACTGGCCAGCTACATGCAGCAGAATCTGTCCATACATTACACCTCTGTCAGGCACTGCAACTCCACAACAATTGAGGTCAGAAAGGCAATCCAGATAACCCTCAGGCACAACAGAAGCTTTCATGGAGAATCAGCTGACTGTGTTATAAAGTAATCATTGACCAACCACAAAAAACCCAAACAAATATTTTTAAATGATCCCTGAGCCTTCTGCATTGTATTTGAGTGAAATGGACAGACATTATATCGGGTTTATGTTTATATGTGTCCAGCTTTTTTGATTGATTTATCTCCTCACTCTTCATAAGTTGAAAGCTTGTGACATGTTTATTTCTCCATGGTTTCTCCATGGTTAGTAAAGCAAAGGAAGAAAAACTATCTACCTCACTGCAACCTTGATTTAATTCTGATGTTTACACTGAGTAGGAATTTTAAATCCCATTGTGGTTCAGTTACACAGCTCCAATGAAAACTAAATACACCAGTCTAGCCTGCAGTCCAAAGTTATTCCTCATTGCATCTGGCCTTACTTAGAAAACACTTCAGACTTCATCTGCAAACGGGCTGCCTTCAAAGTCATTAAGTCTTAAAATCAGAGGAAAGTTCTTCCAAGCGTGTTCATTTGATCCAAAACATTAACATGCTGACAGCTGTTGAGCTGCTTCATTTAGCTGTCACAACAGACCATGGAGCTCCAGAGTGAAATGGACACTTCTGTGTCTGACATCTGCCACTCTTCCATTAACTGCTGCTTCACCACAAACATTTTACCGAATAATTGATTTGGCGAGGTGTGTGAAACAGAGTGTCTTTTTGCTATGCATTAAAACATCTGGGTTTTTGCACTGAAAGGTTCTGCAGAAAGTAATAAAGTCCAAATAGAAGATTTTTAAACTGCCAGTTTTTGGCTATGACACAAGAAGGATTCCCACAGAGAGGTAACATGCCTCATCTACTTAGGAAATCATACCTTCTGTAACAGAAGTTGAAAAGCCTTGCTAAAAATATTAACATTGTAAGCTTTAATAGAAATGAAAATTCTTAGGAAAGCTTCATCTCTACAGGGCTGTTCTTAAATCCAAAGTATCTGCAGCTCAGTGGGAAACACAAGTCATATGAAAGCAATTTATAATGTTCCACAGCAGAGGCAGAATGGAGTAGCCTTAATATCCAGGGAAAAAAATCATCACAGTAGATGACTTTCCAAAATTTAATCCTAAGAAACATAAAGTTCTCAGGATTCTTAGAAGAGTCTGTAATGCTTGAGAATCAACAGTTCTCAAAACCAGAATGAAAGTCAGGAATTCTCCTACTATCAAAAACCCTAATCTCTGGGTTTGGAATTGACTGAAGTTAATACAAAAACATCTCCTTGAACCAAATTTGCCAAAATTGCAAGGTAAGCCATGGAATGCCTCTGAGATACCCACAAGTAATACCTGTAAACCGTAAAATGGCATAGCAAGAAACAGCCTTTGACTTTCACCTGGAGATGGCAAAACAATGGTTCTGTGTATTTTCTCAGCTTTGTAGAAAGCATATTTGTGTTCCCAAGATTTAGCTGAGTATCTGAAACAAAAGCTTTGCCTTTTAAATACTAAATTAACATAGGTTGAAGGAATACATCTGTCTTATCCAATGGACACATATGAAGTATCACTGTTGGCTTTATCCAAATGCCTGCTATTGATCTCCAAGATAACAACCTTCTTTGGAAACAGAAACTACACAGAGAAAACTTACACTCTGCACCTTTATACATTTTACAGAACTGTTTAAATCCAAAATGAAATTAAAAACAATGAAAAGCATTCTTTCACAAGAAAGCAAATCATATTTGGCTGGCAGTGCCTTTGGAGGGCATCCCTTAAACACTGCTGTATGATACCCCAAGGGTGTAGCACCTGATTAGGCTACTGGAATCATATCCTTTGGGAGTTTGCAATCAGTTCAGATGGTAATTCCAAAATAGGAACTCTGAAGAAGCTGATTTACTGTCATAGATGGGAAGGAAAAAGATGAGAAAATAATGGCGACTGGGATTTCTGACTTGTACATCCCACATATGACAACTTTTCTGGCTCATTTTAGAGATGTTCTATGTGCTACACAATCTCATCTACCTTTAAAACTGGATCTGTTCTGGGCAAATTAAGCTAGATGATCTCTAGAGCTTCCTTTTGGGGAGCATATAATAACAGGTATTAAAGATTGAGGTCTCCAAACAGGAAAGTAGTTCTAGTTACAATAATAATTAAGTCTTATCAAAGTGCTGCTTTGATCTAGAGTCAGGTGCCATTGTAAATAATTTCTTATTTAATAGGCATGGTAATACTGGGAGCAATGCATATAGGCAGGTGGAACTACTGCTCAGTTACCAACAGCTTCCCATTACAGTAAGAACATTTTCATCCCTCTGCAATAGGCTGAGATCATTGTCTAAACTTCCTCTACGAACAAGTACTTTCACAAGTACCTCAACATCCTAAAACAGACGGGATGACTTGCTCTGTCCAGCTGGCCCTTCCTCTCTGCTGACTACAGAAGGTAGAGATAACTGCTTCAGTCCAGAAGTCTGCCTTCTGGACAGACCAAACTCAGTGACAGAAAGCCCATAAGTTACTGGCCGGGGAGGAACCAGTGACTACTCACTGGAATGAGGGAATCCCTCTCCTTTACACAGCTCTGAAGGTGGCAGAGAAACACGAGCCCCACCCAAGAGCTCTAAGTAGCCATTATTTAGAGGGAGGAGGAAGAAACATGACTGCTGTGGGTTTAACTTGTGAAGTGTTAACAGTGAGTACATTACAGAGCCAAACTATTCAGAGCTACAGCATGCACATCTTTCTTATCTGACCTGAAAATAATTTTCAGGGTTAAATTCAACAAAGATGATAATAGAGGCAACCCCAAGTGCACCTTTAATATCTCCTTAGACTATTAGTTCTTGTTTTACTTCATTTCAGTTTTCCTCAGAAGAATTACATCAGAGATATGCTTAGGTGCATTATGTTTATCAATTATATTACCACTGAACAGTTTTATCTCAACAATTTAATGGAAAACTGAATTAAAGTGGCTTAAAATGGACTTTGAAAATGTTCCTAAGCTAATTATAGGTTGAAGCTTCAGGAAAAAAAAAACAAATTAGTTAGTTTTGTTTCTTAATTTACATTTGTGCTTTTAAAAAACAACAAAGGCAGTGTAGGTGTTGCACAAATCTCTGCATCTTCCAAGATAAATGAAGACTCTCTTATTATGGTGGTGTTATATCATCTGCTTTACTACAGTCTTGCTACATGGATTACTGCCACAGAGGGACAGACCTAGCCCCAAGGCAAAAGCAGTATGCCAGGCTGCCTGATGCTAAAAGGACATTCTAACTTTCTTAGCCACTCCCTGTCCACAAATCCAGGCACATATAAATGAAAAAAATCCCACTATTTCAAGTGCATTGATGAAAACTATTCAACAGTCATCACTGAAATAATTTGAGGTTTATACTGGCACACATCAGAGTAGAAACTGCTCCAATGTTTTTTAAACATCAGCAGCACTGGAGTTCTGCATTCACACATTTTACAGGCTTTTCTTAGAGTGGAGATTTTCATCAGCTGCACAGCTCTGCAAGTTGGCATAAGTTCTTGTTATACTGCCATGGGCTAAATTCAAAATCCTAGCTTAACACTGATGGCAAACTACAATTAGTACTGTTACTACACAGAAAAAAAAAATCATGAAATTCATCATTTTCATAGCCACATAAAATTTTATACGGAAAATGTTTGACTTTTCTGATTTCTGTTTACCTCTGCTAATTTCCTTTGGATTTTATTTGAACTGCTATATTTTATAAGACAAAAAAGGGCAGCCAGAAAACCAAATTTGTGTAAGATTTTACATTGGGACAAAACTTATAATTTCCGATTCCTCTACACATTCATGGAAATTGTTTAGTTTATTGTCTGTCATTCCAGACAACAAATAATGTTCATTTAAAATAGTATTCATCTAAACATTTTGTTCTGAACATGAGCTATATGTTCTTCTTTGCTTGGGAGTTCTCCTCCAAGATCATACATGAACATTTAGAAGATAATAGTCCAATTATACATAATTTTAAGTAAAAGTCTTCTATATCCTTCTTTACTGATATAGTCTGATCTTCTCCAAATTCTTCTTGAAAATACACCCAGGTAGAGTTCAGTGTACCTTGCTACATGTTTGGAGGAGAAGAAAATGGGAAATTCATCAGTCTGCAACACTAACTTATTCATAGTTTCCATACTGTGATGTGTTTGAGCAATAAATGGAAGAATGCCTAAAAGGGATATAAGGAGCAGCCATTAAATGTTATAACACACAGAGGAGCAGTGACCACTCCAGCCATCTGTTTGTTCTGTGTCTACCTGCAGCTGTGAGCTGTGCTCAGGAAGGAATATCAATACCTTGCCCTTAGTTCTGAGCTGTACTTGAAAGAAGAGCCATCACCATTTGTGCTCCAGTAAAGGCTGGGAAGGAGATGTTTGATTCAATTAATACCTGTTGGTATAAAGCAAGGAGAGCTGAAAAATTAGTCAGAGGTAAATCTGTGATGAGGAGGATGCTCAAGGACACAAAGGTCACTATAAGAAATCACAGAACAGCACCCAGCCACAAAGATTAATCCAACAACTCACAGGGAAGAAGGTGGTTGCTACCATTATGTGAAAGCCAGGTAATGTTATAACCAGAAGCTGTGAGTTTAAGAGTAAGTACTCTATCTTACAGAAAGTTGGGACTGAACCCTATGGCATAATCTCACCTTTCATCCTTGAAGTCAGGCATTAATGCCATTCTCAATGCACAAAAAAGAGAGTAAAACAGAGTTGACAGCACCAGAGAGAACTAATAACTGAGGACAAAAATTCTGCCCATTTCCATGTAAAAGGACAGAAGTGTTGTAAGAGATTAGCCTTGCTAAATCATGACTTCCTCATTGACCTCAAACACAGGAAAGGAGATTACCAACTAGGTCAGATCACTAAAGAAGAGCATAAAAGAATGGCACAAACAGCTGGAGCACAAGCAAAGAGGTCAAGACACAGAATATGACAATAAGAAACAAAGGAACCCTATGACCACAGCTGAGCAGAGATCAGGTCAGGCAAACTTCTGAAGCTGATCTGCCAATAGCCTGCCCTTAAAGTGAGTGCTCCAAAACACCAAAGAACTTGCAATAACTAAACATGAAATAGAACAGTATTTTTTTTAAGACGAAAGTCTCGGTCTGGTCAAATAAGATAGATAGAAAAAAGCTTTGAAAATTAAGTTCCTTTCTCCTGACCACATCTTTACAATTTTCCTCTTCAGTCCTGTTTTAATCCAGCAGCTACTTTGCCTTCCTAGGTATATAAATACTCCAGCCTCCTTCTGACCCCTGCACCTATCACCTGCCTGTCTCCTAAGCTCCTCTCTCCTCATTTGACCTGTTTCAAAACCAAGATGCCACAGTCTACCTTCCAGAAATGTATCCCTCCTAAGCATGCTCTTAGGCAAGGACCAATATGCTTCTCCAGAAATTTCCATATAATTCCAAGTTCAAGCAACCACAAGAATTATGCTAGCTATAACACACAAAGCATCTAGGCAGTAAGGTGTGAACAAATAAAGCAGGTTCTACAACTAGAAAGGCTACATTAGCCAACAGTTCAGAGAGAATGCAGAGGAGATGCAGAGAGAGCCAGAGAGCTCTCCATGCATTAGTCTATGTGAACAAGATCTATTGGTGCCAAGCTGAATTAATAGCAACAATGGTCAGAGCTCAAATGAGAACATGGAGTATTAATTACATTTTTCAAATTTAATTGGCCTGACAAATATCAGTAAAGACATATGGAAAAATAGTTGAACTGACACAAGGACTGATAGCAGCTCTGAGGTGTCTGATCTCTCATGCTCAGAGCAGCAGGAAAGAGGAGCTGAGAAACCACAGACAAGTCAAACTGAACCTCATATTCAAGAACATTTCTGGATGAAGCAATTGTGTGCAGCTATATGATAACATGGACATAAGTGGCAATCAATATGAATTTGTTAAGAACAAACTGACAAAACAATCCAATTCCTTCCTGTGTTGTGGCTAAAAGGCCTTTTTAGAAGAAGAGAAGCGATTGTCATTCATCTTGACTTCAGTAAGTCACAATGAAATCTGGAAACAGAAATTAGATAACTGTACCCACAGAAGACCAATGTTTCACTGTCAAATAGAAAGATGCATTGTATGGTGCTCCAGAGGGTCTGTTCAGGGTCTAGTCTTTTTTCAGCATTTCTCTTAACAATCTAGATGATAGAGAGAAAAAAACACTCCTGACAATAGCAGGGATTGCAAGTATGTTGGAGGACTGGTAAAAGATTCAAATATGTTTTAAAAACGATTCTGGATATTTAAGGAAATGCACAAACAGGAGATGTCCAAAAGAAGAAGATGTTCTTCAACAAGAACGATCAGAGGTAGAAAACCTTAGACACAAAATAGAAAAAACAGAAAGAAAAGAATCTGTTCTCCATATCAGTGATGGACAGAACAACCAATGATGGGCTCAAATACCAACCAGAAAGAGTCAGCATAGATTTTAGGAAAATCGCTCAATTCATACTAATAATGAAATTAGGGCATGTCAATGTGTTTTCCATCACTGATGATCTACAAAATAGAACTGACAATCTGATTCTGCCTGGGGCAAGAGGATGGCTTCTCCAAGTCTCTTCCAAGGCAATTTTCCAAAACAATAAATGAATATCTCCTCTCTTAAGGACATCCTATCACACATCTAAATTTCCTTTGTATACACACAATCTGTTGTATAACAGAAACTGATGCAACATTTCTTGTTCTAAACGAGTTTATGGATGTGAAAGTCCCAAATATGAGAAAATACAGTTGACATCTTTAAAAGTAAAAATAGGCATGAAAAAAAATCCCCACCCTTAAAAATAGACAAACCAGGAGACACATTTCAGTTTTGATCTTCCATCAGAATTAAACTCATCCCCCATCCAATTTTCCCTTTCTAATAATACATTTTCTAGTACGGGTTTGGTTCTAACTGAAAAGTGTGAATCTCCAACATGATTCAAAGTTTCCAGCTGTAAAATGGGATCATTAACAGACTTTACCCCAGAATTTTCCCTGATGATGACCTGTTGCTATAGAAGCCAACCTCCAGAGCAAAACTGGAAGGAAGAAGTATTATATCATTAATCATATCACTAATACAGCCCTAATAAGCTGAGGTTCATAACCTCTGGATGCTGATGGAATCAGATAAACCTGCTCTGACCAATGTTTCAATTACTGCAATGTTTGCTGAATGCCATGGTAGTGTAGCTTATAAATATATACGTGCTTTATTCACTTTATAAGTGAAAACACAAAATAAGAACTGAACAGACTCAATAGAAAAACTGCTAACTTCAATCCTTGGAACGTATCAAAGCCAAAGGAGTTTGGAGACAATGCTGAGATGCTTCAGCAAAGCATCCTTACTTCATTAAAATTGTTCTGAAATAATTTCTAGGTATCAGGGAGACACAATACCATTCCTTGTTAAGCTTCAAGACTTCTGTCAGAGAAAATTTGTGGTATATTTCCAATTAAATTTGTGGTATATATCCTATATATATATATATATATATATATAGGTTGAAGTTCAGTACACCATTCTGCATTGTGGCACTCATACTGAGTACATCACAAGCAAGCAATACCATAGCAGTTCAAAATAGTGCAAGAAAGAAATAGAAAGGAAGATGGAAAATGAATTACAGAGAAGACATGACAGGTGGAGTCTCCAGACACAGATTCTCAAAACAGTTACACTCAATTACTCACCCACCACCAAAAGCACCTGCAGAAGAATCCTAAGGTAAAGAATTGCTATTGCTTATTATTGCTTATAATGTATCAGACTAGAACATGTCCTGTTACAAACACACACTTATTCTCATACTGGTTTTCCCCTCCCACAAGTGGTCTGAGTAGCAAGCCTCCTTCTGAAAACCATATCACTACACACCAAATTTTTTGCCTTATGTTTTGCTGGTGACAACTGATTTTTTTTCAGGTAATTCTCTATTTGGGTTTGAAAAAGAGGAAAACTGGATTTTTTTTCCCATAGCCATATATAAAATTTTTATTATTATAAAATCTCTTGTAAAAGGCAAAATTATATAAATTCTTGTCAAAGTTACAAAAATTAAATCTCTTATTCAACTTACTTAAATAGAGAAGCTTCGGTCACAAAAAGCTTCCCATTCACAGTAACTGTTGGCTCCAGTGAATGTTAGGTTTTACTGCCAATTCTGAAACATATTCAGATATGGTTTCACTGCAGGTAGGGTGTCAGGAGGATGGAGCCAGGCATGGTGTCAAGCCATAGGACAAGAGGCAACAGGCAGCAACTGATGCACAGTAAGTTTTACCTGAATACAATGAAGAAATTCTTTGCTCTGGGTGACTGAGCACTGGAAGAGATTGTCCAGAGAAGTTGTGGAGCTCCTCCCTCACTGGAGAAATTCAAGAACCATCTGGTTGCAATCCTATGCCACATGCTCTAGGATGACCCTGCTGGAGCAGGGAGGTTGGACAGATGAGCCACTGTGATCCCTTCCAACATCACCCATTCTGTGATTCACTCCACCAAACAACCAAACAAACTTAAAAACCCAAACCAAACCCCAACCAACCAAACCAAAAACCTCATCCAATAGGCTATGTCTTCATACTGCAAATTATCCTTAGACAGTAATCTGGAAATCAGTCTTTGACACAGATGTGTGGAATAACATAGATATGTGATTACAGAGTGGTTTATAAACAGTTAGTATATAACCTGGAAACTATTTCTCCTAGTCATTTTTCAGAGTAAAATTGACAAATAACTGCTACCAGAATGGTAATGAAATAAGAACATACATTAGAAAAAGTCCAGCTCTTTCCCATAGTTATATAAATCTGGCACAATTGAAAATAGAAAAAAAAATTACCTATTGAGCTAAAGTGCAAACCTAAAACCACAACAAACAAGAGGAACAAGTCTACAAATGATGCTGTACAATGCCTTTTTGATCAAGAGGTGTAGTCCAAAGTGTTGAGTAATTCCAAAAATGTACCTATACAGGTTTTACACATTAACTTTTTCTATTAAGCATGCTTGTTTACAGAACTCAAGAGTTTCTTTTCAAATCCCTATCTCCTATTTGAATCTATTTTTTTACTTAAATGCTGTTAATTGAAATTGCTAACACTGCACTTAATTGAGGTCTTCTCTGAGCTTCCCTCTGAGGCCAAGGAATGGATGTCTTTAAGTTCAATTAGTTTACTGGATACTCATCACAGGACAGAAGTAGCCTCAGTTCCTCACTCATCCTGTTTGGTGAAAAACAGGGCCATGAGGGAAGGATATTATTTATCTACACTGGGGTAACAGGAAAGAAGCTAGCTTCCAAACTTCCCTATATTTACTCCTGGCTGCATTTAGGCCCAGAAGGAAGAAGCAAACTAAAGATGTCAAGTGATGTAGCTCTAACTCCCAAGCACTCAAGGAGAATTTTGCTGGGCTGAATATGCTCTCTCCAGGTCTCACAGCAATATTAAACTGATCAAACAGCAGAAGGAGTCTAACTATTCAACTTATTTTGTATTCAGTGTATACTCTCTTAATTGTTTCCAATTACTGCACTTCTTTTCCTGGAAACAGATCGTGCTTGCCTGTGCTTGGCACCTATTAACAAAGGCCTCAGCCACTGGAAACAGTGGCTACATTTCTCTGCATCTGTTTGTGGATGCAAGACTTGATTGCATTGAAAGCATGCTTGACTTGCCCAAAACTTGCAGTTTCACTGTACCCAATGAAGGAACCTGGCTAATTTTTCCAAATAATAAAGAATTACCTCCTCTCATTTTCCAACAGCATGATGGAGCTTCTCTCAAAAAGAGGTGGATTTTTTTACTTTTCTAATCTGGTCTTTTATGTCTAGCCAGAAATTCCTATTTGCTCAGGACAGTGACATCTAAGTGCATTTTTGAGATGTTATTCACACATTCATCATTCTCCTAAAACAGTCATTCCTAATCTGCATGTTAAAACTTATCTGTGGAATAAGCCAAGTAACTTAAACCAACAGAACATCCAAAGAATATTGGTTCAGTATTCAAGCTACTGTCTGTAACTTTACTCAACATCACATTAGAGATGTGATCAGGAGATGTGATATTATGCTTATGTTTAAATTATTTATATCATATTTATGTCTAGTTATAATTTCTTTCCCTTTCTTATCTGGATGCATATGAATGAGCTTTTGAGTGTATTGTCCTACTCTAGTTAGTAGAGCAAGTCTGTTTATTCAGTTTGGAAGTTGACCAGAGTGATGCCTGAAAGTGAGTATTAGAGAGACCTGGGATATAGAAAAGTCTCCCTCTCATTTTGTTCATTTTCTCTTGGATAAAATCAGTCATATTCCAGTCAATGTCAGCTTGGGACTCCTAGAGGAATCTTTATTTTCATGTATGTATGTGATTCACTTAAGCTTGTTCTTTTAAATAACATGAATTTTCCAAGCAAAAGATGCCTACACCATTTTAACAACAGATAATGGGTTTATAGAAACATGGAATTATTAAGGTTGGAAGAAGACCTTTAGGATGGCCAAGTTCAGTCTCACAGGCCTGTAATTCCCCAGATCCTCCTTCTGCCTTCTTGTAGCTGGGTATCACATTTGCTACCCTCCAGGCACCTGGGACCTCCCCAGTTAACCAGGGCTGATGATAAATGATGGCAAGTGGCTCAGTGAGCACTTCTGCACCTCCCTCAGTACTCTTAGCTGGATCTCATCCAGCCCCATAATCTTGTGAGTCTCAAATTGATGTAGCAGGTCAGTGACCATTTCCCCCTGCATTATGGGGCTTCATTCTGCTCCCCAGTATCTTCTGATGAGCACTTCAGATACATCCCTTCCTATGAAAAGCTGTAGGCTTTAGCAAAAATACTGCTTGCTAAGAGATGTACTGCTTGCAGTAACAAAGAATTGTGAATGGCAACCGGTGCCTTGCTTTCCTGTTTAAAACTGAAGCTTCAATTAAACAACTCATCTTGGCAACAAGACTGACTTATAGTGATTTAGAACAGAAGTAATTTTTTTTGTCATTAATGCCAAGACAATACTACTACTCCTACTAGTGCCTTACCAGTATTCCTGGTTTAACGTACCTCAGTTGAGTAAGTACTCACTATACAGAAGCCATACAAAATGCCACCTGTAAACCACAAGACCTTTGGCTTCTCCTGCACTGTCAGCCATGCCAGATACCTTTCACATACATACAGTGCAGCAAGGCTTAAAAATAGATTACAAGGACAGTGTAGTACAAATCCCCATAGAGAAGCACAGTGGTCAGAGTAGTAATAAATGTGCAATTGCTTTCACTGTAACTTTGATGGCCAAGACAGCAGAGGTTGGGAAGGAAAAGAGAAAAAGTCTCTTTTATCTGTCTGAAGGCAGTCTTAGCTAAACAAGGAAATGTTATTTCGGTTTGCTTTGCCCAGAACAGCATCTCAGTATATTATTACACGTTCACTAAAGAAACCAAATGAAGCCTGCTCAGACTACTATCAGCCAGGGACATCATTCCCAACTCCCACAGTTTCTAATGTAAATTCACTGTCTACTCATTTACTACTGAGAATTCCATATTGGCAAACAAGCAAGCAGTGCTCTGAAGCCTGAGTGCTCTCTAAGAGGTGGGGGCTCTGTGCCTCTCAGGAAAGCAGCACGTGCCAATAGGCCACATGACGTGATCTTTATTACCAATGTTATTCTCTCACCATCTCTCATAAATAAAATAGTTGCACTTTTAAGATTACCAGGAGCCACTTCCTGGCACAAAGGCAAAACCCAACTGCTCAGCTGATTCCAAACAAACAGCAGCTCCCATTCCACATTTCTACCCAGAAGGAGCTGTCACCTCATAGTGAGCTGGAATATTGCATGAGAAAGTGCCTTTAACCTGAGACCACACCTCTTCCACACTGGTTCCATTTTTACCATGTAACAGATCACACATATTAACTGTCAGAGGAGCAAAACTTGCAGGCAGTAAACACAATATGAAGAACTTATTCCAGTGAGTTTCTGTTTATAATCTTTTATTAAGATGCATGGCTTCTTGCTCATCTGGTCCCAGTTTACAATTAAAACCTCTACAGTCATCCTTGGACTGCCACACCTTTTAAGTGGCTCCATATTCTCCTCAGAATTTCTTCTGTACTCTTTACACTCCACCTTCAACATGTAATTGTTCACATCCCCAGTAAGATCTCAGAAAGGTTCTTAACTTACACATTTTAGTTTCATATTTTGTCTTAGATATTAAATATTTCTTTGAATACAGTGGTCTTAATTTACCTGTGCTGGCAGTTTAAGTGGGGCAGAGCTTTATTTCCAACGTATGGCCAAGGGCTTCTATATTCCAAAAATTGGTAACATATTCTGTCTCTCCTCTGTTAATCCTTTTCATTTTTTTTTCTTTTAATTATTTAGTATGTAGAAGAATTATTTAGTACAGAAAAGAAAAATACAGATATTCCTCATTGCATGAGAACTTACCTAGCTGCACAATAATACTGGTACTGTAGAGTAACTGTTCAGAAAACCTCCTATTCCTAAAGTAATGTCATCTGGGGAAAAGGGATTAAAGAATATGAAAAAACAATGGTAACATTATTTATCTAATCAAAGAAAGAAAGCTTTTATGGCCATCCCAAGAAAAAGGGTTTCACTGATACATGCATGTTTTACCACACAGCTGGATTTCATGTCAAACTAACAGTTAAAATGCATCTTCTCTTTAAATATAAGCCAACTATCTACAGCAAAAGTACTCCCTACTAATTCTTCCAGTCCACAAGAACAGACCTATTTGTGCATTTCAAAGAAACAGTAAAACCAATTATAGCCCTGAGAACTGGGAATTATGCAAGGAGAAATCCTAATAAATCAACCCCTTGACATCAGGAATGCATAAAAAAGACATTGTAAGTCCTTATATAAAGGTTGTATTTTTAAAATGGAAAAAAATGCAGGAAAATATAAGCCAGATTGTTTTTACATACTGGCATGATAGAAATTGACCTATGTTGTTTTAACAGAACTAGTTTTGAGGTTTGATTTCAATTCTTTCATTCAATTTTGAAAGTTCTAAATTTTATGTTTTACAGAAAACCTCGGGGAAAAAAAAATCAAAATTTTTCCTTTCATTTTCTAGAAGTTTTTAGTTCAGCACAGTATTATTGAAAAAATATAAGAATGATGGTATGGAACAGAACTTTCCCACATGCTCTTTTCACAAAGTAGAGACAATATTGATACAACATCACAAAGAAAACAAATTTAAGCAGCCCTTTTTTAAGTGAAAACTTCCCTATGCATTGTCTCATAAGCAAATTCACAACTGGTGCACAACCCTTTCCTAACAGATCACCAGCTGTTGGCTTGGTATATCCCAGTTTGGCCTGGTTGATTTGGTTTCAATTTCTTTGCTAAGCATTGCAAGAAACGTTTTAATTCACGTCATTAGAATTTCAGGCATACCTCTTGCTCAGCCACCACTGAACAACTCATGAAAGAAGCTGGTATGTCCCACTTTAAATGTATTTCCATCCCTAGTGGAATGAAACAGATTGGGAAATGTATTCCCTACTGTAGATTTGGCTCTGCCTCCACAACAACTTTCAGATCGGGAGCACAATCAGCTAGAAGGGGAAAAAACTGATATTGCAAATGCAGGGCAGAGAGTAATCAGCAAGCAATGGGGTAAAATGGGGATCTGAAGAGCTCAGCAGTGAGCTGAGTTTTGCCTCCCAATCCTGAGGTGTTGGTTACTGAGAGCTCCTGCTGTGAGGCAAGGACAGGAGAAGAAAGAGCTAATTGAAGAGAGGACCAAGATCCCTAACAGGTCAGCATAGGACCAAAAAGCCCTTGCTGCTCTGCTCCCTGCTGGAAGGCCAATGGCTGCACTCTGGGTAACACTGGTCTCCCTCCTCTCCTCAGCTCTCTTCTGTTAACAGAGGAGAAGCTGCAGGTCTGGCAAACATCTGCCCCAGGCTCAGTGTTGTTGCCGCAATACCAAACGTGCCTCGAGCTGAGCCCTGGCTCAAGGCCACAGGGAAGCACTGGAGTTGAGATTTCAGCACGAAAGGATTACACCAAAAGGATTATATCCTTGATAAGTCACCTACAGCCTCTGCAAACTTTTAAAGTTGGAAGTGGCAGAGGGGTCTAACACGAGCTAGTGTGAATCCTTCATTCCAGCTAGGGTATAATTATATGGTTCTGCTTGACAATGTGTCATAGCAGGGGCAATGAAATATCCATCTCACAGGGAGGCCAGAATGACATGGCTACTATGGATGGTTAGGCTACTTAATTTATGTCTCAGAACTCATTTGAATTCATTAAGCATTGTCTACTATATTCAACCTTGCTATAGATAGCTGCTTATAAATTTTATAAGAAATAAACACTTTAGGCATGGACAATTTATTTCTTCCTGCAAGCTGACTATCTTCTGTGAAATTGCACACTACAGACAAATACTTACAATATCTAATTTATAGAAAGTATGAAAACCAAAGACTTCAAACTGTTGCAGAATGGTAGACAGATGCAAATACATTAGAGGAAGACTAAAAACAAACAAACAAAAATAAAACACTTAAGGCATCGAAGGTGCCTCAAACAGTGAAGATTAATGTTTTACAAGAAAGCCACTTATCACTTTCTGTGCTTTCAGTATTTGAAAAATAATTAACCATGGGGTGGGATTTTTAAAGAAAATGAGGCAAACATTTCCTGAATTTTTACAAAGTAAGAAGGTAAATATGTGAAGACTTGACTGGAATGAAATAGAATCCTTCAACTTTGAGTGCATTGTTTCCTGTCCTTTAAAAACAGACCAACCCAGTGTGCACTTCATTAGTATTCTAATTGTCAAGCAGAGCTCAGTGGTTGTCTCAGGCTGTCTGATTAAAAATTAAACAAAATTAATTTTTTTCGATTACCAGATGCATTGAAGGTTTGGGGTTTTTTAAATTTTTTTTTTAATTAAACTCCCTTCCCAACACTTAGGATCACATGGTATCATAGCAGAGCAGTAACTCACCATACTTTGCCAGAGTGGACCATGAAAAGGATTTAATTCTGAATTACAGAGCAGAAGTGTTACAATGCACTGCTGCTGTTCTGTTCAGTTCAGCTGATCTTTGTGTTCCCCAAAGGTGAAAGAAAAACTGATAGGACTGTGACACAGAACATGGCAAACAGCCCCATGACCTACAAGTAGCTGTGGTGCACATGAGACAGCTTGTTTCTATCTCTAAATAGACACTGTGCTTTGGTAAGGACATTCTTGTAGATGTGATCTTGGCTCCTGAGCAGACTCAGGCATTTAAAAGAAAGATCTGGACACTAAATGTCAAACTACTCTCTTCCAATTATACATTTATCTAATATAAAACTGTACCAACAGGTGTTCTCCTTATTCATGAGGGCATCAATAAATACCAACAGAATGCAATGTTTCAATAATGCTAAAAAGGATGATCTAAAAAGTGAATTGCTGGACAGAACCTCAGGATCCTGGCACAGATTTTCAGGCACATCCATGGACATCTCTTCAGTTTACTCAAATAACTTAAACCATCTTGTGCCTTTGTTTCTTATAATTACAATAGGGATCCTTCTTTCTCTCTTTTAAAGTTAGATACTATGTAAACAAAATTAATTGAGTTATGTGCACAGACACTGTAGTTGTAGAGGATAAAACTGATTCTATGTTCAGAATACCAAGATTAACGGGACCCAGAGTATTCCCAAGACATGAGAAAAATATACAGTTATTATTTTAAGCTACAGCCAACTAGAATAACATGCCAATCAGTTTGATCAAGGACAACAGAGAAGTCATGTTAGATTTGAGGTTTTTTGCAACTCAGACTATGGCTCCTTGTTTCATTCGTGCTAAGCATGCTGTCGGTGTCACTAAGTATAGCATTTATAAAAACGTTTTAAAAGACCAGGAAAAGTAGTGAACTTGCTAAAAAGCTGTAGTGAACACGCTAAGGTTGCACCAACAAACACCAAAACCTTCAGAAAAAATACCAAATGAACCTATGCCAGTCTCTAGCAAGACAGATTTTCCTTTGTAATCAGGCTCTCTTATGCTGGAAACAACATACAAAGGCAAATATAGGTAACGCAATCAAGTCAGTTCTTTTAATATTTTGGAATACTGATAGTTAAAAATTGTTACTGGCCTGAAAACAGAGCTTAAGGATCACAGAATTCTTCTTAATACAACCCAATTTATGCTCCCCTTCAGAAAATTTTGAGGGCTGTCAGGTATTACTGTGATACTCAACTTTCCTGCAGTATTTACATGTGGCTTCTTCAGAGTCTTAGGCACACGCAGGTACAAAGCCGGAGACAGTAGAGCTGGATACATAATTCTCTGGTAAGGCTTATCTGAATTCTTCTTCCCCTGTTGGTCTAATTTGCAAGATTATGCATAAATATTAAGGACAAAGATTAGGGAATTAAATCCTGAATTTGTTCCCTTGCAACAGGGCCATATCCATATGAGAAGTGTTATTTGCAGTGGTGGACAGGAGCAGGTTAAAAGGAAAAGAAGTGAAAGAATTAAAAGAAACAGGGCAACTCATTCAAAATTACTAAATCGATACAAGTAGACATCAGATGGGGCCATGAGGCTGGATTAGCATGTATTTTCTTCAAATCAATTTATTATCCTTTTAGAGTTGATCTGAACACTGTCAGACCTTTCATATTTTATACTTGATTGTCCAAGTCCTTCTTCTTTGAACACAGAAAGTGTTCAATGTCCAAATGCTTCAACTACAGCCCAGTTAATACAGTGTTAAAAGGGATTTTATTATGGAACTATTAACAGCAATTCATGTAGGATATTTAGCAGCATTTAATACTTGTAATCTTACAAAATGTCTTAAGTATGAAAAGCTGTTCTAAGGAAAATGTCTTCATGTTTGGCGTTAAACAGCTCTGTGAGTTTTCATGTCCAAGTGTAAAATATGTACTATGCCTAAAATTCTGCAGGTTTTAAACTAAAAGGATTCCCTCCTGCAATGAAAATAGTCTTGGCACCTTATAAAATAAAATCCAGCAACTTTAAACATCCCCAGTGTCACCTACTACACTTGAACATTGTATAATCAACAGTTGAGTAATCAAATAAAAAGAATCCAAGCATGCCAAAACTCAAACTTCACCCATCTGTGACTTCATTCCCCAGGCTGTGACTTTGCAAATTCTTTTTTGGGAGGTGAACTAAAGCAAATAGTGCTGGATTTGTAGTAAAGGGCACCTCTCTAGCATTACCATTTTTCACCAGAAACACCTACAGCTTCCCATTCCACCTATAAAGGAAACTGCCTACACTGCGGAGGAAGAACCAAGAAATATTGGCCTGCCCTGATGTTAAATCATTATGGCTATGACAGGCATTCCTACACATGATGCATGTGCAGCTGCAAATAAGGTCACTGTGTTTTCTCCTTGGCAGTTAACACTACGTGCTGAACAGCTCTGCTTCCATTTTAAATTTACACTAGCTTCACTCTCTTAAAAATTAGACAAAAAATTTGCAAAGTAATTAGATTTCTATGTCTAATTAGAGAAGACTTAATTCACTACTGATATATTTCACTTTTCTGTCAGCTAGTTTAGCAATGACTTTCATGTATTCAGAGTTTTCCATACTGCTGAGCTCCAAACTAATTTACAACCTTTGGATATTGTTATGTGCTTTGACAATAAATAACAGAATCCCCAGATTTCCCACTGTGTTAGAACCCACCTCCTCTTACAACAGCCACATTTTCAGATAAAAAACAGAGCTGCTGGGCTCAGCACAGACAAATTGCACACTGTGTCTGCAGACAATTCTGTATTTCTAACAGCACACAGGCTTCATCTACAGCCAGGCACAGGCTAATATCCCTACCCTAAACACTGTAATTACTGGGAGAGCACAGAACAGTGGCAGTGTATACACACACACATTTCTGTCACCACTTAGAGCAGATCAGTGTAGCACTGATAAAAATCAATGGCAATGAGTGTATTTAGAACAGACAAGGTCTTGTCTTGAAGAGCCTACCTTTTTGCCAATTACACAAATTCATTTTAGCAAAGCAGTGCTGCTGTACTTTCTAAAAGAATCTCATTAGTACTGGCTTAGCATTAGCTTGGCTACATTTGGAAAATCGGGATTCAATTCATTTGCTTACTGCAGTAGCATACCCTGACAAAGACAGGATTCACTAAGAACTACTGTTGAAGACAGCTTAGTGAGGGTGTGCTGATAAAAAATATTATTTAAATAGTCTCACTACAAGACAGCATCTCTCATCATGGATGCTGGCCAAGTGCTTCCAATATTTTGTGAGTTAGTGCAGCCAGAGGCAAAAACAAACCCAACAGCCACCAGGAGGATTTGTGGGGCTTCCCTTGGTAGCTTCCCATCCAAGTACGATGCATGCTTTCTGAGATCTGATACCAAATGTGGCAGGGCTGCTGCTAAGAGGGTCACCATGGGATTATTTTAATGTTCACTGAAATGGAAGCAATTTATCACATACTGCAGTAGCATCGCTTTCGTTCAAATTATAAGAGGTTGCAAGCAGCCTTTTAAATCTGCTCTGCCTTTCCCTCTGGTCCCAGCTTACCTTCCAGCTTTTTGGAAGGATGACGCTCTGCAAAGCAGGCTTTGGAGGTTATACTAAGAACAGAGCATTCAGCAAGTACTCTGCTGACCTCCCAGAGCATGCAGGGCTAGAAACATACATCTGCATTCCTAAATTCAGTTTCCCCAATGGCCTAAGGAAGGGATGCATCTGTGGAACAAGTTTCGCACTTACTTGAATATTATCATAAAACATTTACATGATTTAATTAGATTATGTAAATGCTTTACTCCAATTTGAAGCTTTGAAAATCATAATGTCATGCTCTAAATTATGCAAATATTGAAAGTACTTTTCACAGCAGCAGAAGCAAAGACACAAGTGAGACAGTCGTGCCACATGCCGTTCTGCTGTTCCCTACTCACTGAAGACCACACAGAATGCATTACTGTAATCTTGACTTTTTCTATTAACATTTTCTGCACAGGATGTAGTTATTTCGTGCCCTCATTTTATGCTAAGCCCCAAATCCAAATTTGATTTGGAAAACGTTCTGTGGTTTATATCCACATCCTGACTAAGCAGCATATTTTTCACAATATCCTTCCCCCTCCTCTGACACAACATGCACTTCACAGCAAGGAGATCCAGTAAGAGTTATTCATTGTACCATCCTCCTAAGTGCTGAGCAGGGAAAAATGGAAGCAGGTAAAATCTTGGCAAATGTTTTTTCCTAAGTTAACTTACTTCTGCTGTACTCCTGGATAAAATAGTGCTGCCACAGTAGAGCACATGTCACTAAGACATCCTGCACTTCACAGGATATTCTTTAGACAGAACAGGCCTCTATATGACCTACAGAAATAAGTTACAACAGGTAGGGATGGTACCAAATTATTTGGAGACAAAAGGAACAATCATGTGAGTCAAAAGAACCATCACGAAAAACTGCAGGAATTAACATGTGCACCAAAGTTGCGTAACTGAATTTTAGCAGGACTTTATTATTAAAAAAATTACTTTTTTACTATTTTCCAATACAAATTGAGTGCACCAGCTTCTTCAATACAGCAGTTCAGCATATCTGAAGCACTGAAGTCTGATGCTGACAGACTTCAATTGCCAAAATGGACCCTAAAGCATGTACTACTCTAGGGTAGCAAATCTTTCTATACCATCAGAATACCTCACTTCCAACTCTTATTAGTTCCCCAATATTTGGACACCCCTCTCCTCCAAATTGATGATCATGTCCAGAATTAAAGAAAAAGTAAATTAAGTTTATGAAAAATCCTAAAATGCTTAAATTCTAAGGCAAGGAAACTTTGAGAATAACATGTAAGAGAGATATTTCCTCCTGTGCAAGTATGGCTTTTCCTCAGCACGCTGTTAAAGGACCGACCCTACCTCCCTTCAGCCATGTGTGACCAGAGTAGCTGATGTGCAGGCCAGGTTATGTCACATGGCCTTTGGTACCTCCACGCCAATACAAACCATCAGGGGTAACACCTATCTCTAGCAGCAGCCTGTATTCCTGGCTAACCATAGAATAAACCTGTCCATTTTTATCTTACACAGATTATGACTCTTGGGAAAGCTGCTCCCTCAGCAATCTCTGTCCCCTCTGGCGTGCTGCCCGGCTACGGTCATGACTTCTGAGAAAGCTGATGGGTTGTTAGAAAAGGCAGTATGAAAGTCTGTGGGGAAAAGTCACACAAAATAAACATAAAACTGCAGACAGAAGTAATCCTGTTTGTGGTGGGAAACTTTAGCAGCTGAAGGGTTCAACAGGGAAAAGACAAAATGCAAAGGTCTAAAATCCTAATGAGACGAATGGAGCTGGAAGACGGCCACTCTACAACTCTGTTCCAAGCAGCAGAGAGGACAACATCTTCCTAGCCAGGAAAATTCAGTTCAGTGTATTCCAGACATGAGGAATACACTAGTGCTGGACCCAGCAGCCTGTCAGATTTTTGCCTGAGACAGGCACAAGCCACTGCCTTTTCCCACATACCCCACCCTGCTTGCAGCTCTCAGATTATCATCGATATCTTGCCCATGACAAGGAGAAAATACTTGTCTGCAACACACTTCACCCTTTCCCTTGCTCTGCTTGCTAGGCTTGCCCACTCTCTGCTGACCTCAGGCAGTCATCACAACACTGGCTCACCTGATTTAACAGCACCCTTTATATTCAATACTCTTCCTAGGACAATCCACCTAAAATGCCAGGTTTTTTTCACCTATGTGGAAAAGTTACAACAGACAAATATTAAACTTGTAGGGACAAATTTATTTTTAAAAGTTTCACAGAGCACTTTTCAGGGATGCACGAATGTTCTCTCTGCTGTAAGGATAAAATTGATGCTTATCACTACTCCAAAAAAACCTCACAAATCCCAGAAGTGAAACATTTCATAGAAATGAAAGTCATTTTTTAAAAGCAAGTGTAAAGAACAACACCCTCTCAACTGAATAGTAAAGTGGTTTTCAAACACTAAGTAGTAAAACTCTCACTACCCTTCCCAACAGAAATTATCCCACAATGCATAAACCAGACCTGACTCAGCCTCTGTCATGGGCAACCCCAGGAGAGCTCTAGGTACTTACTCTTCAGTTCTGGCAGGTATTAAGTCAGGTCATAAGGCTGTCATACAGGCCTGGCAGCAGAATTGCTCTTATTCCAGGTTCAACAATGTCTTTCCTGTGATAGGAATCCTTGAAATGAAACTCCCTATCCAAAACTGCACCCTCCTGTGGTTATCAGACAAAACAAATTGAGCGCAGCTGACTGAAATTATTCTGATTCAATTATTTCAACTAACCATATTTATCAGCCTCCTAAACTCATAAATCATAGCGGTCTCTGTAGGGAAATTCAAAATTGATGTGGCCCCGCCTGAATCAGAGGAGGCGGTAGGCATCTGACAGCCTTGAGGAGCAGCCTTGTGTTAGCTGATTGAAATTTCTAGCAGTATTAATCTTAATAACCTCAGGTAGCTTCCTCCCCACAGCCTAGGTCTTTCTGTGCAAGCAGCGAGGGAGGGAGCACTGCAGCAATTACTCCCTCGTCTTCTCCAGCTGACTCTGTTTTCTGATGAATATGAACATGTCAGTCATGCTCAGCCTTCATCCCTTCTCAGCCCTCAGCAACGACCAGTCCAAAACCTGCAGAATTTAAATTGTGACTTGAGCCTTGAGGTGTAGGACACAGAAGAACCAGGCTACCTCTCAATAAAGCAGCATGAAAACTTAAAAACAAAAGCTTTTTCCTCTGCCTTACAAGAAGTGCCTGTGAACCGCAATAGAAAAAATGCAGAGCATTTTTCTTAGTCATTCACAAAATAGACTGAAGATATTCAAATTATATTAATGCTGAAAATAGATGATTAAACACAGATCAGAAATATGCATCCATCTAGGAAAGTGAACTCAATTAACCACCCCTCACAACTGACAGGATGGTCAGAAGTTGCTGAAGTTCACTGGTGTTTGCTTTGTGATGGTTAAACAGCTTCCATTGTGATGAAGCTTTCATTTGTGCCTTCCCTAACATTTGTGCCTTCCAATATTAATATGCACCAGATTTCTTCCACTTCACCCAGACTGACTTCTGAAAAAAAAAAAAAACAACCCCAACATCAATGCATCTATGGCTCTATCCACCTACCAGCTGCTATTGGCAGACATGTATCCACCCAATCCTAACTCTTTCACACTTGAAAATAAATGTGTTATGTGTTAATGATGATAAATAAACATTCTTAAGAAGATGCTTTCCAGTTTGTGCATATCATTGTCCTTTGTTTGGAAGCAGCTTTAGATAGGTAACTTCTCAAAATATTATGTGTGCATATTGAGCCATGGCTGGAAGTCCTTGAGTGCTTTACTCCACAAACAGCATGATGGAAATCAGATCATTCCTATTCACAACCTTTGCAGAGTCAAGTTCCAGGCATTCTCCCCACCCTCTACTTTCCAGGCAGAGTCAAAACTGGTTCATTGCTTGCCTTAGGAGAAACTTTTTCAAATGATGAAAAACTAACATTTGCAGGCTTGTTTTTTGCTTCAAGTGTGTTTGAAGACAAGTTCAATTTACCATAATATACTATGTTCCATCCATCCTCCTTGGAAAACAGAGAGGTGTAAGGAAAATTATATAAGCTGTTGGGCTAGAATTCTGGCTCTTCTCTGTAACAAAATGTATAATCCCCACTTTGTTGCATGAATGTGATTCTTAAGTTCTAATATTTGCCAGTATTTTGACTGGTATTTATAAGAAAAACCCCTTAGTTAAAAACAAACAAAAAAACCCATTCATAATTTGGCTAAAATTTCCTCCTTTTGAAACACATTTTCTTATCCAGCTCTGTGCACTGCTGTTCCAGAAAGCTCAAATATCAATACCATTACTGCTATTTGCCAGTCTTTCTTGTCTTTTCAGTCCTCTACAAATTTTTAGAAGCTGGCAGTGGCCCAGTAGTTTGTCTGCCAAGTCTATTGCCACCCCAGGATTCAGCTCATCTAGACTTGCCGATTGGTATGAGGCATCTTTGGGTTTTCCAATGTTTTCCACATCCTCCTCAATTCATTCTGTTTAGGAGCTTTTCTACAGTCCCTCCTGCCAAAATCCTGAACTCAGCACAGCATCAGAATAATGGACAATTTGCTGAGAAGGTACATTAGAGGGTCTTCCCTGCTCAGCCCAGCTGCTTGGCAGCTGAGCTTTAGCTCCAGGGCAATGGCAACCATTCGCCAGGCATCCTCACACTGGGTGCTTGACTCCTGGATTTAGTCAGACTCATTCATCTCTTTCTCCCCAAAGCTATCTTCTGGGCTGGAGCACTAAGACTCCCTTATGAAGTTGGAGCTGCCACAGCACCAAAAGCTGTAGTATCAAACAAGTTTTCTCAAGAATAGCTCAGAATTCTTTTGCTGTAAGTTAAGTTAGTGTGGAAGGAAGAGTGGGCTTCAGATACTTTATCAATCACATCTAATATCTTGAGATGTTCTGACTACGACATTTTCTTAAAGTCCTAAATGGGGATAAGAGTCTGTCATAAACAAGTATTTCTGCAGATTTAACTAGTGTTATTCAAGATTAACAGCCCACTTGAAATTTTCTTCCTGCCTCTCAGCTTACTGCTGGCTTGGGTTAAGTACCCCATCTGATAACTTTGCACTGAAAGGGAAAGAATAATGAACAGCTAAAAATCCTAAACCCCTAGAATGTACATGGTTGGGCTGATAACTTATGGATCAATAAGTAACCTATATGAACCATCGTGAATATCAGAACTAAAATGCTGCAACATAAATGGCAATTCTCTAACACTTACATCAGTTAAAACAGGAAGATTAACATGGTAGAAATTTAAGGACTTTTAATATCATGGTCAAAACAATATTTTTGGGGTTTTTTACTCCTTACTCCTGTATCCTTTATTTTGCTTACTCCCAATTTCTTTCATCTTTCCTATTTCTCTTTTCCAAGTGATCCTAATTTCCCTGATCTTGTCCTTTTCAGTTCACTTTTCATTCTGTATTTGTCAGTCTTCCTTTTTACTTTTTCTTCTCCTGTGTCTTTTACTCCGAATTTGTTTATGTCATTTTCTTCTCACTTTGCTAGATTCTCACTGACCAAGGTGGCAGGTGGAATGAGCAGAAGTAATGTGCAAATTTTTCTGGGAAGTATCCATGGCTTCACACCTTGCAGCTCCCTTTTATGGGAAAGCCAGGCTTCACGAAAAACTGATTTGCAGTTTTCTCTCAGTCACTTCACATGCTCTTCCAGAAATCATAGGCTTTCTGCAGCTTCAGAATAGCATTCACATCTCAGGCATCACAAGACAATTTTAAGCACTTTCTTCATATACTCTAGGAAAAGAAAAAAATATCCTGGACATTCTCTGTGAAGCCAAATGGAAGCTCTATAGCACTACAAACTTGTATCCAAATGCTGATCTTAATGATTACCTACTTTTCACTGCTCCAGGTAAAACAAAGGCATTTAAACCACCATGTGGTATCTTACCATGTCAGACTAGTCAGATGACACTGTTGACATCCATCCTACATCAGCTGCAGAACTTCAGTCTCAAATACTGCCAGAGGTACCAGGCTGAAAGATGAATAAATTCCAAAGGCAGAGGCCAATCCAGAATTAATGCTTTCTGTTACCTGTTAGAAAAACTGACATTCTGGAAGCTTAATACTTTACAAAGCACCATTTTAAACTAATTTTAGTGCTGCTCATAATCTAGATCTTATGGCTTCTTCTTTCCACTCAACTTCCAGAATTGAAAAGGTACAAGGTAAGGACTATAGGCCTAGAGCAAACACCCAGTCTACCTAAGCCATCCAATATATGTTCTTCATTTACTCCGATGTTGATGAGCTACTCATTAACTTCATGGGCTTCAGGATAGACCAAGCTGATTTTAGCACTAACACCACAGGAAAAGTCCAGGTCAGTACTGAGAGGTCTTGTTTTTTGATGTTTGGTGCTAGGTTGGGTTTTTTCTTTCTTTTTTCTTAATGTTAAGTTGGCACCATTTCAATTCAAGTTAAACAGATTGTTATTTCAAGCTTCTGAATAAATGGCCAAGATTTGTATTGTCTTTGATCAGTTTCACTTATATCAGGCTCAAAACCTATATTAAAATCGTATAAATTAATTTCTTCTTCAATAAGTTACTTTCTGTGGAGTAAAAATACCACATATCAAGAAGTGTTGTAACTCCATACTCAAGACATATTAATAGATAATTATGAAAAGAAAAAGATTTTCAGCACCAAACCTAGAAAGAAACAAATTTTTAGACAGCAAGACTGACATTTTTAAGGAATACTATAACTCACTTTTTCAAAATCAAGACCTACTGAAGTTTCTTACCTGGACATGATCTGCAAAGAAAGAAAAATAATTTAAGAGCTGTTTGAAAACAGAATAATTTTGTGCTTACCAATGCTGCTATATGACTGTATAAACAGAACTCTCTGAGACACTGAAAGCAACCCAGAGCTGTGAGATGAGTCAGACCATGATCTGAACTTCCAAAGCAGTGATGGACTCCTTACTGTAGAGAAATCTGCTTGCCTTCACAGTGTTATTGCCAAGGAGTATTTTGCAACAATATTGTTTCCAAACACAATACTGGGATTCTATAAGAAATTCACCTGAGACATGAGAGTTTTCTGAAATCCCCTAAAACACAAGTCAACAAAAGTAAATATACATAGCGAAACATGCAAAAAAACATGCAGGAGCAATGTGCTGTCTTAGCTGTGGACACAAACCTGTAGAGACTGATTTATTATTTTTAATTTCCATTTTCTATCTTTTCTGGTAAATAGCACATGTCCACATGGACAACCACATGGGGATTCTCTGCCAGTAGTCTTTGTGGTGTCCACCAATTGATGGTTCAAAAGGATTTTTCTAAGCCAGAGATGCTGACTTTATATTTAGCAACCTTTAATGGATTCATCTTTCAAGTACTGTTTCAGTCACTTTCAAGTCATGTAAATTTTAACATTAAGGAGATATTTTCTTTGTGCAATTTTTTTTGTTTTGGTTTGGTTTTTTTTCTAGGGGAAGAGATTGTTAAAGGGGAGTGCCATAGCTCACCTTCATGCCTGTGAAGACCACTTTATTTCATATGCTTTGAGCCACCCCATGCAGATTATATTCAATAACCTCTAGTTCTGGTATCAGGAGAGACAGTGAACAATCACTCCCTATTCATCCTCTCCTTCTGCCACTTGTGATTTTATGGATTTTTATCATTCTGTCTCAACCATCTGCCTTTCAGTCTATTTAGTTATCCTCATACAGGTGTTGCATGCTATTCATCATTCCTGTCACTCTCCTCTAAAATCTTTCCGTTTTACTACACTGGGCTGAAGATGGAAGAAACCACAGCTACACACAGTATTAAAATGCATAGACACCAGAGATTTATAAATATATATTATTTGGGGTGATTAACAATGCTTTATTTTCTTTACTTGCTTGCTAGTAATTCCCAGCATTTTAATTAAAATTTTGACCTTTATTAAGCTGATGTTTTTAGAGATCTGTAAACCCCCCAAGATCTTACTTCCAAATAATAGCTCTCTTGGTGGTCCACAGTATGTAAAATAACTGTTTTCTCCCATATTAGTTACTTAACGTTTCCTGCACTGAATTTCAGCAACCATTTTATCATCCATGAGATAAGGCCCTTTCATAATTCTTTGGTCATCTTTACTACTCTGAACAGTCTCTGCAAACTTTGCTATATTTTTCTGCAGCCCTTCTTCCAAAAGGTCATGACTATGTTGTGTAGCACATGCCTAGGCACAGATCCTTGTGAACTTTCCTGGTAATTTATTTTTTTGCCATGAAATGTGATGATTTATTCCTGCTCCCTGTTTCCTTTTAATCAGTTATTCAACTATCTTAGAACCCTTTTTTTCATCCTACAGCAGCTTGCTTGCTCCAACAGCCTGGGATGAAACTTTGTTAAAAGCCTTCCCTTTCAGGTAATTTCCATATTGCTGCCAGTGCTGTACACATAGCCCAGATCCTGCTTTACAGACAGCTGAAAACGATTAAAAATTGACCTTTCCTGCTCTCCTGATTCTACTGTAATGTATTTTCATTCTAATTTGACCTGCTAGTACCTTCCTTTCCAGTGTTCATCTATTATCTTCCCTATTGATACACACATGTAACAAAAGAATTCTTGATATTATTTGTTTACAGAGCTTTCCAGCTCATATAAGCTTACAATATTAAAGGAAATACAACCACATAAAAATTAGTCTGAAATCTATCCTGCATTTATTACATGTTAAAAATCAAGTCAAATCCCACACACTGTTAGGCAATTTACCCATCACCTTCACACTGCCAGCCATATACACTGCCAGACAAAGTTTCATTAGACCTTTATTGCTAATGTGAGGAAAGCTTTAAGGAGTTCTGCTGCATACCAAAGATATACTGCAGAGGATTTTTCTTCTTTTTTTCCAGAGGGGTGGGTGGGGAGGGTGGCACACAGGTGGGACAGACATGATACCCAACAAGATTTTGTGTCTGAAGATGAAAAACTCCACAGATAAAGCAGTAGCCCAGTCAAGGATTTTGACGTTCAGACAACTGAAGCATTATTGATTTGGAAATGTAGTTTTTCTTACAGCATACAGGTGAATAGCTCATGCCTAATTACAGATTGAAACAGTTTGAAATAGCACAAGTTTAAAATATAAACATAGAAAATCAGATAATCGGAAGTTCCAATGAAGCATTCATTCTGGAGCAAACAGGCAACATCATTAACACAAATTCAAACAATAGTACAGATTATTTAATTGGATTACTTCACTCCTATGAATTTTTCCAAATAAGCTCCTTAAGAAAGCCAGAAATGGAATTCAACTGTCATCTTTTCTGGATGTTTTGGCCTGTAGCAGTCAGTCATGCTCTCCAAACATGATCTCACTGCAGCAGCTCTGTGTACACAACAAATCACATGTGGACATTTCGATCCAAAGTGGGTAAGGACAAACAGAGGTGAGACACACGCTGTCCTTCACCACTAACACCAACAGTTGCCATAGCAACAGAAGCGATCCCTGGAAGAGGTTGGTATCGATCTTTCCATCCCATGTTCACTGCCATTTCTTCAGAGAGGGCTTACACAGTGCTACCCCAACCAACACTATCACACACAGCCAAGTTCTGTGGTTAAAGGGAACGAACAGCATTGAAAAGGCAGGGAATAATTAATGTTGCAGTTAGTCTGGGTACACAAAGAGAAGGAGCGAATCTTCATCTGAGTGCAAGCTGTGCCAGGGGAAGACAGGATGTCAATATGTACAGGAATGTTTCACCATGCCTTCCACCTATGTTTGGCATTTCCTGGGCATTCTCCTACAGCGCAGCATCTGCCTGTTCTCAGCATTTGTAACAACACAGTCACCAGTGTCTAGGTCACCTACTGCAAAATAGGATATAGCAAAGGATGTTTTGTGCTTAGTTGCAAGCCTTTTACATCATGCCAGCATACTGCAGATTGGCACAGAGCCAGAAGAGTAAGAAAGCCTAAGTAGACAAATATTACAGAGATTTTTTAGGTTAACAGTGGCATAGCTCCAGAGTCCCTCAAAACATAACTTCACCTATAAATATGGCATAACACATTATTTGAGTATATTTTGGTAAAGACTAATATTGTTTCCAGTAACAATACATAGCTGAGAACTGCATTTAGTTCAGAAATTGCAGGATGTTACTTTGTTGATACTACCATAAGGATCAAAATGTATTTTGAAGGTTTCACTTTCACAAAAAACATTCCTTCTGAAGACATGCAAAAATGGGAGAAAAAGTCTTTAAAATATTAGATAGCATTAAGAAAGCCTTTTAAGACCACTCCCAACCAAATTTGTGGCCAGAACAGTTAGCAGAATGTGGCTGTAGCTAAGAGCAGAAGGACGCTTATACAAGAAATATAAAATATTATTCTTTAAAACAAATAGTGCTACATGCACTCTACGTTGTCCCAGTCTTGTAACAGCATAATAACATTTCTGTAATTCATTATATTTGCATAACATTGATGTAGTAACACAATGGTATGGAGTGTACCCACTATTTCCAGAAACTTTATAGTTCACAGAGTGATTAGCTCCTCCTCAAAAAAAATCGTCTAGGTAGCACAACCTTCAAAAAATGCATCATGGTTTCTCAAGGCAAATACAAAAGACAAATTACAAGTCTACATCAGTATAGATATTCCTAACAAAATTTTAACTTTTTTACTTAAAAAAAAAACCAGATCCTGAAAAAAAACCCTTAACAATACCTACCAGTTGTGTACATCAAGTTAACAACTCCAGCATAATCCAAACAAATTATAATAGTATATGATATTTAAGGGCTCTGGGAACCCTGTTAATAACCAGTCTCCCATCATAACTTAAAGAGGCAAATAGCCACGGGTCTGCTGAGGACCATTCAACTGCATACACACTATCTTCATGTTCTTCATAGGTAGCTATTACACTGTCCTGAAGGGGCTCTTTAATCCTAAAATTGAAAACAAACACCAAAAAAAAAAAAGTAAGGATTTATGAACACACTTGATTTACTTGATTTTAAAGGCAGTGTTAAGTGTCACTAACATCTAGATACATAAAATCCCATTTAAAGTATAAGGATGCAATAGTAAGTTCTAAGGAAATATTTTATACCTTATGTTTTCATGTACTTATGGTTTAGACGACAGCAGAGTCAAGTCAGTGCAAAAGACCCCACTTATAGGGACAAAGTAACTCTTACTCCAAACTTCAGTGCATTTCCTGTCTCTCAGAACCTACACTGAGCATCTCTTTCTCACTCTCTAAAGCAAGTTAAACAATGTGGCATAATCTAAATGCACAACTTTTTACCAACATCTTTCCACTCATCATATTACATCCTCTCCTCTCCCCCTTCACTGTTAAATGAATTCTTAAAATACTACACAGTCTTAGAGATATGTAGATGGGTAAGAAGTTGCAGTCCTTAACATCAGTCTCACTTGTGTTGCCATCCTGGGCCCATTCTCTCCAGAATTATGGACAGGGGATGGAGCCACTACTCTGAAAACTTTGATTTTGATCTCCCATTACTAGAGTTGTATCAGCACCAGATTCTCATCTGCTATTGTATACCCCACCTCTCACTGCAACAGCCAAGCTCCTGCTCACCTACATCATAGGAGAGACACAGATTCCCTTCCACATTGTAAATATTCAAGAGATTCAGGCAACTCTCTGAAGTCTGAACCACTCAAGAGTCATTGATTGTACTCTGCCCTTCTTCCCTCCAATCCCAAAGCCAGTCTCCCCTCTCAGAACACCACTAGAGCACATTATTCTGTAGCTACAGGGTAGGGGATTTTTCAGAGGATGACCTTAGAGCTCCTTCAGCCACAGAGAATCGGCTCAGTCTGACAAGTCAGTCAGCCCTTCAGAGGCATCCGTCGCCTCCCAGAGACAGCCTTGTACTACAGCTGCAGCCCTCCTCACAGAAAGCAAAGCCAAAGAGCCTCGTCAATGCCACTCAATCATTTAAACAGATGCTGCTACTACAGAAACGAAGTGTTGTTATTGGCTGCCTTTGCCCTTCCCTGCTGCTCTCTGAAAGCACACAGCTCTGCAATCACAAAGCCTGGATGGAAGCACAGTAGGATCTTTTGCAGGGTGTCGCTGCCCCACCTAGCCAGCTGAGCCAGCTGCGAATCTAACACTGCAATTAAAATTCAATTGAGTTTAATGAAGAAATCAAAAGCAGACTCATAACTGTAGAACAGCTTCAGATATGCATTTTCAAGGATTTTTACCATTTACTTGTGCTACATTAAAGGTCAACTAACCAAAAAAGGTCACAGCACAACCAACACCCAGCCCCTGGTTAATTGAAAAGAACAAGCTTGTTTTGCAGTTCTCCTGAATATGAGCTTTGATAGAAACCATCTAACAGCAGAGAGCTAACAAACATAGAGACACTTCAGCTCCTGCAATGTGTTTTTCTAACTTGCTGCTAACTGACATGCCTGGTTAAGTGAAAGTTGGTCATGTCCCCAGACAGCAATGTGCTTGGTGCAGTGCTCACCCACTTACCCACAACTCCATTATGCTGAAGGTTTCAGGTGTCTCTCCGGGTAAGCAGGGGAGTAATGCACAGTGCACACGGCTGTCAGGGGACACGGCCGACTTTCACTTAGCCAGGAGTCTCACTTAACCAAAGGCTGGATAAACAAGGACAAATAAGCTTCTACATTACACTATTTTCTGTATGCTCAGAACTCTTTCAGGGTTTCATTTAAATAACACAGCTCATCTAATTTAATTTACAGGAGTCGTAAGGGGAATGAGTGTTCAGGAAACAAGCCTGTAGATGAATTTCTGTTTTGCATTTTCACTTATAACTACAATTTTTAACTGTGTTTTATTATTGTCTATACAGTGAATTTCCTCTTAGGTATGAAAGTAAATTTTGTGCCTTTCCAGAAAAAGAAAGCATGCTATTCTACGTGATTATTCAGGCTAATGGCACAACTTTGAAACAGTTATTGAGAACCAGAGAAAATCCTTATGGAAGTGATCACTTGGTGTAAAAGAGCTAGATACCATATAAGATAATCAGGATGGAAAAAAATCATCTCAAAACGACATGTGTCTCAGGAACAACACAGAAGCTCCAAAAGAAACTGTCCATGAGCATCCTCTACAAACATGATGAATAAAAATAGATTAGCCTTTAAATTATACAATGGGTAATGAGCCCAGAAGGATTCTGCTAGTGGAATAAAAAGCAGAATTCATTTCATGTATGTGAAAGACTGTTCTAAAACATGAAAAAACAAAGCAAAAAAAAAAAAACCAACATAAGGAGCAGACTTGTTTGTGATGAGTTTTTTTTCCTCACAACAGGAATCTCTTAGAGGCAGACTACCTTGCCTGATGCTAAGAGATTTCCAAGAAAACGCCTCAGATTTCTCTGCATTTTGGCTATGTTTGCTTTTTTTGGTAATCCAGAATAGGCTGAGGACACTACTTTTGAATCTATGGTACTTAGAATTGCTCTGTTCCTGAGTCACACAATAATTTATGCATCCCAAATGAAATTTTACACATATTTATTTATTAAAGAATCATCTCATATTAACAAGAAGAATAGCTGTACAGAGCTGGATATCAAGTAAACTTAATTTTACGCTACTTGTGTATAATATATATACAATGTGTATAATTCACATTGTTGCCAGAACACAGATACCTGTTTTTACTTACAAGCTGCAGGTTATGGGTATAAAAATAGTAGTGTATAGCTATATATATAGAGCATACATATGTGTATAAAACAGCTATGTATAGCATGGATAGCTAAGCTGTACAGCTAATTCAGTGTACCACAGATGTAGGTGCTTGGCCTATTGATCCCATGACAGACATGGTGCAGTGCAAGGCCAGCAGTTGGACTCGATGATCCTTGTGGGTCCCTTCCAACTCAGCTTATTCTGTGATTCTGTGACTGCATTTGATAGCATACTTGGTAATCCCCTGTTACGCCTGGCAAGCTTAGTAAGCTGTTTTCTTCCTTGCCCCAGATCTTCTTGACCCTTAAAATGCTTCTTTAGTTTCTTGCTTCCCTATCTATTTTGAATATTTTCTTCTGACCAGACTAAAATACCTTTTCTTCTATATGTTCTTGCACTGCATCAACTGACAATGCACCACATTCCTTTGCTACCAAGAAATCATGAAATGTGTAGTCTCTATCTACATCATGCATAAATTTCAGACCTGTGCCTCAGAGAGCAGAAAATGGACTGTTTTCTCTGTAGTCTTATTCAAATAGCACAACCCCAAATAGCTTCTATGAAAGGAGAGAAGCTTTTATTTTACTAGATAACTTTGAGGTTAATTGTGTTACATACTCAAGAAAGAAGCCTGTTCAGCCTTGGATAATTGTTTTCATGTAGAAAGCTGTTATTTCCAATTACTTCTCATGCTAACAACCACTTAAGTTTGCAGTGCTTGCAATTCTGTTTTGTCACCACAGTGTTCAATAAAATATGGTTTTCAGTCAGCAAAAATCATTAATTCCTTATCACAGTCAAAATTAAATCCTCTTTAATCTAAAAATCACTATGAAATAGAAATGAATCAATAGAGCATGAGCATGTACTGCAGCATCCAAAAATGAATCCTGAAAAGCATAGCACTGGATTCTGGAATAAGCTCATGGATGCACCTTCCTTTTGACTTCAAGAGAAAATTGTTTCTGGTAAGATTAGACAACACACTACTTGCTTTTTCACTCTCTTTAAAAAGCCTGAATTCAAGTATGTTTATTCTTGAACACATATTTTATAGATAATAACTGGTTGTTCATTCTACTCCAAACATCATAATTTTTTTTAATTCAAAAATGAACTTTCTGAACTGCTTCCACAGGAAAACAGGAAAAGCATATTTTTATGTAACAGGTTTCATAGATGTCCTAATATGAAAAATAACTTAAGGAAGGTATACTTGCTGATGAGAGTTAAAGAAAAAAATACTACAGGAAAATCAGAAGCTTTTAAAGAAAATAGTCTTGGAACTGAGAAGTGCTGCTGCACTACATTTTGCCCAGCTTCCTACACATCCAACAAATTAAAGTCCTGAATCCTGGCTTTCCCCAAAATAGAAACTGTTTAACCTGTTTTAATTAGTTAGATGTCTTGGTTGATACCATAGCATAATCCTATGACTTCTAGGTTTCTCCAAGACATTAACATAAAAAGCAAAATAGCATCAAAATTAAAACTACTGACAGCTGTGTGAAAATATCCTGAAAGCCTGCCTCAGCATGTTTGGCAAATACTTTTCAAAATATCAACGCTGACAAATCTCTCTCCTGAAGTCACAGATGCACAGACAAAGGTGTTATGTTACATCGCACAGTTCATCTGAAATATGGTGAAACCACAGGATTTATTATTCAAAAAACTCTAAACCACATTTCTATCACCAGAAGTAGATACCACCAACGTCTTTAGACAGAATTTTGAAGTCTCTTTCTACAGAGAGGGCAGCCACCATTTTCTCTCTGGTCCATTCTGATGGCTGAAGATGTTTCTACCCATAACACCTCATTAAAAACTTCACAATCTCAAGTGAGATACTCTGTAGTGGAAGAACTAATCCTTTATATCTCTCAGCTTTAAATATAAAATGTTGAGAAGTGCTTGTGTTAGATCTGTTTGTATCAAAGGACATTATGGGTAACACCTATGACAAAAAAGATGGAAACATAAACCTTCAGGAAAAACATAAAACTGTATTTTTTAATAGGAATTTCTGGTACAATCTTCAAAGGATAAAAAAGATTATCATTATTTTAGAACACATTGACAAAAAATGTAACATAAGGGAGAAGGCAGCATACTGACCGAATGTAACCAGTTCTGCCACTGAAAACAGCAAACATCTTAAGCCTGTAAACCCCATAGAAAACTAAGGGAGCTGGTAGCTTATACTGCAAAATTAAAGTTTTAGGATGGTTTCCTTTCCAGGACTGATGTATAAACTCAAAATGTTATTGACCATATAAATCTTTTCATTACAGAATAGGCATTTTCTCTAAAAGAACAAGTCCTCCATTACCAGTTGAGCCTTGTCACAAAGCTCTGGCCACAGAAGTCATGAAGGATAAAAACACTGCTGTAGATGCAGCAGGTACCTTGCTGCTTGTGCTCCTATGATAGCAAATATTCTTCTCATGCTGTGAACCACCAGCATACCAAACAGAGACCTACACAGTTCATAATTTAAACCTATAAGGCAAACAAACATGTTGGAGTAACTGAAGAAAAGAAATCCTGAGTGGCAAGTAAAGATGGCCACACTAAACTGCAAGAACCTAGTAGCTTTCTTTTATTGTTAGAAAGAGCAATGTAGAATAAAATGACTATCAGAATAATTTAATACAGCAACATATAGACTCACTCACTAATATCAGGATTTTGGATGACCAAAGACTAAAGGGAAGGATATAAGACAATCACTACCTCCCTTAGGAGGAAGACAGCTCCCAAAGCTCTCTTAGTGTCTTACAGGGAGCTGACCATCACCTTCAGGGTATTTAGAACTCAGGCAAGTTCAGTGTTGCAGGGAGAAAATTCTTGCAACAACAGAGTGCAAAGCCACTAAAGAAAGAGGTCAAGGAGAAGCCTGACAAGCAATTGCATCCACAGATGTGGAATGATCCCATGTTTTAAAAGTTTTGTTCAAACTTAGGCATTGAAAATCACTCCTCATGTTCTTATCCAGGCACATTAGCTTTGTTTTGAGGATGAAACCTAAATGAACTCAAGTACACACCCTCATCTGTTCTATTTTCATTTATTTTGTAAACTTTTTTCTGCCTCTGGATCAAGGTGCTAGAAACTGAACTAGTACAGCACTTCATTCTCAGCTGGTTTTTTTCTTCCATATTTGAACTGTGCATTAAATAATCCAGACTGGGGACTTGACCAGAATATAGCACAGCTGTGCCCTGGCCACAGGCTTTTAGCTCTTCTCTGTGGACAACTCCATCCTCCTCTTAGACTACCTATTTTCAATAGAGGCTTTGTGCTTCCCACACAGAAAGCACTGAAGCCTTTCTTAATTCAGTGCCAGAAAACAAACACAGTTGGCATGTTTCTCTTAGACACATTTCACAAAAGCCATGCATGCACAGCTGGCATGTTTTGGAACAAACAAAAACACAGTAAGTGAGAGCAGATAAACTCAAGAATATGGCTGATAACAAAAGAAAACCCTACATGAAGAATCAGAAGTCTCCAAAGATTATTCACAAGGCAGTAAATGTCCCTGAACTGCAAATAGTCAGGGGCTAGGAACATACCCAGGAGAAGTACATCTCCTTTTCCTATTTCTATAATTTTTCCTCCTGACTACTATGACACACATGATACAGGCTAGAGAGACCTTTGACATGATACAGGGAAGCTGCCTGCTCTAATGTTTTTATGATTGATGAGAGAAACAACTGCAGCAGTTAAAAAGTAGGGAAAAGACAGACTTGACTTAGACTCTGATCTAAACCAACAGTTAAAAGGAACCAGTAGTCACTTGATTTTAACATGAGACAGATCTTCATGCAACAGTCCTAGTTAAATTGCTTATTCAAGCATGTTCTGGTCTCTACAATGGGAGCAGATAGGCACAAGATGTCAACACAGACAGACACTGAATGAAGAAACCACTAAGAAGAAATCCTTAGTAACAATCAAATACAGCAACTTTTAGTTTGTCTATCCAGTATGCAGTGAACTTGAATTCTTTTCTTTCAAAAAACATGTACCTCCAAATAATTATTTTCAGTTTGTGACCATAAAAACTAGGCAATTACTGCAGCAAATCTGGCAAGAATAATTGACTGGGTACACTCATGTGTAGTTCTAAACGGTGCAAAAAGGAAGGGTTAAACTTACAGACTATTTTCTTTTGTCTCCAACCAAGATATCCAGTAAAAATTAGGAAATTTACTGTGAAAGATATTAAAAATTAACAAGTCTTAAAAACCACAGGAAAGAGTCTTAACTATGTGGAACAGTATTACCAGACAATGTTTTCAAAATATGGGGACTTTACGTGGAAAAACCAATAAACATTTGAAGCTACAACTGGCATATGCTCATAATTTTTACATTTAATCCAAAGAAGACTTTTACAAGTGATATTCCAGACCAATACAACGCAGAAAGAGTCTTTTTTTTCCTTTCCACTTGATATTTCAACTTTCTGAGATATGGTACTCAGCCTGAAGGTGACTGGCTGGAGACACTAATTGTACAAATATATATGCTCTTCCTGGTGTATTTCAATATACATCTGAAAAAGACATTCTATTTATCAGTATTTGTGTGCTGTTTAATAACAAATCAGATGTCCTTCAAAACAGGATAAAAAAATTAACCTTGTGAAAATAAAACACTTTCAAGAAAGTCTAAACAAACAAAAAAAAACCCCAAACACACCCCTTTCCCTCTAAACCATACAGTGAAAACCTGCATTTTACAAAAGAGAAAGTACCCATGGAATGGTGCAACAGACTCTTCACAGAGGTCTCTAAGAGTGTATCAGAGTCGAAATATTTGGCACTAGTGGTTGACTAACAAGAAGTACTCCCAACAGCTGTTATGCCCTACTTCATTTGAGCACCCAGAACTAAACAGACAGTCATTTGGCAACTGTTCAAAGCTGGTGAGCAGCTTGCAAACATCCTTCTGACTCAACTCATAACAAGGGGGTGGAAGGGAGAGTCTAAAACAAGACTTTCACAGTACCAAGCAAAGGTTACAAAAGCTAATGTGCTTTCCCAGGTTTTATAGGAAACATGAGCAGCTGAAAAGCACATATTTAAAAAGCAAATGCAGAACTGATACTCTTGTAGCCTCTGGGAACAGGCAAGGGCTTTATATCATAACTATACAGTCATTCATGATGTGGTTTACATCCATCCCTAGCCATAGGAAAAGATGCACTATATTTGTTGTATTGCCTTGGATAACCTTGGATTCAAAAATTCCTATTCTAGAACGACTTGTGTTTTAATAAGGCAACTACGCAGCCTACAATCCACAGAAATTCTGAATTCCAGATAACCTACTACACAATATCTGTCAGAATGTTATTTACTTGTGTTATTTTTAATGCATTCCCACCATGTTAAAAAAATGTGGTCTCTCATTTCCACTAATGCTATTTATCTTCCATACAGAACAGAATAAATTGCAATCTCCAGCCAAAGATAAGGAACCAAAAGATGTCTCTGCCCATAGCACGGAGATTGAAACTAGGTGATCATTAAGACCCCTTCCAACACAAACCATTCTTTGATTCTATATTTAAAACACTGTAAACTCAGTTATATTCTATAAAGTACACACTGCTGATGTGAGCAAATTTTTAGGTATTTTGTTTGATACTCCTTGATTTTTCAGGCACTTACAACACGTAGAGAAAATCTTCTAAAGAAATTCTGTATATTTAAAATTAACCATTTCTATATATGGAATAACTTTCTTATTTAGTATCAAAAAAGAATAGTTTCCAGGTCCTTTAAATGAAGCCAAAACATCAAAACTATCTGGAGCAAAACTACATCGGTATTAATAACATTAAGGTTCAAGAGCAACCTTAAAAATACAACTAGAGAAGTAACCTAAATTTTGGAATTTTAGCTGAAACATCTAGCAAACACAGTTGAGCAACTAGGGGATCTTTTTTGTAATTTCCTTGTTCCTTATCACATTCTTTATTTTAAAACATCATTCAGGAGTTAATCTGCCTTTGTTATTGCAGACAGATTTGCACAGCTGCCCAGAGAAGGGCAATGGAGCTGGTGAAGGGTCTAGTAAGTCATATGAGGAGGGAGGGGTTGGTGGAGCTGGGGTTGTTTAGCCTGGAGAAGAAGAGGCTCAGGGGTGACCTTACTGCTCTCTACAACTGTCTAACAGGATATTGTAGCCAGCTGGGGGTCAGTCTCTTCTCCCATGCAACAAGTGACAGGAGAGAACACAGCCTCAAGCTATTCCAGAGTAGGTTTAGGTTGGACATTAAGAGAAATTTCTCCACAGAAGGGGTGATTAGAAATTGGAATGGGCTGCGCAGAGAGGTGNCACTAATTGTACAAATATATATGCTCTTCCTGGTGTATTTCAATATACATCTGAAAAAGACATTCTATTTATCAGTATTTGTGTGCTGTTTAATAACAAATCAGATGTCCTTCAAAACAGGATAAAAAAATTAACCTTGTGAAAATAAAACACTTTCAAGAAAGTCTAAACAAACAAAAAAAAACCCCAAACACACCCCTTTCCCTCTAAACCATACAGTGAAAACCTGCATTTTACAAAAGAGAAAGTACCCATGGAATGGTGCAACAGACTCTTCACAGAGGTCTCTAAGAGTGTATCAGAGTCGAAATATTTGGCACTAGTGGTTGACTAACAAGAAGTACTCCCAACAGCTGTTATGCCCTACTTCATTTGAGCACCCAGAACTAAACAGACAGTCATTTGGCAACTGTTCAAAGCTGGTGAGCAGCTTGCAAACATCCTTCTGACTCAACTCATAACAAGGGGGTGGAAGGGAGAGTCTAAAACAAGACTTTCACAGTACCAAGCAAAGGTTACAAAAGCTAATGTGCTTTCCCAGGTTTTATAGGAAACATGAGCAGCTGAAAAGCACATATTTAAAAAGCAAATGCAGAACTGATACTCTTGTAGCCTCTGGGAACAGGCAAGGGCTTTATATCATAACTATACAGTCATTCATGATGTGGTTTACATCCATCCCTAGCCATAGGAAAAGATGCACTATATTTGTTGTATTGCCTTGGATAACCTTGGATTCAAAAATTCCTATTCTAGAACGACTTGTGTTTTAATAAGGCAACTACGCAGCCTACAATCCACAGAAATTCTGAATTCCAGATAACCTACTACACAATATCTGTCAGAATGTTATTTACTTGTGTTATTTTTAATGCATTCCCACCATGTTAAAAAAATGTGGTCTCTCATTTCCACTAATGCTATTTATCTTCCATACAGAACAGAATAAATTGCAATCTCCAGCCAAAGATAAGGAACCAAAAGATGTCTCTGCCCATAGCACGGAGATTGAAACTAGGTGATCATTAAGACCCCTTCCAACACAAACCATTCTTTGATTCTATATTTAAAACACTGTAAACTCAGTTATATTCTATAAAGTACACACTGCTGATGTGAGCAAATTTTTAGGTATTTTGTTTGATACTCCTTGATTTTTCAGGCACTTACAACACGTAGAGAAAATCTTCTAAAGAAATTCTGTATATTTAAAATTAACCATTTCTATATATGGAATAACTTTCTTATTTAGTATCAAAAAAGAATAGTTTCCAGGTCCTTTAAATGAAGCCAAAACATCAAAACTATCTGGAGCAAAACTACATCGGTATTAATAACATTAAGGTTCAAGAGCAACCTTAAAAATACAACTAGAGAAGTAACCTAAATTTTGGAATTTTAGCTGAAACATCTAGCAAACACAGTTGAGCAACTAGGGGATCTTTTTTGTAATCTCCTTGTACCTTATCACATTCNAACTAGGGGATCTTTTTTGTAATTTCCTTGTTCCTTATCACATTCTTTATTTTAAAACATCATTCAGGAGTTAATCTGCCTTTGTTATTGCAGACAGATTTGCACAGCTGCCCAGAGAAGGGCAATGGAGCTGGTGAAGGGTCTAGTAAGTCATATGAGGAGGGAGGGGTTGGTGGAGCTGGGGTTGTTTAGCCTGGAGAAGAAGAGGCTCAGGGGTGACCTTACTGCTCTCTACAACTGTCTAACAGGATATTGTAGCCAGCTGGGGGTCAGTCTCTTCTCCCATGCAACAAGTGACAGGAGAGAACACAGCCTCAAGCTATTCCAGAGTAGGTTTAGGTTGGACATTAAGAGAAATTTCTCCACAGAAGGGGTGATTAGAAATTGGAATGGGCTGCGCAGAGAGGTGGTGGAATCACCATCTCTGGGGGTGTTCAACAAAAGAGTGGATGTGGCAGTAATTGCCACAGTCTACTTGACATGGTAATGTTCAGTCCTAGGTTTCACAAGGAAAATATGTGATTCCACACAAACCAAATGGATGAGTTTACAAATGTTTGCCAATAGCATGCACTATTCTCTATCAAGAGTGTTGAAATCAAGGTTCTGGTTTGCTTGAACCAGGTCTTTTGAGATACTGGGTTCCAGAGCACTCAGAGATACTAAGAGCAAAATTTAAAAAAATATAATGTGTTTATACTTCCTTTCTTCTGCCCATGCAGAAGCTCATCATTAGACTGGTAACATTTCCTAAGGGTTCCAACACGTACACAGAAAATACAAAAGCTATTTTCAAATTCTCACTTAACCCAGATTATTCTACATGCTTTACTTGAACCAGAGCTCCCTTAAAGTGAACCTCTTCACCAACCCAGTGGACTGATCCTCAGCATCACCATTCCCTTCCTTCCAGTGAATGTGGAGCGACCGTGCCAATCAGATTTAAAGAGTGTATTCCACCCCAAACTGAATAAAGAAGAACAAAATGGGAATTCTAACTACTTACCTGAAAGGCCTGTACACAACAATCCTAGTCAGCAAAAAAAAAATAGCATGTAAACCATTATAATGAAACAAGAAATTATAAGCATCTGCATAAAACTCAGGAAACTTCATACTTCTCTTCTTGATGCTGGTCCTCTTGGTCACTGAGTTCATCATCATCTACCATATGGCCAAATGGTTCAGAAGAAATTGATACCATATTAGACAGGATAACTCTGCTATCACTGCTTCCTGTAAGGATCAGCTGATCATGAGAATGGTTGTATCTCACATTCCAGACCCTAAAAAAGTTAAAGCAGAGAGAACAAGAGACTATTCGTGGTATGTAGTGCATCACTGTTAAAACAGGTTTTTTTAAGAGCAGCACTAAAATTTCATATTTTTAATCTTTTAAATATGCATAGAAATAACATGCCTCATTCCAAAGACTGTTTTTTTGCCATCTTCATTTGACTTTTAAGCTTCCGTGTAATCTGTTTTCTATGATGTGTCTTTAAAATTCAAAAAGTAAATTAAAAAAAAAACCCAAACAAGTCACACCATTCAATGGTACTGTTCCTTGAGGGTACATGCCAATTCATTGTTGAGTAAGTCAGATAAATACTTAAGTCCTAAATACAAAAATCTCCCCAAAGCAAAATATAGATTAAAACAAAAATCTCACAAGATTCTTACAGTGAAGTTTAAAATAGATCCTAAAACAAATGTAGGACTATATTTCTCTTTAATTTTTACATTTCATATATGAAGTTAATACCAAACGTCTTATGGTTCTTCGTTCATTCTTTTTCTTTGAGTACTCTGAAGAAAAAAGTATAAATGATGCTTCTGTTAATTCCCTTCTTCATTCCCTTTAAAGTAGATTTAGGGTCTGGATTGATTTTGCAAGAATTACTCCAATACAAATTTTGTAAAATATGAATAATTCATCTTTTCTTCAGCACTGAAAGTTGCAGACATCAGGCAGGATTCTCTCCTTACTCCAGCCACAGCCAGTGCATAGATACAGGCTCTAAATGTTGTCTCAGAGAACAAAATGATTCACTTGCATATTCTGACTTAAGGACTGTGAAGAACATAAAAATGGAGCTGCATTACTGAACATTTCAACCATTTGACAACAGAAGGATGGATGGCAGCTGCTTTACTGCACATCAGGTGCAGCACATCAGGCTCCATTTGGGAGGGCACACCTGTGTCCCAGCTGGGTCCCCTGGGCCAAGTTCTGTGCTGTGCTTCCCAAAGGTGTACCCCATCTCCCAACAATGTTAACAGCTTCTTGCCAATTAGACTAATGTTGTCTAAACACTTAATTTACAATTACACAAGGAACACTGACATGTTGAAACTTTTCCTCTGTGCAAAAATATGCTTATGCACAATAGCACAAACATAGTTAGTTTGCATTGTTCCTAAATGATAAAATAATTAGCTGAATAAATTATATAAGCCATCCACCCACAAAACAGATAATTTGTTCTACCAGTGAGAATGCTCCTCTAGTGTCTTCACTGGTTCAGTGACATTTCTTGTGTCCCAGAATTTCACCTTGCAGTCATCTCCACAGCTAGCCAGGTAGTACTGTTTATTGGGATTGAAGTCCAGGTCTCGTACCAGCTGTCCATGTGCATTTTCTATACAATAGATCTGCCTGTAAAACATTAAAAAAATTTAAATAGTCTATAAAAAGCTGCCTGCACTCCACCTACAGAAATCTGTTTCCCTGGAAACTTGCATAATCCCCATAGCACCCACAGACCCAGAGTTCCCATTTGCTAGTGCAGTTTAGGGAATTCCCAGCTGTTAACAGCAGTGACTTATATAGATTTCTCAGCTTGCTTTGAAGCTTTGCTACTTCCATGTTTGTTTCCATCAGGATCACCTGGAGTTAAAAGGCAACAGTAGTTCCAGATGATTCTAGCACAGCGTTGTAACAACTGTTAGAAATGTCTGCTACTAAACTACAACAGTTTCAGATAAGAACTTCTCTGCCTTTAGTAGTTATACTAATTCCCTATTTATGACATTTACTTCTCCCTGTAGGAAAAGCTGGGACACAAAGGTTGCAACAGATATCAACAACAGCTTTTGTTTACTGCTCGTTATTTAATTTACCTTCTTGAACTCTTGCATTTATGACTAATTTACCTGTGGTCCTTAAACTACTCAGCGAGGTGCATACTCATCCACCCCGACCACCCTGGAAAACATCTGCAGTACTGCTAACAACCTAGCATATCTACTCAAAACATCATGAGCCATCAATTTGTCTCCCTACCTTGCCTCTTAAACTTGAGGGTTATCTGTTTTTTTGAGTTTTTTTCTGCTGTTGTATTACCAGTTTTCTCAAAGCCACCAATATGTCAAGTTCTGCTTAGACTTGACCATCTCCTACATCTTCACTAGAACTTTCCAACACTTCACAAGCCTTTTGTTTTTCTTTAAATGAAAAATGTTTCTCTTCAGTAAACATACTGACCAAAATTTCCTGTTTCTTCTGAAAACTATATATTCTTATGGTCTTCTGTTATGACCAGAGAGTCTCTTGCTGTTAATACCTACCTCCTAGTACAAAGTGAAATAGCTCCATAAGGAGAGATTCAAAGTGTATCAGGCCTATACTAAGCCCTATCTTGACAGCTCTGGTTATCACCAGTAATTTCACTTAGTGAAATTACAAAGATATCTAGCATCAACACTCTTCTCAGAGTTTGAGAGGCTAAAGGTACCATTCAGGTATGCCTTTCTACCAGGTATTCTAGGAGTGGAATTCAAACTTCCACTTATTTTCCTAGAATATGTACATGGCAAAAATTTTAAGTCTCAAGCATGCTTGCTGCAGTAAAACACTTCTTTCCTCCTTCATTGCAGCTTTCACATTTTTCTTGCATTGCTTATAAAGGGCTTAAAAAATACTACTGTCCACTGTATACTCAGCACTACTCACCTGGAAGCCTTTATCCCAGCTTAACTATTATTCTAACCATTTGATCCCTTTCCTCCTCAAATATTAATATTCTTTTCTTCACTTTTCACCCTACCTACAGCAATAGTACATACACTAAATTTCCCAATTTTATCATAAGATTAATGCCAGATCATATGAGCATTTTTTCCAGCTATTTGCTTCACCACCTCATATTATTCTTCTTACATATTATTTAGAATTTAGCTTTGGAGTTTGAATTTTCCTAATAAAATTCTCTCTGTAAATCCAATCAGCCTAGTGTCTATCTTCTCTACTTCACAAGCTCTTCTCTCATTAAGACTGCTTCTTAGTTTGGTCTAGGACTCTTCCTGCCAATCTTTTTTTTTCTTCACCCCTTCTTTTGCTAAGTTCAAAAGAATGTACTCCCTCCATCTTGAGGCTACCATAACAACCCTCTGCAGGAGCAGCTATTCTAACTCCTTCTAGTATCTCTCTTCACTTGGCTGGTAGAACAGTTTTCTACCCTTGACTACTCCCTCCCCCCTCATTTTATGCTTTTTATACTGCCACAGTTTATACTGCCCTGACTTTAAACTCCTACTTCTAGCCTAACTATTTAGAAATATTCACATAACAGACATATTACAGCATAATTGAAGATGAGACTTACTCTTGCACATACTTTTTTATTGCAAGCAGCTCTTTGGCATAGCCTAGTTATCAAACTGGTTTAAGGACTATCTACTCTGAGCTTCACTTAAAGAATTCTGGGGTTTTTCTGTTAACCAAGCCACCCCTTTCACTGAGGATCCAGATAATATCCAGACTATCTAGCTTTCATGGAAGTTACTCAGAGAATTCCTTTAATGCAAGATAGCAATGCTTCTAATGAGACAGAATATGAAGCAGACTTTACAATATTTAGTATTTTCTCTTCAAAACACAGGCTTTAGTTTTAAGATCTGCATACTATGTGTTAGAAATAGGAGAATTACAAAAACATTACAAAAAAAGCAAATTAATAAAACCCCTTCTCCTCTGTCTTCTCTTTCCACTCTCATACACTCCATTTAAAAGAGTCTTTATAAATCTAAGTATACACATCTATATAAAGTTAGATTTTTATATATCATTTTGCAAGGTAAAGAACAGGACTTTCAAACCTGATGATAAGCATGCAGGAAGTGACTTTTAATGATTGTATTTTTAGCTTTCCTTAATTAAATAAATCTTTTTGGCAAAACCACACAAGACTAGCAAACAAGGGATTTATTGCTACAACTCTGAGCTGGCAGGAACCACTGAACTAAATTTAAAGTCATCACCCTTTAAGGCAACAAAAGTTATTACAAGACATCAGTCTTCTTGGTTTAGTGATAAATTACTATGTGCTAAGGGGATAAAGTGTATTTCAAAAAAGCTTGCAGAGGCTTTAGTAGTCATGGCAACAGATGTGCACAACATCACTCCTTTGCTTATCAAAATCACAGCTAAGCAGGGGGGAAAATGCCTTATTAGGTATATTTCAAGCTTTTATTTGGTTATGATTTTGATAGATTCAGTGATTTCTTATAACTAGTACGCTACAATCTTTAATATAGTATAGAACACTTTGTTAAAATCAGAAGTGAAGAGTGAACTTAACCCGTGAATTGCCTTCAAAGATTAAAGTCACCTTTAAATGCTATGAAGACAGTTCATAGCACAGTCAGGACATTTGTTAAACTATTTTCAGGTTGAATTACAAAACAGCTTCATTAGGGTAATCCCTGTGTATTGAACAAACCCTTGTAAGACTAGTACATAGTTCAATAAAACTCAATATACAAGTTAGAATTGAAGCTGAAGGGGAATACCAGGAAAAACTCTTTGTTAAATTGTAACTATATTAGCTACCCAAGCCTTTCTATAACTTTTATAAACCATAGATTTGCCTCTCATCATTTAAAACAAAAAAATTATGCTAGGAACAATGTAAAAATCTACCTGCAAAGGAGATGGTCTTTTCTAGAGAACATGACTGCAAGCTCTCATTACCTCATGCTTCGTGTATCCCACCCTCGGACAGTGGTATCGTTGGCTGTGGCAATCTGGGTACAGTTGTGGTGTGGACTCCATCTTCCTGAAGTAAATTTTAATTGTCCTTTCCCTTCCAAGGCTGCAGAACTAGAGAGCTAAAATAGTGAAACAAAGCTGGCAATGTTTCTAAATGCAACACTAAAATGAAATTAGTTGCAATGAAGACAAAGCTGCTCAATAGCCTATTGCTCCAAGTGCAACAGACTACCAAATCTGAAGATTGAAAGGAAAAAAAATTAAAGAAACAACAAATAAAAGCCAGAGCTAATTTTCTATCACTAATTTTTAAAAAGGCTTATGCAGTGTAATGTATGCCAAAACATAAGAAGTACTGTACTATTGTATAAACTAAAACAGTTTCAGATCCTTGTTGAAACAGTAGGTAGACAATATGGGCACTTTGCACAGATTTGTAGCTGCCACACACACACATATATGCAATTTAGTTTCATTAACAGTCTTACAAGATTTTTTCCATGTCAAAATGCCAAATTGTATCTGTAGTAACAGAATCATGGTGTCAAAGACTCTTTTCAATAAACGTATAGCAGCTTTTAAAAATAAAGAAATCAAGGCCCAGGTGCCCATGTCATCACATACATGCCTGCTAAAATAACAGTAGATACTAGATTACAAATCTACAATCTGTGAGATATAAAGGTTTCAGTTCCAAAAACAGGCTTGCATGTCATGGAGCAGGCAGCTCTGCATCTTCCACAGCTAATGAAAAGAAGGTCCAAAATAAATCAACTTTCTCTGAAGTTGCATAGCAAGTTATACCCCAATTCCATGTGAATTATGTTTACTTCCAATCAATTACTGAAACTGTTTAATACCTAAAGAGAAGAGGAAAGCCAAACTATTTGCATTTAATCAGATATAAAATTTACACAAATTTCAAGCAGACTTATCTGGTCTCTTTCACACAATTTTCGTATTTCAAAATGTTGCATTATGAGGTATTTCACAAAAGCAGATTACTGCACTGGATCTTGTTGGATCCTAATGCAACATCAATATTCTATTTAATAGTAGATTTCTCAGCAGAAATATTATGCTTTGATGGATGAAAAAGACTAAAACATACAAACTGTTTACATAAACTTTAACTTAAATATGCCATCAATACAAAACTGCCTAAATCTATTTGTTTATTGTATAAATATTCATGCATGTATTTTGCTAATTTTTTATTACTAAAACTCCACTAAGAATATCATATTTATTTAGCATTATGATTAGCAATCTAGAAATTACAACTAGAATTTTTTTTTTAAAGAATGTGGAATTCCCAGCATGCAAGATCATATATTGCTCATGTGTTAATAAATAATGTAACACTGTGGCTAAACCTACTCCTCTAACACCATTCCTCCTCTAGAACAAAAACTGTCTGAAAGCCTTTCTACAACTTGCAGGTTATTAATATAAATAAAAAAACACAGCATAGAACACTGGACACAGAATAATAAAATTCACATTTTACTTTTTGACACATACTAGATTCCAGGGACAACAGAATATTCATAGCTTGTGCAGGTGATTTCAAAAATTAAAGTAAGTTTCTTTAATAAGCAGACTCAACCATTCAAAACTTAGACTGGGGGCAGGGAAGCAAATGTTAACACTGACATTAAGACAGAAACAACAAAGGGAGTGTACTTTATCAAGTATTTCAAAAATCTGCTCCTGAGATGGAAAGCATCACATATTCAAAATGTGACTCGGGGCAGAGGGTCTTTGTCAGCAGTAGACAATACTTTCTTCAGCATTCCAGACATTAATTTAAGTCTTCTCATTTCAACTTTTATAATGTGAACTACTATAAAAAGATAAAATTTTTCTTCTTTGCAGCCAAAAGTTCAGGGTTGAGGCCAGCACACACATACCGTGCTATTTCTTAACAACATATGAAAAAAATCACCTATATGCTAGATAGGCCAATTCATCCTTGCCTTCACAAGCAATTCATAAGTAAATTAAATTACATCTTTCCTTATGCAAATGTCCAGCTAAATATACAGCCAAGTTTTTAATCAACTCCATCTTCTTTTCCATACTGTCTATGAACCTGAAAGCAACTTCAAGGATTTAAAGGACAATTTGTAGTTATGGAAGAGAAATTTTCATACATAAAAAGGAATCCTTATGTAACAGAAGGAAGTCTGCAAATTTCCTTCCTGGAAATCCAAGAAAAAAAGGAAACAAATTTGGTAGTTCAGAATCACAAATGCAGGTTCCAAAAAATCTTAATTGTAATATTATAAATATGGACAGGTAAGCAAATGATCTTTTTATCTTGAACTCTTTCCTCCACTTCTTTAAAGGCAGAAAAGCTACAAAGATTACAAAGAGAAGGAAGACATGACATAGGTATATTTTAAACATTATTCTTGCATGAAGATGAGGATCTTGTGCTGCCCAGAAGATGAAGATATGCAGGTGTGAGGGCCTCACTGGATACTGAAGGTAAATAACTAATGGTATTATTTTATAAGCACAAAATGGGACTTAGACTAAGGAAAAAGGAAAGGAATAGAGTAAGACTGAATGTCTACTTTTAGACAACAAAATTAGGAATTATTCTTGCAATGCAAAAGGATCATACTGATTTCAGAAAAGAAGTCTGGAGAAAATGAAAACTTGAACAGTGTAAAATGGTTATCAGAGTATGGATGGATTTAACACTACTCCTAAATGCTTAGCTGGAACAATACCTAAATCTAGTGACAGGGGAACAAAAATAAAAGGGCAGCATGATATTATATTACAGTTGCACGGGAGTAACACTTTGAAATAAGTATAAAATCTTCAGAAAAAAAATTAAACAATGCAACATGATCAGAATAGAACTTTTCATGTTATCCTTAATGAAGGAAGAAGTTTTACAAAATCAAAGTACCAAAATATGAAAAAAATCTGTCCTAGGATATCCTAGATATGAAGGACTGATTTCTGTGTATTCAAATGAAAATATCAATTACTCCAACTTATTTTTGTCAGAATATCAAAGACTGAGGTTGATCTGCTCCAAAATATGATTACATAAGGGATGACTTTGAAAGAGCAAAGGACAGGCAGTGTCCTTCAAAAAAACCCAAACCCAAAATATATTAAAGGGTACAGAAATTATCTAGAAAAACCACAAGTAGCATGGAGACACTGAACCAACTGTTCATGCTCTCTTCCAAGAAAAGAGCTATGGGCCACAAAGGGAAGCATGCAGAAGATTCAACAGGAAACCAAAGAAAGTGGTTCTTTACTCAATGAACTCCTTGACAAAAGACACATGGATACATAAAACTTGAGTGTGGCCAAGAACAGAGCAGGAAAGTACTTGGAAGAAAGATATATTAAGGGCTACATTAAGTAGACAAACCCAGGCAGACTATTTTGAGATTGGCATTAAAAAGCATGAGTGTTTTTCTGATTTGTTATTGACAGAAACAGAAATGTTGAGGAGGATTGTAAATTGAGTTCAATTCCTCCAACTGCAGGCAACCAAGCCATGTAGTCCTTTCATAACAGTTCTTGACTCCTGAACCATCTTAAAACTATCTGCCTTTTCAAATAGCCTCATCATATTGGCAGCTCAGAACTATTCTCAGAATAGCTAAGTAACAGAATCCACATATTTTTAAGTGCTGTTTCTACATTACAGTAAGAAAATATTTTTATTCCTTAAGCACAAGTTTTCTGCTTTATTCTACAAAAATTAAATTAAACATCAAGTTCATCCTCTGAAACATATTGCTATTCCTATATGCTGATGATGCATTCCAGGTTTTGTCAGCAATAATTTTCATTATTTCACTCCTACTTCTATTCTATTGTTAAGGCAACCATTAAATAAAATTGATTCCAACTCTAAGAGCTGGTTTCTATTCTCATTCTGATCCAGTAATTTCACGTTTATTTTTCTTCAGACAGTTTTCTGCCCTCCTATAGTTAATCTATGTTTATTCGAGTTGCAGTAATAATAGGGCACTAAAAAATTCTTCACTAAATTCCACAAGGTATTTCCTGCCTTGAGAAACAGCAGCTATCTTGCCAAGAAAGCATCTCATGCTTATTCTTAACATCCTCTGTATTTGGATACATCACTTTTATCCAAATAGCCTGTGAAATCTTCCCCAAAATATATTCTGGCATGTCTGGAATGCCACTGTCTGATATCTCCTGTTCTGAATGAAGACCACATGAATGCTGCTAAATAATCCACACGAGACAAGAAATCTAGAAGGAATATAATTATAATAGTTTGGATTAAAATGATCAAAACCACACCTCTATTTATCCCCTTTCTGAAAACATATGCAAAACCAGAAAAACATCTAGATGTTAATACCTCCATTTCATTCTGTTGCATTCATCTGCCATGCCAAACGTCCTGCATTTACCCAAGGAAGAGTTCTAGCAATTTGTAGCAATCTGACCTCAGATTGCAAATCTGTACACAGAAATATTAACTGTCGTCTTCTCAGCAGACTCTACCCACACCTTGTGGACTGTCTGGGCTTCTCTTGGGCCCAGCTAATGATTATAAATGGCAAAGAATAGCTAATTTAATTGCAAAAGGTAATGATGCAGTGAGCATAAGATTAGTTTCACCCCAGAAGGTAATGTCCTCAAAACAATAATAAAGGGACTGATCAAAAGGACAGGAGAAGCTTGTCTTAATATAAATACAGGCAAATTGAATACTGTAAGGAGGAAACAAGTTAGCAAAAAAACCCTGAAAGAAAATAAAAAACAAAACCCCAAACCAAAACCAAATGAACTCAAACAAACCCACTGAACTGTACAGTAAATTACAGTTAGCAAGTGTTTCTTATCCCAAGCTGACCAGATAATTCAGAGAATGAACACATCAATAATTTTATTACCAAGAAGCTCTGAATGTATTGGGAACTTTAAAATTCTTCAGGCTAAAATAATGAAACAATGTGATTTGTAAATCACAGGCAGATACAGAAAAGGAACCAAATAAGACTCTCAAGTTTTGATCCCTGTAGAGAAGCAGAAATTTTGACCCATACAAAATTTTAAAGACATACATATTTCCAGTTTTTCATCTATATTATACCTGAATTGTAGACAAACTTTCATACCCATGTCCATGAAGAATAGCTTTTGGTTAACCTCTTGCCATGAAAATGGCCTATAATATGTACCTAAGCAAAAAACTAGGAAGCAATTGAAATGTGTTGTAAAAACAGGAAGACCAGTGATGCACCAGTGTAATGAACATCTCCTTACCTCTATTACCTGATACAGACACAGTAGACCTGATCTTACTTTTAGTTAACGATGATATTATTCAACTTGAACACCATCATGTATTTTATGCAAAAAGAGAAAGCAATTCAAACACACTAACATTTCTATTATTTTAATTCTAGGCTCTTGATTTAATCAGTTATAACAACACATATACACACACAGAAGTACATTGTTGTTTCACTTCTATGTCTATATAAAGTGTCTATATAAACATATGTCTTTATATGTCTAAAAAACATGGTTTTTTGTAAAGACATTCTCCCCTTAGCAATCCCTACAGAATATTTAAGTTTACTAATGTTGAAGAAAACATTCAATGGAGGTAGCTCAGTGTGCAGCTGCAGTTCCAGCTGCAGATTGAGCTCTGGATGGTGGAGAGAAATGAGGCAAGAGGCTGGGAAGAAGTGCTGACCATTTGCTCAACAAAAGGCACAGGGATCTGTGTCACCAGTCAGCTGACTGGACATTCAGGGACACAGCAGGAGCACAGGACTCAGAAGGAAGACCCCAGACTTTTGCTGGGAGGGTATAAAACTCCAGGGTTTTCGTTACTCAGGGTCCCTCATCAGAGGCACCAGCCCAGGCTGTTGTTTTGCTGTTGCACTGTGATTAAATTACTTAAAGGACCCAGAGACACTGCAGTGGGAAACCTGGTGTGTGTGAGAGTGGGGCATGCAGGGAGGCAAGAGAGGACCTGTCAGCCCTCTGGAGCTGCCCAAAGCCTCTGCCCATGTGAGTGTGATGCCAGAGTGACTACTGGGTGGCCAGACAGGGACATTTCCTCAACGCCAGCTACGTCCTGCTTAGTCACCGCCTGCTTGAACCAAACAGCGTGAGAGGTGACAAGACATCAGGTGGCTAAGAGATTCCAAAAATGGACAACCTTTCAAAGACAACTCTTCTTGTCATTTACATAAGTTGTGCATCTGCATATAAAGGAAATGTTGTGGGTTTTTTTTTTTTTTAAATTGCTTTAATATGCCCCTTTTTTAATGTGGCAAGACCTGATCTCTTTGCTTTAGGCTGTTCTATATCTGTTTTCTAAGCAAAAAAAAGCTCTTTTTATTAAGATCTCAGTAAAGTGTCTCTTTACATTCTGATCAAAAAGTATTAAAATACAAATCATGTGCTTTTTAGAATTATGATACATTATGCATGCAACAATCCCTTATAAACAAGATATTAACAGAAAGAAATCACCAACAGCTCATTAGCCTACAAACACTCGTACGTGGTGATAGCCAAATGGAAAATGTATTTACTGCTTACCCCTAACCAATGCTATATGTTTTATAACTAACCTTTTCTCAGGGATTTCTGTCACTGTAAATACTACAGCAGCAAAAGCTGGGGTAGAGTGTTGATTTATGGAGGAGGGTTTTTACTTGTTTGGGTTTTTTTCTTAAAGAGAAAGCCAACTGTGTAAAAAACACTGTTTTTCTTTACTGCTCTTTGTAACTGTCAGCCCTACATATTTTTTGCAAATATAAAATTGCTACAGAAAACAGTTATTATTTTCCAGCCATATACAGAATTTAACAGGGAGTTAATCTCTTACTAAAGAGGTAATCTTCAAAGGTGTGGTTAGAAATATCAAATCTTCAAACTGTGGTTAGAAATAACCACAGTTATTTCTAGTCCTGAGAAAGCCTATGATACTGGACTTCAGCTTGTCATAATTTTCATTACTAGAAAGTCTACAGCAGGCTTTTAAAGAGATGCTTATGCTTTCCCAGTCTTGTTCAGCTGGACTCCAGTTAGTTCAGGAATTCACAGACATGTTTGAGACAAATTTGTTGCAGACACAAATTCAACATTTAAAAATTGCAAGAATTCCAATAATCTCCAAAGAGATTGCCTGGGCTAAAGACTTTGATGTGTGGAGGTGTGTTTTCTGAGAGTCAAGTTTCAATGAATGTTCTCCATCAAACCTCACCTGAAAAGCAGTCTATGACTTGGTATTGAAGTAATACCATCTAAGAACAACTCGAAACTGCTGGAGGAGAAGACTGATTATGGTAAACAGTTATTCTAGGGTAAAATTTTAATCACAGATAATTCCCTTTTACAGTGCAACCACATGAGATACTAGATTCTTAATATCTAGTATCTTAACTTCTGGATTCAAAGGTTTTTAACACACATTTTTAAATGCTCCTATCTGAAGATGCCAGTAAAGGGTTGAAATACCTACTTCATCTGATGAAGCAGTTTGTTTGATACAGAGTTTCACATTTGGTTTTATTAATTTCCTTTTATCAAATATAAGTATATAACAAATGTCAGGTTAAATCCCTTTAATTCCTTTATCACTTACTTTACTTGCTAGAGTCTTTTCGTGCCACCAACATTTGATGCAATACAAGTATATTTTAGAAGTATCAATTAAAAAAATATTCTACATAAGGAACACTACTTGAAATATTGATAGGATCAGCAAGCTGAATGTTGCTTTGAGGACAAAAATACTGATTTCCTAAATCATGCTAAAATTGCAGAATTTGGTAGAGTCTATTCCTCTCCAAAATTATGCACATCATAATTCTAACAATGGAAAGAAAAGAAAATGGAAATCATAATTATCTGCACAAATATTTGTGTGATGTAGTAGGGGTTTAGTTTTGAGAAAAGAAATAGTATAAGGAAGACACAAGACAGAAAATTCTAGTCAATAATTCCCAAGCAATATAAAATGAGGAATAAAAAAATCCATAAAACTTTGGCATTACAAGACTCCCCAACAGAGAAACTGATAATGCACCAAACAGCATCCCAAAGGAAATCATAGAACAGTTTGGGTTTGAAGGGGCCTTAGAGATCATTTAATGCCAATCCCCTGCCACAGGCAGGGAGATTTCAGAGAGGTTAGGATTAAGAAAAAATCTGAGAGGGTTATGAGAAAGTAGTTGAACAGTGAAAAAACAAATTAACATCCGAAAGAATTTCAGCAAGTGAGGACAGAACTGCACAAAGAGTAAGACAGAAGAAAGGGGAAATGCTAAGTTTCCCAGCAGTCTCAGTACTTCAAAGAGACATGAGGACCTATAGCATGGAAGCAGTACCAACCCCAAAGCAGTTTTCCAATACTGCAGAAAAGTTTGTGTATTATGCAGACATTAGGAAAGAAATACTGACTAATGCAGGTGTAATGCAAATCCAAGGGATACAATGCCACAGACAAGCTCCTGAAGGCAAGCTGTCAGAAACTCTCAGCATCAATTTGATAAAAACAAACACTAATTTGAAGCCTTGGAAGGCAACATAATACCAATTGAAGTTGCAGGTGAAAAAAAACCCTAAAGTTTCTCATCTAGAGAAGGAACCCAAAGGGCTTGATTATAAACATAAAGTATTAAACTATATTATATTACATTGTTACTATGTGAAATCTAGCAAAATACTGATAACTCAAGACATCATCTATTTGCATGCAGTCAGATGGTGCCAACAGGGAAGAGTTTATGGACACAGTGTCTTGACTAAGTTGAAAAAACTGATTCTGCAGCATCCAAGAAAAAAAATTAACCCTGACCTGAGGAGTTAAATCTAAAACTGACAACAGATCAACTGAATAGTAAATGTCCTTGCCATAACAAGTTTACATTTATAAGCACAGACACTGATCTAAATAACTAAACAGAATCATTCACAGTTGTCTATATACATTCTATGGTATGGCATAATCAGACAAAAATCTATGCCAATGACACTTTTATATATGTTCCTGAATAAGATGTTTTTAACAGCAACTGAAATGATCTGAATAAACTGTATAGTACTAAATTAAACTAACATTGAGAATTCAAAGCAGCACATAGCAACTAGAGAAACTTATACTATGGTTGTACAATCAAGAGCTGTAAATTAAATAAAGGGCTGCATGGTATTAAACAACATGAGTTAATATACCATTATCTGAATTCAGTAACCTTTGGCTTTACTGATCATCGATTTTTCCCTTGTAGATATTCACCAAATCAGCACTGTTTTATTCTAGATTATTCACTATAAAAGCAGTAGGACAGTAAGGAGAACTTTTAGAACAAAGAAAACATTTACCCACTAGCAACAGGTACTGAAATACTGCTCTTAAACACTCTTATTCAAGACAATGGTAGAATATTCATTTCCCCCACCTACATTAAAGGCGACGAGATATTTCTGAAGGAATAGTTAAACAATGAGCAAATTCTAGGCTAGGGAATACTGTTGTTTGAACTATATTAAAGTACAGCATGCTTTGTTAACAGAAAAGTTCTTACCACAGCTTTGGCTGAACTTTCTTGCAAATCCCACAATAATATGTTGTTATCAGCCAATGAAATAATCTTTTTACCATCTCCCATTGGTTCCCACATAACACTGTAAAACAGAAAAACAAAACAAACAATGCAACATTAAAATAAATCCAACATTAAAATAAATCAGGTAGTGATCACAACTTTAGTATCAACAGCTTAATGGAGAAATTTGTTGCCATGTTAAGACAAACTTCAGCTATTTAAAAGCATTTGATATGCTGTTTTCATCTTCGGTGCCTATTTGAAGTCCCACTGCTTGAAGTTTATCAGAAGTCCATGACTAGACACAAGTTTTCTAGTTTGTTTTGCTTTTAGCATGGATCAAGTCAGTAATTGGATGGTTAGAGACTGAAATGTTGTAATTTATGGCTTAAACAACTTCATGAAAGACTTTTGCCTTTTACAGCAGAACTGTATAAAAGCTGCAGAGAAACCCACTCAAACCATGAAAGGGGCCTTGGACTTCATGTTGATGGAGAGAAGAGGAAGTGACTCAGGTCTGGGCTGGGGAAGCAGAATACATTCACAGAGAGATCAGGCTTAGCACCTTCAGGGTGGAGACCACAGCCCCAGGGCTATCAGCAGCCAGGCTCCACAGACTCCCCACCAAAGGGTGAGGGGAGAGGTTCTGGGTGTGTGGTGAAAAAGCCTCTGATGAGAGGCAGTGAGCACCCACCCTCTGCTGTGCAGAGGAGCCCAGATGAGGGCCCTACACCCAGAGAAAAGCTTATCCACAGCAGAGGGGGTGTATTTCAAACCTTTCTGGGTTTGATCCATTTTATTCACAGAGACTTAGTTTTCCTTGCTCTTCTGTGTTGATTCAGATTGTAACAGATGGAATAGGTGAAAGAAGGTTGCACAAATGGATGCAGCCTTGGGTAAATGAGTCCAGCATTAGGCAGCCACTAGCAACCTTCCTAACTCTGCACTGCACACTATGCATGTTTCTATTTATCCCAGATTTTGCTTTACTCCTATATTCCTAAACCACTGGATATAATCTGGCTGGCCCTAGATCCAAGTGATGGAACTTCATCTGATCTTATGCTTTAGAACACAAGGAAAAAAAAAAAGTAGCTGCAGGTAAGAGAAAGAAGCGACAGAGTGTCTTTTTTTACTCCATAAATACAATGAAACTCAGTTATTCTCAGCTTATAGCTTCCTCTCAAATTACTCTTGCTCCTTGTGTGAACAGTTTGGCAGTTTTTACTCTGCACTTTTAGCAAAAGAAGCATCAGATATACAAGGAAGATGACGGCACCTGTTTGCTGTTTTGTAAAGAAAAGTCTGGAACTATAACTAAAAGGGTGCATTGGCTGACTCCTTATCCACTGAACTTCTCCCTCAGGGAATGCAGAAGAACAAAGAAAGGACCATCTTTCTTTATTTTCTTTCTTCTGCATCTACCTTCTGCTGGAAGCATGACCTGCATCCTTAACTGTGTTGTCAATCCATGGAAATTACCTACTTATAAAATCCCATTTGTAGTGAGCTGTCTTGTATTAGAACAAAATCACTACATTTAGCACATTAAGCTACCATCCTGTTTTTAAATATGTTTTAACAAAAACTAGAACAATTCTCTGATTTATTTTAAATTTGGCTGTTTTATCTGTAGTATTGCCAATCTTACTTAACAATACAAATTTTTGAAAAGTTGTATGGTACAACTTGGAAAAAACTTACAAGCAATTGCATGAGTGTTGATAATAAAAATGATGGCATGCAGTTTCAATTACATGTTCAACTACATTTTGCCCATAACAATGTGAAGAAACCAACTGGTGCTGCCATGCATATTTCAGAATTTCATGTAGTTGTGCTGCACAAATAGATCAATTAGGTCCTTCAAAGAGATGACAATACTTTATGAAAACATGTAACAGGATAAAGAAAATCAATGCACTATAACCTCCATGTGATCACAACTAACCTTCCATAATCCAGTTTTCCAAAGTGAAATTGAAAGATATCAGGACCATCACATGGGCTGAATAGGTAACTAAGAAATTTTCAGGTTGATTCTGATCACATTTATTTAAGTCCATTATTTTATTTACATATTGCTGAAAATATAACTGGTATTTGGTGTTGATGTATGTAGATATGCTTTTAATTATAGACAATGAAATCTGGTTTGACCACTTAACTCTTTAAGAGCCCTTTCAGTCAGAGATCAGTATTTTTTATGCCTGTTGATATATCTGCACCTTTCCTGCACCCATCATTCAATTTTCGGTTGTAAAAACTAGATTGAAAACAATTTCTTTAATGTTTTTAAAGGTAGGAAGAAATTTCGTATCTTCAAGCATCACTGAACTTCAAGGTAAAAGAATTTTTATGTCAGAATACAGTGTGCTAATTAGAGCCAATTATAGCTGAGCTGACATACCTTGCAATGAAAAGGTCTCTCCAACATTCACTCTATCCATGTGAGATGCCCATTTTACTTCTATTTCATTTCCATTTATGGGTGTGGTTGTAGTGATCATTCATTCAGATTTTATAATCTTTAGTAGAGTTTACTCAAATCACCCTTTGTAACATGTTTACTTATATTCTGTACTCATGAGTAAATGTTAAACATGAAATATTATGGAGAAAGAGGTGGGCAGGAAATATTGGTGACTGAAAAGAAAAAGTTACTTTCAAAGCAAGATACAAATTTTAGAGAAACTGAAGTTTTCATTTAGATCAGTTTTCAACATAGCAGAGATGGTGATAATGTCTAAAAAGGAAAACAGATAGACCAGGCAGTACCATTTTCCTCAGTGTGCCAACAGTTGTTGATGCCAACAGTTTTCAGAAATGGACAAGACAGTTGTCAAATTCAGTTTGGGGTTGCTCTTTAAATAGTCTATAAACAGCAGACAAGCAATTATATATGTTTTATTTTACCCTATTTTGTTTTCATCTAACTCAGGATGCCTCAATTAAGTGTGTAGCTAGTAGTTTTTGGCATAAAAAAATAAAATTAAATCCTACAGAGAACATTACCTTAGCAAAAAATAAAAGTATTTAAAATATTCACTCAAATGCACACATGAAAGGACCCTATTATCTTGTTCTATGCTGCAAAGATAGTTAACACTGTTATCAATAAATGTACTGAGTTTTTACAAATGAACAATTCAACGTCCTCCATTATAGACTAAGGAAGAAAAAACCAACGTGGAAACACTTTTATCAACATGAACTGCAGTTAAGCCACAAGTGTTGGACAGTGCAAGCATCAACTACTGCTTAACTGCAATTACAGAGGTGACAACCATTTATTTCTATAAATGGAAAAATTTTGCTAGACTGAAAACTCTCATGCATTGAAAAATGGAAAATATAGCCATGCATTTGGTAACTCAGCAGAGCATCCTGCAGCTTCCATACAGCCCACCAGAAAAAATCACATACTAAGGACCCAAATATCCTGCCTTCTTTGCATTACAATGACTCCAATTTAAAGATGACTCCTGCTTATCAGATAATCAGGATATTAATTCCAAGAGAAAGGAGATCAGACCAAGTACAACCTGGAACCCTCAGTTCTTGTTCCCTACCCAAATGCTCTACAAAACAGCCACATTGCAGAATGAAATCAGTTCTGGCTATGTTACAGTGTATGGGAGTCTGCTGCAGGGAACACAAGTTACACTTCATCTCAAAATTTCCCAGACATCAAGATCTAATTTGGAGTCCAGCTCCTCAAGAAGTGGTAAAACAAGAACCACAGCTTCCTAAAAATACCCTAGAAGGTAAGGTGAACTTTTTAGCTAAAAAGCTGCTGAGAAGTAAGAATTGAGAAATTAAGAATTATTTTGGACAAGAACCCTGAAGACAGTTGGGCTTTATTCTGATTCTAACATTATTATTACATTCAGAAAAATTAAACTGCTTTACAAACAAATACAAAAACATCCCAACAAGGAGGTGCCACAGAAAAATCACTTATTTCTAGGTTTTTTTTTCCCTTAAATTACCTTAGTGTAGGCCTCTACAGCACACTACTCACAGAGCAGCTGCTGCCACAGACACTATTCCTATTCTGTTTCCTGAATAGGGCTTAAAACCTCCCCCAAAGTGAATATTATGGATATTTGGCATGTCAGGAAAGAAACATGACTGGCTTGTCTGTCAAAGATCAGTAAGGTGGTCAGCCTAGGAAAAACATTTTTGTAGTATCAATGTCTGTCAGGAAAGCACACAGGTAAAACTCCTGCCCAGCCTCTGGAGGCTCAGGATGACGATATTTTTTTTTCCACATACTAAGGCAAAAATTAAGGGCTGAAACAAACTTATTTGCAAAACAGCTGGAGTGAGCAAAAACAATCTCCACAGGCTCATTTTAGAGAAAACACATACCTACTTTTAAAGGGACAATTTGAGTATTTTCATAAGGGATTTTTCAAAGATGGAAACATGGATATAACATATTTTTACTAATTTATTGCTGTTTGTAACAAACTGCATGGTTGGTCAGGGGAATAAAACCTAATGAAACAGAATATTCCTCTGAGTATATTTCTCCAGTGATTTAAAACACGTGCCTAAGAAGAAATGATGATTGCACTGATAGTTGAAGAAAATCACTCTTGTTCAGAAGAGCAGCAAACCCAAGAATGCTGAAGGTTTACACAGCACAGATGTACCCTCTCACACCCCTAACCCAGCAGCTGTTGATGCTGGGAGAATTTGAGGTGAAGAGACTGCCAGAAGCAGCTGGGACTGTACCTGATGTGCTCTCCCTGACTTCTCTCTCCATCAGCATTGCCCTGGGATGGATGGACTGTGGGGGGATGCTGGGCACCCCTTCAGGTCTCACAGACCTTTTACCACATAGATGCACTTAATCCCAAATGTACAAGGGTCAGTTTTTTCATCCAGTAGACACCCAAAAGTAATTTCAAAGCCCTGAATTTTTAACTATTATGTAAGCAAGTGCCAGCAGCAACACTGCTACATCTATAGTCATCCCAGAATATTGTGTTAGGAAAGAATTCTACTCTAAGGGGTAAATATTCTAAATAATAAATGCTTAACAGAGTTTTGGAGAGCAAACTGGAGTCTGATACCAAGAAAACAGGGCACCTGTTCAGTTAGTTCCTTATGAACATTTAAATTTTTCCTGCATAACTGATTTTTTTCACAGTTCTGCAGCATCATTTTTCTTTAACATTTCCCACTAACATTTTAAGCAATTCAGTAAGACTGAAAATAAAACTATTAGAATAAATAGTAGTATAATAAATAGAAGTATCTATTTCACCTGCAAAATCAGTTGAGGCAGACTTCAACCCTCACTTTTTTAGGGGTAAGAATAGCTTAAGTGACATTACAAAGAGGAAGTAAATCCCTTTTAAAAACAGCTCAATTTTCTTTCAGTGGGGAAAAATCTCAGCTGATTTAGCAGTAAAACTGGGGAATATAACAGCATGGTGAGAACAGAAACAAAACTATGTTCAGGTTGGGATGGAGAAGTGAAATAATACTCTACAACCCCCTTTTTTTTTTACTTGTAGAGTAACACAATTTCTGCACTATTTTCTGTATCATGACTTATGAATCCAAACTAAACAAATACAAAGACCTCATCAAAACTAATTTTTATTTAAGCATATGGAATCTACTGAGCTTTCCCAAAGTGATAAGTTAATTGAATACATATAATAAGTTCACAAAAATGAAAAAAATATTTTTCCCTTTAGTACTTGCTTCAGTGTCAGATTTTAGTTTGACTAAGTTTCCCTCTGCTTTACATGAGTAGAGACAAATAAATTCTGATTAAAAGCTAACATAATAAACTGGGCATATAATACAAAGTTCTATTACTTCAGTATCCAATTAATGAATCGCATTTATTCCCAAGAAAAAGTGATTAAATTGAAGAGCTTAAAGTTTTTAAATTGCACAATACTAACCACTCAAAATTACCACAAACATTCAGGGGAATGAAAATGAGAAAATGAGTGTTTTAAATTACTCTGTTGGTTCCAGACATATTTTAGGGGATGGCAAAAGTGGAAAAGGAGAGAGAAAATGTAAGAAGGGCAACTGACGGTTGAACACTGAACATTTGGATTTATATATAATAGATTGATTTATTTACAATAAAGAAGAATCAAAGATTCAAGAGAGCAAAATCTTGTGAAGAATTCAGGATCACATGAAGAGAGCAGGGACATAAATACAGTTTAAACTTTTACCAGTTTAGAAAGGATCAGAATATAAAGGGCATTATCAGTACTGATAAGCAGCTGTTAAGATACACTCCCACTGAAACTACAACTTGTCATGTAGTAAGTTAGTCCAAAAAAATTGTCTCTATACTTATTGTAAAATCAGAAGTGGCTGATGGAATATGTGGAATGAACCAAGTGTGAAAGAATTATTCTTAAATGCTGACAATTTCAGATAGCTTTGGAATTTTGTGCATCATGTAAAGATGCAACTAATATCTGGGCAGATGTTACAAAGAGAAAAAAAAACCCTGAAAATACAGAGTTCAGTTTATACACCAGAATATGCAATCCACTGTCCTGGCACTCTCAAAGAAACCTCTATACAAATATCACAGGGAGCTCTGTCCTCACAATTACATTGCTGGTACTGGGACATATGAAGTGTTAAAATAAGATAAGGTTAACAAACTTATGATTGCATTTATTACATGTCTTTGCTATAAAACATCTAACAGTTATTGGACCACATATTCAAGACCATAAGATCCTTCTAAAAGTATTGTTACTTTCAGGTTTATATTCATGAGGCACAGACTACTAAACTGTTTTAGGCTTTTTTTCTTTGAATGTAACCAACCCTAAGCTAGAACTTTAACATACACATCCTGAAGCCTACAGAGGAGTACTACAGAAGTAACATTACCAACATCATGACAGGAAAGAGAATTGATACTTGAATACCATATGAAAGTATTAGAGCTATTAAAAACACCATTTTCACTCTTTTTTTGAGTTTCAGATTCTCTTACTTCTTGGCTTTTTTACTTGAAATGTTTTGGGGTGGTTTGTTTTTTGTGGGTTTTTTGTTTCTTGGCTTTTTAAAATAAATTTAAAGCCCAAAAAAGTAAGTAAGTAAAACACTACTGGATTTCACTCATCTGTCTTCAGGGCATCAATTATGAATGTGCCTAACTTTGATCAGGTGACTGTGTGCATTACTGGAACGAACATGATGAAACTGAAGCAATAAAATGTTATGTATAGCGTCTTCTTTATCCTGAATGAATTAAATCTCTACCCAAGTTGAAAGGACTATTACAGTATTTTTTATACTTCTGTAAAAAGCCAACCTTAATGAGGTTGATCTGCACTGTGTATGGCCAAAGAAGAGATGGTATTTCTCTGTACTCTATTTGGAGACCTTCGATGAAACACCAAATAAAATTTAAATACTTAAAATCTGTGGGAATAGCTCATTTATAATAACTTTCTCCTTTGTGAATTCAAAGTTCTAATTTAATATTTTAGTGATAAACACCCTGGAGTTCTTGAAATATCAGTGACTCTAAAAAATTTATAATTTGTCTTTCTCTATATATTCTCTTAGATATGATAATATTTGCATGTTCATATCTAGGATTGATTGAGCGGGATACACCAAAAAAATCAACTTAAGCTAGAAGAGAAGCCTAATGAAGTAATCTATCATTATTTCTAACATTCAGCCCTTTCAAACAAATTTTTAGCAGCTATTGTTTTCTATATAAAACATGAATTCTTCACTCCTCACTTTTCAAGCTTCTCAGAATTGAGCCACCACTTATATTGTCTCTGTAACCTCCATTCATTTTCCCTTTACAGTTGTATTTCACTGTTCATCTAACACTTTCCTCTTACTTATTTTCATTTTATTCCACATTTACTCCATAGATCACAATCCAACTTACTTCACTTGTTCCCCTCTCTTCTGAAGTACACAGCTTAGTACTGAAGAGGATCTGCCCTGTTTTAGACCTGCCACATTTGGAAAGGCAAAAGTAGGATGTTAAACATGGAGAGGCAAGCCTGCTTTCAGCAGATGCAAGAGACACTCCCTGCTGTGTTAGGAATTCAAGATCTCACAGATTATACTTTCTCTTATGGTCTGTAGAATCCTCCTCCTCCAAGGACTATCCCCTCAAGTCTACTACCAAAAAAGTCTGCAGCAAAACAGAGAGAAGTAGAACAGCAGGTTATTGTTCTAAATACTAAAATACAAGTCTTCGGGGGTTTAACAGACAAGAGTTCTGGGGACTTCTCCAAGCTGCACTCAGAGGAATAATCAAAATCTCATTAACTGCTGTCCTGTTTCCATGGCCTCTCCTATGCAGGCAGTATCTTGGACTGCTTGCAAGATACTCAATATCAAGTTCATTTAATTGAATCTTACAACACTGCATAGAGCAACATACTTATTGTTATGTGTGTTTAACTCTGCATTAATACATACATTTATCTACAGAATGAATTTATTGAAGAGACTCTTTCTTTCTAAACACACAAATTTCCGTGTGTATCTGGGATTTTCCACTCTGAAAGTAATCACTCAGGATTTTTTTTCACTTAAAATCTTTGCATTTTGGCTTACATGAGGAACAGCAGGCAGAGGATGAAAAAATCTTAGGCTAGAATCAAACAGAACAATTACAGGCCTATTTGTTGGCCTAATTTAAGCATCTGTTTAATTTTCTGAACTCTCTTTATGCCATACAAGAGTTTGAGCAAAAATGCTGATGAGTCCCAAATTCAAAGCTTGGACCCAGTAAACAATCTCAGTAACTAAAAATGAATGGTTATGCTTAATTTTTAAACACAGTAACTCATGTAATCCAGATAAAATGGAACTGTAGAAAAGCAAATTTCTTTTTCAGTTGCCTGTAATGTCCTGGAGATGAGATTTTTGCCAGAGGTTTTGTCAAGACTAGAAAATTATTTCAATAGATCTTGAGCAGGAGGAGCACAGTCACACACCAACAAAGTTTAAGATTTTAGTCACAATCAACTGAAAACACTCTTTTGGTCTTGGTTCACAAAAGAGAACTGGTATTAAATATGTCTCTGCTGGTTTTCAATAAGAAATTTTAGAGACATTTGAGCACAGCATTCCATAAAGGAGATGAGATAAAGGTAAAAAAATGCAAAATCAGTTCTAACATCAGTACAGAGCTGAACAAAACCAATACTCAACACACCTGGAAAAAATCCCCCCTTGTGTTTCCTAAAGCATGACACTAGAAAGAGGAAAATCTGTGAGGTAATTTTTCAAGTACCAGGCTTACCTTGAAAAAAGCATGATAAGGAACAAAGCAAAACTACAAGCAAATAAAGCCCTGAGGAGGATGGTAGATTCCAGAGTGCATAACCAGTTGCATGTTCAAGATCGTTTTGCTTTTTTTCCTGATTTACCACCAAAACTCAATTACCTTTGATCTGCAACCAGATCCATAATCTCATTAAGCATCTGTGCTATGGATACCAAGACACACAAAAAATAGCTTCCTATGAGCTGCTATCTGGAGTCACTGTCACAAAGGCTGACATCAACTCTACATGCTGCATCTTTAAATTGGGCTGGCAACTGCCCACTCTCCAGACCCAGCATACAAAGATATGATGGAAGCCCTGTTTGGTTTGGGTTTTTTTTGTTGTTGTGGTTTTGTTCTGTTTTGTTTTTAAGGCATCCTACTAATAATATTCAAAATTAACTTAAAAAATGAAGCCTGTATCCAATCATTCATGGCTGCAGTACACTGCTCTACTGCTTGCTGTGGATTAAGCAACCTCCTTAAAGTGCACATGGTCACACTAAACCCAGGTCCAGTGTTCAGCATGTGGTTTTCTGGGCAAAATGTAAAGGGTATGTATGCTCTAATGGCAAGGCAAATGACAGAGCCTTCTTACTGCAAGTGTATGGTGCCAGACCACCACTGATCTCATAGTGATTGTGCACGCCAGAATGCTGGTCTTACATTTTGGGTTGAAAAGTATTTACACTTTGCATTGAGGAAAATTGCTTTTCTGATTTATGTTTGGTTCAAACACCAATTGAACCTTTAGTGTCTAAATAGTTTCATGTTTTTCTAAACACCTGAGAGGTGTATACAAAGAATACTTACACTGCTATTTGTAGCCAACACACCACTCAGGGGGGTGTGGCCTGTTAAGTGACACATTAGCACAAAAGCCCTAATTTACTCATTTATGAGCTGTGTCCAATACGTTGAGACAGGAAGAGAAAAGCCTGCTCTAGAAGGAGATCCTCTAACTCAGCTCTGCTTGTCTGAGATGACGTGAGGGGTACTAATGCCAAATATTCTGCTTACACCTTTTATCTCTCTGTAGCACAGGACATTTTCAAATCTCTAAGCATATATGCAAACATGCACATAGATAAAGGGCATTAAATTGCAGCATATAGTTGTTAGCACTAATCAGATAGCAGATGACTGAAAACTGCACATGAACTTGTTTATAAGCTATTATTAAAGGAAAAAAAATATTCTGGGCATTCACATAATTCACATCCTCATAAAAAGCAGTGATATGCCTCCTATTCTTTCTTTAGTGATCCAGTACCATATAAAATTCTGGCATTCCAGCATCAGATAGAAACTGATTATGGAGAATTGTAAGGCAAAAGGCACAAAGCTTAAGAGGGTAGAATGTAAGGATTAAAAGAACAAAACTTCTCCAAAATAGTAATGAATATTAATTATCAAAAAGTATCATCATTAAAATATGAATTAATATAATAAAATAATTATGAGAAGGAGTACTCGTGTTAAAATATGTAATGAAAAATTAAAGGATATTACTATGAAGAAATTTAACACTCAAAAAACCTGTGTCTTAGAAAAAAGTCATCTACATATTTTTGAATGCACTAATATGTCCTGTCTTGTCCAAGAACTGCCTAATAAACATTACCTTCAATTTACCCTCTTTTTTTGGGTTACAATTTAATCTGCAAGGCTCAAACTAGAAATCTGTGGCTAGAAATGGATGCTTAAAACTTATGATATGCCCTGCATCTGGTGAGGAAGCAGTGAGAACATGTCATATACACACATCCAATAAAGCACCAAACTTGCAAATATGCAATGAACAAATCTGACTTTGTTTTAAATAACAGAAAGGGAAACAAACCTCTGTAATAACCTCTGTAGTATTGCAGCTCTCCTTGTCTTGACTTAGACAACAGACAACGAGTAGTTACACAAGCACCATATAACATAATGAATTCTTATCCTTATGAAACAATAAATTACTCACACTTACGCTAAATCAGCTGAGTGAAGACTAAAAAAGAAAAACTTGTGTGCAACATCAAATTTATATTCCATAAAAAGATTGAAATTCTAAGTACTATACCTTTGTGCAACAAAGGCTTTAGATGGGGGCAGGTGGGGAAAAACACATTCAAACAGTACACAGGCTGTTACTCCATATGTGTTTGCAGGACTATAATAAATGTTTTTAATCTATGAAACATCTGGGACTAAAAATCCAATTTATACTTTTTTTTAAGATAGAATAGTTTTAAAGTGCACACCATAGCTTCTACAATATAAATCTGCACAAAACTAACAGCATGGGTCTATCCTTTAGGCTTTTTCTAGGAGTATAAAATATGCAGAATCCTACCAGGCCATATTGCCATGGGCTGTGTTGTCAAGGTGACAGAGTAGCTCCAGGGTTTGAGTGTTGCTTGATGAATCATCAGGGGATTCATGACTGCCTGATTCCAATTCCTTCGGCATCCTCCAAACAGCAGCACATGTCATGACTTTAGTGTCTGAAGCTAAGCAACAGAGAATAATGTCAACAGATCATTGTATGGGAGATGTATTTTGTATACACTGCACCAACAGTTACACAAATCTATAAGCAATGCACATCTGCTGTTTGAAATATTTAAAAATATTATACCAAGATGAATTCAAAGAATGCAGAACGTGGCTACAGACACAGACCTCAAGTTAGCAGTCAAGTTGCTGCAAAACTCATAATTAACACGCATTAAATGTGTGTCTCCCTGAACAAAAGCAAAATTAAGTGCTCCCTCCTTGAGAGGCATGTTTTCCAAGTTTCATTCCCCATACTGATGTTAATGAAAATGACCCACAAGTTGCATTGCTTGATTCTGTAACAGTAAAGATACAGACATTATTTAAACACTTTTCTTTTAACAGCTATCTTCAGTTTAATCCAGAGCATTATCCCATATAATTTACTACCAGTAACTGTTTATTGCAAAATTAGGTTTCCCATATAAGAACAGGCCTCTAACCCCAGCAAATAACACAGGCTTCCAAAAGACAAACTGAACTTACACACATATAGCAAAGTATTACAATCTATGAAGAACAAGGCAATGGTAGACTGAGGAGAAAATACCATATGGTCTGTGCACATATGGCACTGCCCATCACCCAACACAGCCATTTGTAGGAGTGCAGAATGGGAGGAGACCAGAGCAGCAGGGCACATGTTCCCACTGTCCAGCCGCTGGGCCGGGGTTCACCGGGGATGGACGGGTCGGTGCGATCCACTCCAGCGGGAACAAAGGAACCACAGCTACCTTAAACTAAAGCAGGGAGAGCGACTGCCGGCTGCAGGATGAGCTAAATGAGAGTCCAGAGGACAGGCAGCAAGGAACAACGCAGTTTCTGTTCTGAGGTCACTTCAGGTGCCTCTACCTCCGAGTACATTTTAGCTGATTTTAGTCAAGAGCGTCTGATTACAGAGCCGTGAGCAAACGTGACCAACTTCATCAGTGGAAAGCAACTGTAATGAGAATGTTTTCAAGAGGAAGGAAGGACACTGAAAAGGCTCTCTCAGCCTAGCATGGCACTAACAGAGGCAAAAACATGCATTATAAAGGTCACCAATCTGCATACTCTATATGGAAAAAGACATAGAATAGGACAAAAAGTAGCTGATACATACTAAGTCCTAAATACAAGAACGCAGACATTTAAAATGCAGTCATATGAAAAAAAAAAAATTAGTTAAGTCAAACCTGTAGGAAAAAAAGGCCATTTCTGTGACAGGAAACAGGGATAGGAGGACTTAATATGAATTCAGAACACACAATCACTGGATATTTGATAGACTGTGCTGAGCATAAATTACATGTATGATGCACATAACTGTTCTAGGGTAATTTGGATAAACAAGTTGAATACAGTAAAAAGAGACCATACATCTAAAGATGATAGAAAATCTCTTATTTATTAACACTTAATTGAACTCTTGCTAACTGTGGAGCATGCTAACTAAGCAACTATTTCCAAATCATTTCAGGCAAACTGTTTACTCTAGAACCACATGCCACTGAGGAAGAGAAGAAAACAGCAGTGCTACCTTTCCTTAGCAAAGGGCAAACCCACACACAGTGTGCATTGTACATCATGCAAGTAATAAATAACTTAAATTAACTTAAATAACTTAAATTGCAATATAGCTAAAGAAGAGGAGATTTACCAAACATTTCACTTCACTGTGACAGAACAGTAATGAACAGTTTCTGGTAGATTATAACTACTAAAAGGTCTGTACCATGCATATAAAGCATTAGCTTTTCCACTATCATCAAGATCATGGCAGAGAACCACAAAAGCAAATCATGGAAAACAAACTACATGCTCCTCAAGCCATCTTTCCTCTCCAGCACAGCATTGCAAGTCTTAAGAAAACTTTAAAATGTCACAAAGAAACTTAATATTCAGGAAACTGATTGGGAAAAAAAAAAAAGTAGCCTACACAAAACCCTTTTTAATGCACTGATAGGTCCTATCTTCCCCAAGAATCACCTAATAAATATTATCTTTTTCTTTTTTAGTTGAAATTTAACCTACAAGGCTTCAACTAGTAATCAGTGGTGAGATAAATTCTTAAAATTTATGGTACAATTTATGACAACTAAAAATGAAGAATCAGCTATCACTTCTGAAGACTTTTTGGGAGGGAGGAGTCTGTTTTGGGTTTGCTTGGTTTGGGTTTGGTTTATTTTTTTGGTGGGGGGGAGGGGGTTTGTTGTTTTTTACAAGCTAGCTAACGAATAAAAATTTTTATGCAGCCAGATTTTGAAAAGGATTGAGACTGATTTTAAGTATTGTTCATTTTTGATAAATTTAAAATTACTCCTAGTACAATATATATAACCATAATGAGATTATGAAGGCCATCTTACATAGCATACAAACCAAAGAGGCCCTTTCCAATCTCATGTACAACATGTACAGCAATATCCAACATTGATGTTTCATTATCCTGGTTCAGTTTCAATTCAGACTTCTTGTTTCATTTACAAAAATCTGCTGTGTTATTCCACTTCTCTTAAAATTCTCTGATTGTTGTGAATCTGCCTGTAAAACTTGTATGATCACCTCCTACACCATATTTTTTCTGAAAAGTTACAGCATATTCTTATGGTTTCAACTTTTCTTGCTAGGTGTCCCAAAATTATGTCAAACTGTGGTTGGTGAAACATGAAGCAAGTGTATTAACATTTCTGTGCCCTGCATCTGTTCAAGAAGCAGTGAGAACATGTCATATACACATACCCATAAAGCAATAAACCTGCAAATATACAATGGACAAATGTAGCCTTTTTTCTGAATTACAGAAAGGAAAAGGAAACAAATCCCTGTAATAAACTCTGCAGTACTGAGCTCTGCCTGTCTTATGCAAGAGAAATGAGTAGTTACACAGGCACCATATAATATGAATTCTCATCCTTAACAAACAATAAATTACTTCCACATAGGCCAAATCAGTTGAGGGAAGACTAAAAACCAAAGACTGAAGTGCAACATCAAATTTATATTCCATAAAAAGATGGAAATTCCAAATATTGCTGCTTTGTGCAGCAAAGGTTTTAGATGGGGGGAGGCAGGGAGAAACATTCTCAAGATATGTTTTCTCTTATCACAGCACCACAATCTTAAAACAGCCTTGAAATGACATTGTAACTTCTTAAAACTGGAATATCAGTTCCTTGCATAATCATATTTTGAGACTGAAACCCCTAAAACAACTAAACAAGCATTATTTTGAAGATTGAGGGAGGTCACAGCATACGCATATATGTATGTGTATATATATACAGAGAGAGAAATCCGCCTGAAACTTGATGTGATCCAGGCTCCTGTAACACTTTGGTAGTTTGAAAACTCAAGTACAGGTTGGTGTAGAATTTCATGTGCATAATTTTGTGCAGTTCCATGCCTGTTTTACTTCACTGGGAAGAGTGGTGAAGGATAAACTTAATTGCACATCAAAAAGGGATAACACTAAAAGCCAACAAGCACAAAACTCAGACACTCAGCCACAGCCTCTGCTTTCTCTGGGTTTGATGATGCTCAGGGAAAGTGACAGACCACTTTCCAGCTGCTGAATGTCCATCCATCTTGAACAACTGTAGTGCATTGCAAATATCCTAATTTTAAACTTTGGAGAAATTCTGGAACTAGATGCATGGCTGAAATCTGTAGAACAAAGACTTTATTCAGAGCACTACTAATTTCTCCTTGGACAATTCTGACACTTTGTTAATTCCCAAATGTGTGAAACCAAAATGGAACTTCCACAGCCACTCAGAGAAGTAATTCTAGATATGGCTGGCCTTAAGAAAGGCTTAATTTATATAAGGAACTTTTTAAAAGATACCATTTTCTTCCTTGTAAAAGAGAGGGCAAATCTAAGTACTGAGTAAAAACGTCACTCTTATGATAGATGAAGTGGAGCTTTTTCTGGGTCACAATTCCACTTAATCAAATAACCACTAGCTACAAACTCCAGAAATCCATAAACACAAACAGGATCTCTCATGACATGGGAATCAAAGTCCCACAACAAGCTTCCCATGGCCACATGAGAAGCTCACTAACAGTATGCAGTATTTGTGGCATTACCCATTTGCCTTATTTCCCAAGTGATCATATTAAAATTTTAAAATCCAGTGTTACTAGGTAATTTCACTACCACCTCTGTAGTGTCATTGCTTATCTAGAATGCCTACAGGCAAAGAGAAACTCCAGGTTTTCCCATATTTTACTATCTTCACATCACATTACGGCACATATGCATACAAAATGACAATGTTTCTATCTACCAGCTCTCATATTATCTCTTTAAAATGCTACAAGACAAGTATGAAACTAATATTTAAATGGTAATACCAGTTATTCTGTAAAAGAAAGAAAGAGACACTATGTTTAGCTTGTTTATGTCATGCTTCTATTCCTTCCTTAAAACTCTTTATACAGTTGGAAACCATTTTTGCATCCCTACTTCATATTGAAACAAGAATTTTTATTTATGTCATAGCACCAATGTAGAAGAGAATAGATAAGGTTGTGCTGAAGTTTTATCACTGAGTGTATTAAGAAAAATGTTACAAGGTTTACTAAGCACTAGTGAACTTTCATATAGAATACATCAAAGTTTTGAAGAAGGAAATGATACAATGAACTATTGAATCTTTGTCATAGTTGTTCTTCCTCATTCAAGGGGGGAAATATTTGTTCCTCTTCAACCCTTGTCTAATTCATCACACATTTTCAGTATCTCTTTTGCTGGATATAGCTAAGGATGTTCCAACTACAATAACCCTCTGTTAAGCACCATTTCCCCAAGTCCATCAATATTATCTCCTGGACAGAGGATAACATCTGCTAGAGTGACTGCACAAAATTTCATCTACCCAGTTCTGTTGAAATGATCCAGGCTTACAAACAAGCAAAACAGAATTTAAGGAATAAACAAGTAATCCCATACTTTGACAGCACTGAATTAGGAAGCAATTACACATGAAGCTGGTAGCAATAAGGGTACAGTAATCAAATATAGGAAATAAACTTTGGTGACTCTAAACTCTGTTGAGTTCAGCCAAAGCCTAAGAAATAACCAAGGTTATAGATAGAACATGAGGCCATCTCTGGTGCCTACTTTACAACTTGAGCAAGCGAGAAAACCCTCTGCATGCAGAGCATACAACTTGTAAAAGGTCACAACATGGTCAATCAATACCAATTTCCCCTGCAGCACTCAAAAGGACTTCTCAATGAGGGCTATTTCCATGACAATTTTTAGCTTTATACTACCAGCTGGTTCCAACACAGAGAAAAAAGTAAAAGCTGTAGATTGGTGGGACATCCCTTGTATCCTCCTCCAAACACTGCTCCCCTTGGAGAATTGCTCCAACTTAAATGAAGAGAAAGAAAATAAGCCTGGGGAAAAAAATATCTGCCTGAAATTTAAACATAACAGGAAGTTACTAAGCAGAGTCCAAAAAGAAACACCTCTGTAAGGTTAATTACAAGTATCTGTTACTCCTTTAGAGAGCTCCTTCGTGCACAGTCACTCGATTCACTGCGCTGCTGCTGCTAAAGATTTCATAAAATGCCACAGACTGCAAAACTACAAAGAACGCAACTGAACATCAGGTATCATAAAAATCTGTTTATACACATGTCTTCTTAATTTATTCACTTTAATAAATAACAGCTTTAAAAAGGACTTAACATGCAACCTCAGTAAACATACTAAGAAACCAATTGATATCTGGACCACTGATGCAGTAAATCAGAAAAGCCAAACAAGAAATACACAGTCTAATTTGTCACCATAGAGAGTAAGGGCTCTTACTTAGACCTCTATTTGGTTTCATATTATTAAGAACAAAATGTCATACTTGCTATGTTAGACCTCTGATTTTCCAATTGAAAACCCAGTAATTTCATTATTTTCTCATGCTGAATCCCTTTCTTGAAATTCTTGCTCCTCAAACATCATCTTTTTTTGTAAGAGAGCTAGAGAAAGAAACTATTCTACTTAAAAGTTTAGTGGTTTGAGTTTTAACCAAAAAAATTCCAAAAAAATCCCCAAGGCAACCCAAAAATTCCCCAACAAAACGAAAGGCAAAAACCCCACCCGAAACTACTTTAGAGAGACTTTCACCAAATAATACTAAAAAAAATATGAAATACAAAAAATCCAAAGAATATATGGAATATGAAAACCAAACCCTCAATGAAAGTGTGGATACTAATCAATATTCTGCAGTTTCAGCAAATAAGGATTGAGTACATTCAGAAACACACCAGCTCTGTTTGCCTTTCTTTCAGGTGTGGAACGATGCACATCTAGGACTTGCTAAAATTCAGTATTATTGCTCACCCACGTTCACTTCTCCAAAAGGGAAGCTACTACCTTTTGAAGTAAATACAGACATTAGAAAAAAATAAAGGAGAAACTTATTCTAAGAGGAGTAATTAAAAATCTTTATTATTTCACAACTAAGTTTAAAACACTGTTTTAAGAAGTTACCACCCCTCATAAGCAAAGTGATAAGCAGATATTACTATAATGTAAAAGAAGTACAAGAAAAGAGTTAAACACACATTTACAAAATGCTACCACCTACCCCTCCCACCCCCTCCACACTTATCTAACATATTCAAGTGTATCTTAATCCCAATTATACAGGTCCATATCACCCACATTACAGTTCACTATTGTTCAACCGTCCACCTTTCTTGCTTCTGGCATCACTTGCTGACAAAAACCACCATGCTGCTGCAGTCCTGACCTGTCAGAAGCTTCCAGCACACCAGATATAGGTCCTGTATAGCCATATCATTTTACATACCACTTTAATCTTTGTGTTCAATCATTCTTTATGCTCTTTCTTAATGAAACATGATATATCGCCCTTGATTGTTCTTCCTTCTCCCAAAATTCAAGCCAATAATTCCTAGCCTCCCAGTTTCTTTTTGAATAATTCCAAAAGACATTTTACATGTACACCAGTAATTCAGTATTTTAAAGTTAATTCTTGATCATCAATAGCTATATACACCTGACTAGTATCTACAGGAACAATGTTTTCATATTACTTTTTGCTGTCATTCTACTTCATTCCCCTGTGTTTAACCTTGAAACCTGAATGACAATGCTTCCTACATCACTGCCTGCAGACATTCACACTGAAGCTGGAGGAGCTGAAGTATCAGTGCCTGACAGGGTTTGCTCTTTGATCAGCTCAGGTGGTGCAAAGCCAGCTGTCTGCAGTTATTCTGTTGCCCAGGGAACAACAACTGAAGTGTGTACTTCCTAAATCTGCACAGGAGGCCCTTCTGCAGCATTGCCACAGCAGCTCGTGCTGTGCAAGGCTGAAGTGGTGAAGCTGCTATAGCTGCAGCCCAGCTGGTGCCCATTAGTGCTCTCGGTATGACAGGAACAAGCAGCTAGTGTTCAGAGCCCTCCTCCCTTCCACTGACAAACAGTCAGCACTCTTCCTTATAAATCAGTGTGAACACCCTTCTTCGAGTTTAATGATGTTAAGAAATAAAAACCAAATTTCTCAGGTATGCATATTTTGTTTTAAAAAAGAAAATGCCTTTCAGCCTTTTTAATTGAATAATAAAAACTAATCTGTATTCTATTTATTCAACATCATGTCCTTCAGAGGCAAAAAAAAGAGGGGGGCAAACAGACCATTTGTTTTCTAGGTTAGTAACTTCATCTTTTGTCCTAAAAGCCTGTGTAGTCTTTGATTTTACATTTTTTCTGAAATACACAAGGTGAGATATATGTAGGAATACAGAGCTACGGGCAGTTTAATTTTTCTTTCCATTACTTAAATGCACTTTTTAGCTACTAAAAAACAGACATTGATTTTCAAAAAAATCCACAACAGAACAAACAAAAAAAACCCCAAAACCCCACAAAACATGGAAACACAGCAGCTCACTCTTTATCCTAATAGTAGGATACATTTGCATTGTACATACAGATGTCTAAGGAGGTTTTAAATACCTCACCTGCTGCACACTAACACAGATAGAATGATCTAAGAGTGTGCAAAGGCGTGGGGTTTGACATGGAGAGACAGGTAAACCCGTCATTTTCTATGGAAGAACAAGAGTGTGCAGAAAGCAGGCAGTCAAATTGGAAAAGGCATAAATTTCACTTTTTTATCACCTCATGCTTCTTATGATTTGAGACAATGTTTCAGCACAGATCTTTTTTGATGATATACATCTGTTTGAGGGAGGTCAAAATTTACTGATTGCACTTCTGGAACTCTGCCATATGGGGACAGCCCAAGCTAAGAACTGCAGCCATCGCTATACTGGTGAGCTGAACTCTGCTCTTCAGGCAGAATTTGGCTGCAATGTAAAAGCTGCAACAACAGTGAGAGCTACAAAAGCAAAAAGGTATTGGCTGGCCATATAAAAATCATTGGTGAGATTTAACTCTGTGCTGAGGAGAGCTGCACAGTACACCAATAAAACCTAATGAGGATATTTACATGTTGGCTTCCATCATCACAAAGGCGAGTGGAGCTGAACAGCACTGTCCACATTGCTACTTTTACATACACAACAGTTGTCTCATGGAGGTAACTCACTTTCAGCACCAGCAAAGCCATGGCATCTGTCAGTGAAATAGGGTGAAATGAAACCAATGCACTTAAGTTCCCATTTGATATTTCATAAAGTATTAAAAACTGTACTCCTTAACAAGTTGATGGGAACTGCAGACCACTTATCCCTCTATGGAATCAGGCATCTTAACAGACAGTTACATATTCAAGAGTGTATCTAAATTACCTCAAGTATTCCCATTCCACTCCACAGGAGTTCCAAAGACAAATACCATTTTTGTAATAATCTACCTGAAGCAGAACAAATGCTACTCCATCCAATATGGGCAGTTTACGTGGCTGCCTCAAGCTTGACAAACCAAGTTCTAACCACTAGCTCAACATCAGCCTCCATGGTCTCCACTTGGTACTTCCCCTCAACAGAAATCCAGATGTGTGGCCACAACCAACACACAAGAAATTTCTTCCAGCAATAACCTGGGATTCAAAGCTTAGATCTTGGAATCATAATCTGCTTGTATCTTTACATTAACTGGGCAATTTGAGTAGCTAGCTTCCAGATGTGCTCACACATCAAGCAAAAGTAATCAATGGAAGAAAATAATTATAAACAGCTACTAACTAGATACACTATTTTGAAATACACTCAGTTTTGTGTTCATTAGGTCAGTTACAAATGCTACAATAAGAAAGTATTAGTATTTTTACTAATACAAGAAAAAAAAAGTTATGGTTGGGATTTTTCTTAGGTCAAGGTATCAACAACTAGCACATCCAAAAAGTCTAGAGAAAGAAAAAGACTGAGTATTGCCCTATGCTAGTCAGTAGTTTTCTCAACTTGGGGCATTCAAACAATATGTCACATTGTTAGCTGGCTGCTAATAACTATGCAGTTCTCATTTGTTTATACCTCAGAAACACTCACAGGAGAGAAACCCCTTCACATTTTTTTAATTGAACTCAAGTGGAGAAAGATACATAGCTCTTTCCAAAACAGCTTCTAATTTAAGAAAAGTAATTATGAAAGCATAACCAAATAGAAACAAATCCAGAAATACCTTGGTGGTCAAATCATCAGCTCAGAGATGGGATACAATTCCTTTGTTAGTACTGACTAAGTCCACCTTATGTTTATTTCAAATGCAGAATCTTATTGGTGAGTAAGGAGGGATTACAGGTATGGATCTTTAGGGGGGATGGATCAGGAAGGTGAGAAGGGAGAATCACTCTTTATGAACATCAGCAACCAGAGTGCATGAAGCTCCCAGCTTGATTGAGAGATTTTGGTTTAGGATTAGAAGGTAGACCAATGTGGCAACATGCTGGTGGTGTCTGCTAGAAAGATGAAACAAATGATAACAAAACCTTCTGACAATGAGAAGGAGTTTCATATTTATAGTCCTGGTCCTTGTGTAGGACTTCAATAAGCTCAGTGTCTAGTGGAGGGGTCTTTGCTATCCTCAGGATTGAGGGACCTCAGGCTGCCAAAACCAGTGGGAAAGTCTGGTGCAATAAAGACTCACCCTTCACAAAAGAGCATCAAGTTAAGGAACATTTAAAGAAATTAGATCCTAGTAATGCATCCACAAGAACTGAGGAATGGCCAATGTATTTATGAGGCCAATTTCAATTAACTCTGAAAGGTCATGGTGATGGAGAGAGGTTCCTGAGGACTTTGAGAAAGTAAATGGCATTCCTATATTTAAGATGGGCAAGAATGATCTATACACTAATCAGTCTCCCCTTAGTCCCTAGGGAGGTGACAGATTAAGAGAATCTGAAAAACATTTCCAAGCATAAGGTGACTGAGACTACTCAGTACAGATTTATGAAGGAGACATCATGTCTGATAAATACAATTGCATTCTGCAGTGAAAATTAAATTAAAAACAGGCTTGGTAAAAATGAGGAGAGTAGGTGATGTTATTTACCTTTAACAAGCCTTTAGTCCATAACATCCTCACAGATAAACTGAAGAACAGGAGGGCTGGGTTCAAAACTGGTGGAACTGTCATTCTCAAAGGGTTGAGATCAGTGGCATAAAAGTCATCTGGAGCCAGTCTCTACTGGTGATCCCAGGGCTGGCAGCGTGGCCAGCACTGTTCAGCATCTTCATTAATGACCCCAGGGAACATCAGAGGGACAGAAACGGGCTGGAGAAATGAACCTCCAAGTTCAACAGTGCTCTGTAGAAAGGGCACTGAAGGTCCTGATGACAGCAATTTGAGCATAAGGAACAGTGGAGAAGTGTTGTTGGTCTACTGGATGGCACATGCACCCAACAATGGGTACCACAGAACTATTCTGAGCTGCAAAAGTCTTCACGATATCAAAAGAGACTCAAATATTAACCTCAAATTCTCATACTTCCTGTAGCTGTGTCACTCAAATAGCTGCAGTAGCAGAAATGCCCTAAGTTTTATATCTAATGGTCAGAAATATTGATGCTTGTTTGATGACACATAAAATCAAAATTAAAACTCACACAAGAGAACTAAGGTTGTAAACTCTCACCTAGAATCAGGAGAAAAATCTCAAATTGAAATAGTATTCAAAACATTTTAACATGGTTTCATATGAGGACATGCACATAATAGAATATGCTACAGAATCAATGTCATCAGATAACCAGATTGACTCCAGATTTGCTACTTTATAAAAAAATTAACATTTTGCTAAATATTTAAGATATTACTAGTATTTGAATTGTGATGTTGATATAAGTCAGCAAAAGAGGGGAAAAAAAGAAAAGAAGAAATAAGAAAACAATCTTTATCATCCTTGTGAGAGTATAAAGTAATAGACACTCCCTCGGCTTCTACAGCTTTGCAAGAAGGATGGGATAATGGAAAATGAAAGCAGGCTGTCTTTTCATGGTAGAAAGAAGGTCACAAAATATGGAATGCAAAAAAAGTGAGGTGGCAAAATGTCTTAACATTTGCTGGAAGGAACTTGCACAGTATGCTCGGCCTCACTTGCATTATTTGGGAATAACTCTGAAGTCTGATACAAAACTAGTCTAATATAGAGAAGAGCAAACCTTTAACTTTCACTTATGTAACAAACTCATTGGACAAGAATGCCTAAACACATACTGTAAGAATTTACATGTTTCTGCAAAATGTTACTTACCTCAACAATAGCATTGGCTGGAGATAGCAAAAGAACACATTCTCTTGCAGTTTTTTATATTAGTTCAGATCAATATTTGAAAATACAGTTAAAAAAGTACTTCGAATTAAAGACAGAAAACCACTTTTGTTCTAAGCTAAAAAAGAAAAATTTTTAAAAAGGGAAGAGAATTAAACCCTCCAACAGTGAGAGAACAGCCTGATAATTCAAGAGATTATCCCTCAGTGACAGCACTAATTCAGAAGCATTTTATCCACTTTCTGCATTTAAAGCACTCTTTTCAATACCATGACCATTCTGTAATACTTGAATTTCAGTCATTTTCTCTCCTCCTTCTTCTGACATTCATTCTCTTCTGCTTCATACCAAAAATGTTACAATTATCCTGATAATCGCTGTCAAATAAAGATGAAATCCTAAATCAAGGGATAACAAGAATCCGTGCTTCAAGTCAATTATATTATACATGGTCCATGGTCCCCCAGTCCCACACTTTTCACTATGTAACTGCTCTTACACACTGGCTGAGACACTACTGAGCTGAACTCCTACAGCAGTGGTTCATACAAGTGACATTATAGCACAGACTATGATATGACAGCTACGTTACCTCTCATTTGGACAGAGCTCAATATACATCTATGCAGAGAGCCCTTCAAATCTGAACAGCAATTAACATGGAACAATTTCTCAAGCTGTTCAACACTTGTGTAGTATGTTTTTATCATGTGGATCAGATAGTCAACCATTTCACCTATAACCTTATTTCAAGCTACTTTAAAGGAACACTCAAATTACATTTAACAGTTAGAATTCCTAGAAAAGAAAAAACAGGAACAAGCTGAAAAGAACATTAGCAGAACAACAAGGACATTTATTTCTTCCCTCAAACTATGGGAATAAATTTTCTTCTGTACATCCCACCACTACTGCTGAGAAGGGGGAATATTGAAAGATGCATTCCACTACCATGCTCATTTTAATGACTGTAGCATATCCCTTGGCTGTACCAATGATTTCCCTACATTGAGCGTGTTCATTATAGTAAAGCAAAAGTGTCACTTGCTGTCTTCAATACTAAGCAGATGAAGCATCACCAGCAGCATTATTTCCAGTATCCTTACTGATGAATTTTTTCTGCAGAAAGTTTTTTAATACATGAATTCACTGTGTGCTAAGTGCAATGCACCAGACAGCCATAACTCATTGCAGATTTATTGTTTTGAAACAATGGATTTTAAAGGCAAACTATTGTCAACAAAATTGAACACCAGTTTTGTGTTTATATGCTCTGAATCTACAAACACAAGCTATTTGTATGAAGTCTTCATAACCATTGTGCCAGGGCACCTATCTCATTTGGAAAAATCCAGTTGAAAACCAGGATATGTGCACACACATGCCTGCCTGCATGTGGAAATTTGCAGGTAACAGCTTTGTCCACTCACACTTCCTTTTGCCCTCTGGTGGCTTTCCATGTCCCTACATGAAACAGAACCACAGAACCTATTTTTGTAGGAGTTTAAAAATGCATTTGAACTAGGACAAAAAATGTGTTTCCACATATATTTCCATGTATTTGAATAAGAATTTGAATTCTTAGGAGAAGCAGGGGCAAGCACAAATACAAAAGATGACAGCAACATAGAAACTTCCTAATTATGCTTTTAAATTTAGATTTGATAAAGATTCTGCTTTTAATTTTAGTTTTACATCTTCCAAATGAAAGGAATTAATCTAGCTTTCTCTCATGGATTTGAAACAAACATTTTTCTGAAAGGCTAAAGTTAAAATTAGAGGAGGCATTCCACTGTGAGCTCCTGATACATCATTAGTAGTGTAACAGTGTCAATGTTACAACTCCAGTAGGCTTGCAGAGCTGACACTTTTAGGTAATTTCATGCCATGCAAAAGGTGAGAATGGAAGGGCTCAAAAGATGAGCTCCTCTGGTTACAAAAGTTAGTTCAAGCCATCCCAACATGATGCTGTACTCTTAAGTGGTAGTTACAGTTCAGGAAAAAGCTCTTTATATCAATACTGACAGTTTTCTGAGCCTTATGTGCAGCAGCAGATGAGGAAATCAGCAAAACTTTGGCATCCTTACAAAGGGCTCTGAGAATAAAAGAAGCGATTGTTTCACAGCCCCATGAAAACCTGGTAAGCCTTTCCATGAACTCAGAAATCACCAAGCTGGCAAACAACTCCAGTTCATGATCTCATTCAGCATTTAGCATCTGAAAGCATCTAGAAAAAAAGTACCTTCTTCAGAAGAAAGAACTAGTAAGAATTAAGACAATTATCATTGCTAGAAATGATTAATTTTGCCTGAATGAATGTGTGCACCTAATACTCAGTAATTGAGCATTCTCCTCAAACTGAGCAGCATGAAGCTTTCACTTTAATTCCTCAAGATTCTTTAAGACAAACCTACACAACACCAACTAATCATCATCACAACAAAACCACCCCACAGCACCAGACACTGTAAAAATGCTCTACAAATAAGTTAACTGTTTCAAAATATCCTCTTCTCTAGAAGGATGAAATTATCTCCAAAATGATTACTCTTAATTTTATGGAATAAGCCACACAACAGAACCACCATATTATTGAGATCAGCAGAACAGAAATTCTTGACCAGATCTTCATGCCTTAATTTATTTCATATACATCTTTATCATGTCTGTAATCTAATTTCTGAAGTACTTGCATGTTTCCCTTCAATACATTCTCCAAAACAAACCATCTGTGTATTTTATAGAAGTCTGCAATGGAGAACCACGAGAGGTATTTTATTTCTTAGCAACTTATTTACAATAATGTCAGGTACAGGTCTCCAGCCCTGAGGCCAGAAAGCACAATCAAACTGATTTTTTTTTGCAGGCTAAGTTAAAAGGAGGAGGCTTCATTCCAGCTATTCATGAATTTCTTGGACTATGTCTGGGCATCATTGTCTGAAAGTACACCATAACTTGGCCCACACCAAGACTGCTCAGGGAGTACCCTCACAGTTTAACAGCAGGCTCTACTGCAAATCAGTCCCTAGGTCAATGTCATGGCCCTGTTCCAAGTTATTGGAATATATAACCTTAAAATATCAGTCTAATATCCTGAGACTATTTATTTTACTCTACAGGTTACAATTTCCGGGAAAAGTTGTCATTATAGTAATACTGCTGTAAGAAAACAACCAACAAAAAACCAACACCCCCCCCCAAAAAAAACCACACAAAAACAAACAAACAAACAGAAAAACCACAAAAAACCAAACCACAAAAAATCCCCCACCATGCAATCAGCTGACTGATACCAAAAGCTGATTATTCAACATTAAGACTTTCACAGCCAGCAGGTTCTATCCCTCACAAACTAGCAGGTAAGGGTTGTTTTCTTCTTAAATTGTTTTCAGTGTTGATACAGCTCACACACACACTTTCCACATCTGCTCCCACCCTACCTGACATCATTAGAGTAAATCATTCCAAACATCAAACTTTAATGCTGTTATTTTTATTGCCTATACTGTGACATACTAATTTTCAGGTTTTCAATTACATAAAGGTGCTCTTGTGGTTGTGAAAATACCCTTGCAACCCAATTCACAATTGCATAAACATCAGTGTAATCATTCTGTTTAGTTTGCTGGCACAGTTTAAGACAGCTAAAAGAGAAGCTGGAGAGTCTAGACCACTGTTCATCTTACAGTAACATCAAAACTAAAAGTTAGATTCAACAATCTAAGACTTGGCAAATTATTTCACTGATCCTTTTGGTAAAATGGAAAGAAAGAAGAACAAGGTCTCAGGAAAACAGTGAAAGTTACCACAAATAAAGAAGAAACAAAAAGCAGAACAAAAAATGCTAATTAAAAAAAAAAAGCATGCAGACATTTAACCACAACAATAGATTTTTGACTAGACAGTAAATGTCTGCTAACACCTAAGGGCCCTATCTCATCTCTAAGTTTTCTCCAGCCTCCCACAGAATTGATTTCCCAAAAGCTATTTTACCATCTCATATTTTGTGTTCTCACATATCCCTTAGCTGTTTTGGGGATCTCCTTATTTCTCCAACTCTACCATTGCCTAAATTTCCTCACTTTGTCTTTCAGTGAGCATTCCCCTTATTAGACCTGTGACAGGCAACAGTACAATTGTCTACAACTATGTTGTGAGACATGGCCCTTTACTTTTGCCCCCCGAGCAAAAATCCCCCAGGGGATTTGCTAAAGTAGCTACATACAACCACATCCTTAAAATTCACCTTTGCAGTAATGGAGACCACTACCTAGATCCAACTGGAGGTTCAGCAGGCAAGCTACTTCCCAGCTATGCAGACTCTTCAGTCTGGATCACTTTTCTATTTCCTCCCCTTTATGTCCCTCTCATGTCATGCAAACCCACCAGCAGTTTGCCTTAACCTGACTTCTCAAACAATTTTACCATCTCTAAGTCTCTGCAGAATGTCTAACAGAACACAGTAACTACCCAAGTAGCTGGCCATTACATAGTATCAACATCCAAACAAAGCACTGGATTCTTTGTGACATGCTAAATAGATTCAGCTGTATCTCAGAGCAATGCATAGACCTGGAGGTTAATTCTAGCTTATAGGATATAATGAAAGCTATAGCCAGGGTTTGTAAATAATGCTGTATAAACTATATTAATAAAACACTGTTTTACAATGATAGCTTTCCCCAAATTCATCACCATGATCATTCATTTTCACCTCTTTACTTAGTATTCTGGTCCACAGAGACCAGATCCAAGAGTCACTCAGAAAGAAGCCATCCATTGCTGGCAAACTGGCAAATGGCTGCAGAACTTTTTAAACAGCTTACAGAAAAATCCTCCTGAATTCCCGATTCCTTTAATCATGTATGTGAAGTTTACTTTATAAGTCCACAGGAAACAGTCTGCCTCCATTTTAACAGTATCCTACAACAGTAGGTGAGAGACAGGGAGGGATATATAAACAAGACAACAGATTACAAAGAAGTTCTGTATGAAACAAAACATATGCAAGGCCTGACTCCCCCCAGCCCCCAAACCCACATACAACCTGCACCTACCACTGCACATCCATGTAACTGAAATTTTTCAAACACCTCCATCACAGTGTATGATAAGCAGGAATGATAAAAAGGGCATAATCAGCATATTTCGAAGTATTACCCAACATCATATTAATTGTTGTATCAATCCAGGGATTCAAATATTTTTGGCCATTTCTAGAGCTGAGGCTTCCATCACCTACTTTACATACAAAAAATATTAGACACACCCTAGTCTGTTGCCTGTTGGTATTTCTTGTTGCCTCAGAACACGATTAAAAGTCCATGAAATGGCTTTCTGAATTCCCCTCCTATAGCCTGAAACTTGAGTAATACTGAGACTGTATACAGGTAATTTTCCAATGGAGTCTAGCACTTTGTCAGGTCTCCACTGTTCTATTTCCCAAGTGACTCCCTTTTAGTGTGATTTACAGGGTTTTGGCATTTCACTTTTTCACAATGAAAAAATAATCCTATAGTAGGCTAGGATGCTCTTCTGAATAATGAAGCAAGCTTCCTTCAAACTTGCAGTAGGAATACACATGTGAAATGTATTTCCCCTTAGCAATTGAAGAGAGCACTTGGTTAGCTACCAACTTCTTGAAGACTAATTTATCTTCATTTTTAAACTTATTATTATATTTAGCGTACTGTTATTCTCATTGGTTCATATCACTATTTGGAGGGTACGTTCTTGACCCTCAATCCACCCCATAATTCTTCTTTCCTGATATTTAAATGTGCATTTCTACTAAGAAATGCTATGATCTCCTTAATTACTTCATCACCTTTCTTATTCACTTTTCAGAAGTGTCACTCCTGTCACACTGTAATTTAATGAAAATAATAAAAAAAGAGGATAGTCAACTGACTACAGCTAGTCAGAAGAGCAAAAAAGAAAAAAGAGGTGTAAAATTCCTAGAATTGTTCTGACAGGGATTTTCCACTAAATGCAGCATCCTCAATTTTAATTCTGGGCTACTGTAAAGCAAATTATGTCATTTCTGCTTGGCTGAACATAACTTTAGGATATTAATAAGTATCACAGGCAAATAAGCACATGTAAATTTCCAGAGATTAGGCATTAAACCAATTACAATGCAACTGTAGCACTCTAGCATATTGTCACTTTTATTATCATCACCCAAAAACCATCTCTAAATTGCGTTGTTCTCTCAAGAATCCAACCTCTTTTAAAGGTTTTGTTAAAACCTGATCTGTCTCATAGTGAACTTGAACAATGTAATTTAACTTCTAAAGCTAGAAGACTACGAAACTTATTTTTCCCCTCGATTTTCACTCACTTTAAAGCTGTCAGTAACAATCTTATTCTCCTCAAGAGGGAAAAAAAACCCCTACACCTCTGTTTTAATTCAGTTGATTTGCTGCAGTAGAAGAGAAAAATGATGCATCAACATGTCACAAAACTGACTAATAGTGCATGTGTTGATCTGGATACCTCAGATATTAATTTTACAAGGACTCCTTCCCCTGTCCCCAAGATATTTAGACTAAAATCCTTCTTTTCTCCTCTTATATTTAGCTTCTCTCACATATTTTGGCACTTTCTCTCTTCAGTTAGGGAATCTGTGATAAAATACAACATTCCTAATTCTCCCAACATCAAATAGCTGCCAAACACAGTTGCAAAAAGAGAAGCTACTTCTCAGTGTCTCCTCAAGACACATCCTGTCTCTTAGCCATGCCACTTACACAGGATAGTCTTAATACATTTATAGCACACAATATTGGTGAGTAAGTTAGAAATGTGTAGCACAGGCAAGTGCTGTGCCTCCAGCACAGTAAATGTCTGATATTTTCTGGAGGTTGAACTAGATTATACATAACTAGTTAGCCTATCATTTGAGAATAAAATCATTTTCCTGTAATACCATTCGTAACAGTATAAAATTTCCTAAGTGATCTATTCATGACTGGTGAGGGGGGGAGACCACTATAACTGAGGCAGGAACTGAGTCTAATAAGTTCTCCCTTTGTAATTATGTGATTAAGTCAGTATTTTTAAAGTGTGTCCATGAGGACGACACACAATTTTTTCTTTATATTAAGAAAAAATGTCCTAGAAAATAACCAAAAATATTTGATTAATATCCAAAGACAATTTTTCAAATGCTGCTGGAACCATTATTATTCTAGTTAATATTATAACTGAGAACATATCATTAATAAAGCCTTGTATTTTTTCAGTGCCAGAATTAGACAAAGTAGTAAATACTGATGTTAACAAAAAAGATTTCCTTCATTTTGACTTCAGAGTCAGGAAGGTATTTTCCTTTTTAAAACTTAACCTCACATTGATATCCCAGTAAAATATCTTGAAGAAAGAATACAGAGCACCATCTAATTTAACTTTACTGACCATTTAAAGAATAGCTCCCAGATTGCATATTCAGCAAGGATTTAAATTTCTCTGTGACTTCTTGTGAACAAGAAAGTTACCTGAGCCATCTTATTTAACTTTTTAGGAGGAAGTGCTTTTCTTGAAAGCATAAGAATTTAAAGATATTGCAGAATCAATGCCAGTAAATAGTAAATATCTGGATGGGCTTTATGTAAAAGGTCAGTAATGCCAAAAATATGAGTGGAGAGACCCCATCCAAGCATGGAAATGTGATGTAATTGGCACTTGGACATATCTTGCATGAAGTATAAACAATAGAGCTTACTATTAAGAAATCATATAAATTAAATCTAGAACACAAAGAATCTGGAATAGAAAACATTCATATGATTTCATAGGTCCAATAAAGGAAATTGGAAATCTCACAGAAAGGCTTCAATCAAAATGCCCACAATCATTTCAATGGAAAAATCTATTTTACTTATCTTCTATCAATGATTTTTAAAAATCACCTAATATTTGTGAAAGAAATTCAAATTTTAGCAGTTTTGTTTCAATCCAAAAGAATTAGGAGAACTAAGCAATCCTGGAATCCTCTCCCCAATACCACCAGAAGGCTGAACAGCAGGAACACACATCTCTACAACTGTTCACAGATGTACAAAGCCTGAAACTCACTCCTTTATTGTTATCTTCTTGGACTGTATGAAAGAACAGACTAATATTTACTAGAAGAAATAATATTTATTTCAATTGACACCTCAAATTTCTTACTTGTCAGAGAGAAAAATCACCCCCTTCCCCAAGTGATGTAAGCGGATTTCTCAAGCCTTGTGACAAAAAATCTTCACACCTGCTTCACTCAGGAACTGCACAGAGATCCTTAATCTCAATAATTGTGCACTTAGTGTAAGCTTAGACAAGGAGCATTCCTGCTGAGGAGATATTTAGATAAGAAGCTGTAGCTCTCTGTGGGCATACCTGAATCTCACATATGAAAAATAACATTATATGCAAACCTCATCTGCAGTTTTAAGAAAAGCTTGATGACAGCATATTTTGAAAGACATTTACTTGCACTTTCAAAAGCAAACATAGAAACCAACCAAAATGATGCTTAAAGTAACAGGAATATATTTTATTTCCCATGCTTTGCATTCATCAGCCAAATATAAAGTTTATTTTAATGCTTTTCTTAACATGAGTGCAGAAGTTGACTTCTAATAACAATAACTTAAGGTAAAAGTGTTGCAGATTTTTAAAGACATGCTTGTGTTGATAATTCTAACTACACAAAGCTAGAGGTTTGAACTTTGCACATTCAAAAATATCAAAACACTTGTACAAGTTGAGCATATTTAAAAAGGACTTACTTTTATTGTAGCAGGTTGCTAGTACACCTTTATCTGCAGGACTTGTACTAATGTGCCAAATTTCACCCACTTGATGAAGGAGAACATTTTTGTTTATAATGTTATTTTCATCATCAAAATCTATGATGTGAATCTGCAAATATAACAAAATAGGACATTAGGGTTTCAAATATTTTCCTGTGGGTCTTAATTATACATAATGACTACATGGAACAATTTAATGAGATTTTTATAACCGATATATACTTTAATTAATTGTTATACTAACAATTTACTATATCATTGATTTCATGCAGGATTAATTTTTCTAGGAAAACACAAGCAATTTCTCTGTTTGAGGAAATATCATGCTTATTCTCAACTTTTAACTTAAAGCTTGAAGGTGATTTTTCATTTTATGGCTAATAGTAAATAAGCCATGTATTACAATTCAACACCTCTTACAGCAATAAAGAAAAATAACAAAATTACAATCCTTAGTCTAAATGTCTGCACCAATTCTGTATCCAAATCATCTAATTCAAACCATCTACAAGGAAAGAAGAAGACAGAAGGAAAGGACTCTTCTTTGAAGCAAATACTTTACACTCAGTAAGAAACTTTTTGAGAGTTCACTTTAGCAGTCATTTATCTTTACCAAAATACAAATCTAATCTTTTTATACCATATGGAAACATAAAATACTGAATGATGAAGAAAAACAATAATATTTAAATATATAGACAGTATTTTTAAAAGATAGAATTAAATTTGCTTTTTATTATTTTCATTTTTGATTGTTGCAGGTTTCTTTGCTATGTGGTTTTTTTTTTAATAGGTCTACATTACTGTCTTTTTTCCCTCTCTTTTTTTAGTCAGTTGTTTTTCTATAGTTGCTGCAGAAATACAAGAAATTTGGGAAGATTCTAGCCTGGCATAACATACAGAAGGAACTTTACTCATGGGACTAATTCCCCTAAACTCAAAAGTGGACAAATAAATTTAGAAGACTCACAAATTTTAAAAAACTGTATCCTCATTAAAAATGAATTTTCAAAGTTGGATGAACAATGAAGAGGAAAAAAGAGCCAAGAGTTTCCTATCATCATGACTGAATCAAGTTTACTAAATTAACTACTGAATCACTGCAAAAGTCTTAGCTAGACAGAAAAACAGATGATTTTCTTAAAATACAGAAGCTGCAATATAGGTCTCAACTTCATCTAAACACTGTTATTTTTAAGGGGACGAGTTTACATGTTACCTTTTTCTTTACTGCCCAAACTGTCATCAGCAACTCTTCTTTCCAATAGAATCTTGGACCTCATCACCTATATTATTCTTTCATTTTGTCATCCAAGGCATAGAACTGCCTCTGCAGTTGATTAGCAAGTTATCTTCTGAGACTTTATTTGCTGCCTTGAACCTAGGAATCTATTCAAGAATCAGAACACTGTCCATCTACCCCAACAACTGCATATCCATCTCAAAGGGTGACGCTTCCAACTTTCAAAAAAGATCAGTTTAACCTCACACCTTGAGGGTTTTGTTTGGAGTCTCCTTTGGCAGCTCAGGCCAAGTCTCTCACCCAAGAAAGTGAACCACAAATCTAAACACCATTTACTGCAGTCAAACACACTGTCTTCCCACAGTACCCAGGTTAAAAGTCACTTGGTACATAAGGGAGTGCTCTTTATCCCATCTGGAGCCCTTTGGAGGCTGACAGCAGCTGACAACATGGACAGCTCTAAACTGCTGGAACACACAGGTAGCTCACAAAAGATCCAGACTGAGATTTTTAGGAAATATGAAATTTAGTTCTTATGCAGCAGTATTGTTTACATCTTGGGAGCTGAAAAATTACATGTTCCAAAGCTATGCCAATCAACATCACTCATCAGAGTAAGTTGATCAGTGTAACAGAAAGAACCACACAAGTTCCCCCAATGTTTTTTTTGCTAAGGATATTCCTACTCAACTTGATTTGAATACATGATATATGGAATAGTGATTTCACTACATACTAAGGTCAACAGAAATTTCATAGAAGGTATTCCAGTACCAAATACTGTACACCATCATGTTCACCACTAAACCATATCCTCAACTGCCATATTCACACTTTTTTGAACTCTTCCAGGGATGATGACTCCACCACTTCCCTGAGCAGTCTTTTCCAATGCTTTACAACCCTTCCCATGAAAACATTTTTCCTAATATCCAGCTTAAACTTTTCCTAGTATAACTTAAGGCTATTATTTCCTCTCACCTGTCCTGTCTCCTGCCTGGGAGAAGAGACTGACCCCCACCTGGCTACAACCTCCATTCAGGTATCTGTAGACAGCCATAAGACACCTCCACCCCTCCCCAGCCTCCTTTTCTCCTGACTAAACAAGCCCAGCTCCCTCAGCTGCTCCTCTAACAGTTGTGCTCCAGACCCATCACCATCTCCATCACCCTTCTCTGGACACAGCACCTCAAAGTCTTCCTTGCAGTGAGGAGCCCAGAACTGAACACAATGTTTCAGGTGCTGAGTACAGCAGATGCAGTGCACTATATAAATCATGAAAATTTGTACTTTAAGTTCTAAGACACAAGACTGAAAATAACTCGAAGAGTTCTGAAAATGAGATGAGAAAAGAATAAACTACATACTTAGATATTTCCAGTGCATGCAATAAACACATTAAGTTTAGTAATGAAAGTACTGAGGACAAAAGTTCCAAAATTACACCATGTAGAACACAGTTCTACTACTTAAACCATTTGCAGCATGTTATGAAGACCAAATGCCAAGTACTATACACTATTAATATGTCAAATATTGACAGAATACAAAATCTTAACCTTTCCTTTGAAATACTAGTATTAATAGGAAAATATTTTCACCTAAAATATATTCTCCTATGAATACCTAAAATTGCTTTATACAGCAATAAACCTCAATGAGGCAAAAGTTATCATGCCAACTGTAAAATTACTGCTCTTTTATTTGCACTACACCTGCCCATGGCCAGAAGGGAAGAAATAATCTATACATGATAAAACCTCTCTCTGTGGAGGACTTGGTAAAGTATCAAGTGTTGCAAGACAGCTCATAAGTTTGGTCAGGTAACTAAAAAAGTTTTTAAGCAAATGCAGAGAACCTAGTGCTGAATTAAGTTATAATGAGCTGAGGCCTAGGGCACTTCTTGGGGATTGAGGAACTAGCTGAGAAGAAATGATGGCCTGAGGCACAGCTAAAGGCCAATAACCTCCAAACATTTGTTAATACACTAGGAATTGTCCTGCATTTCTATTGTTAATGTTATTAATTGGAAAAAGAAAAGCATACTCAAAGTTGAATATGTAAACACTTCTAAAATACATAGCATATACCCAATAAACTGACAAAAATCAGAAAATTTAAATTATTAAAGATCTGTTGGCTATTGACTGATAAGTGAGAACCACTCTTCAATAACAATTTTCTATCAGGATTTAATTAACTGAGCAAGTTGCAAAATCATCACAGAAATCACAGTAAAAAAAACCCAAACCCCACATTATAACCAAATACTTGAAGAGGAAGAGACAGCACAATCAAAAATATAATTGTGTGGTTTGAACTTTTAACTAAGTTTTTCTGCCACTTCTTTTGTTATTCTTTGCCCAAGTATTACTTGAAATGTAAATAAACTGAATACTTCAATCCCTCTTATGCCTTGGAATAACTTCTTGAGTCTCATCCAGTATTCTCATTGAGTAATGAACTCAAAACCTCACTGGGAACTGACAGCTCACATGTCCCAAAGTTATGGTTCCAAGACATTTTGTGCAGCCCATCACAGGCTATTTTCAAAGGAGTGGGTCACTCTGTTCAATTCTAGGGACCTCTGTGGTGGGTGTCAGCCTTGGCTACCAGACTCCCACCCAGGCACTGCTCTTCCCAAGAAAGACAGGAGGAGAAACCAGGGAGAACAGGAAGGAGACAGTTTATGTGCCAAGCTACAGACAGGGAGGTTGCTTACTAACTAATATTCTGGGCAAAATAGACTTGGCTTGGGAGAATGAATTAGCTCACTGGCAGTCAAAATAAACAAGAACCTTCTGTCCCCCACTTTCCAGGCTGAACTTCACCCCAGACTCCTCTGACCCTTTCAGGTGGGGCAGGGGGATGTGGGGCAGGGTGCTCATGGCTGTTTTCTCTCTGATGCTCTTTGCATCTCACTGTTTTCCTCTGCTTCAGCACAGGGTCCTCGTGGGAAACTGACTCACTGTGGATTCACTGGAACCAGCCACGTCTGGCACAGGCAACCCCTGCCCCTTCTGAGAGGCCACCACTGCAGCTCTCCTGCTGCCCAAGCCTTGCCACCTGCACTCAGTGCAGCCTTCTAACCCCTTCAGCCTCGAGAACTTGTTCCAGTAGGACTTTTACTGAAACTCAGTCACAAAAACGAAAATTGCTGTAAATTCCAACTCATACACTTAACTGCAGAAGAAACAGCCCAATAGAAACTGAGCCATGAAAGTCACTCAAATTTTAGTTTAAATTATTAAATTCATGATCAGAAAGGACACAGCTGATTTCCAGTAACGAGTATTGAAAATCCAGTTCATGAAGCATCACATACACTGAACTGTGCATGTACCAGGAGTCCCATTAGAAGCAATTAAGGCTTAAAGACTTTTGTTTTACTTTGCATCTCTTCAGGGGTTTAAAGATAGCTCCAGAGCATCTATAGATTCAAATTAACAAAAATATGGTAGTTTCTTTACTAAACCAATCTGATTTAGTCATACAATTTAGAAGAGCAATGTGATTTTCAGAAAATACAGACAGCTTTCATTCACCTACATTTCTTACCAATATCTTTACATTCTACCCACAGAAGTCTTCAACTTGACTATCAATGTTCATATTCAACAGGGAGGAGAAAGGAAGAGGGATGATATTGGAAAAATGTTACAAAAAGAGGTAAAAATTACAACTGACATTTGACAGAAAAATTACCTGATTATCATATCTAAGAGACTGTGTTCCAACCAAAAATCTTATTGCATCTGTTTCTGCTGTCTGAGGTGTTAAAGCTCGTGCCTAGGGAAGAAGAAAGCCATTAGAAAAGTACAATTAATAAAATCCATTAATTTCAACAAAAATCTTGAAACTTATGTATCAATTGTCATTTCAGGCATTACATTCTTACAAACAGGAGACTTTCCTGGCTTTTATGTTCATTTTGCTTAATACATTTTTTGTGCAATTTCTCGTACTTGTGAGGATTGAGGAACACAGGTGCTAAATACATTACCTGATCTTCATTATAACAGGGGTAACATGAAATGCAGCATTTCTTCCCAACTAATTTTCCTTTATCATCTGACAAAATTCCATAGAACAGTGGACAATTTTGTTATTGTTAAAAAACAATATGATATCCAAGAAAGAGGCTATTCTTATAGAAGTTTTCACACCACTCAGGTTGAATATGACTGTGTAAAAATTAATTTTTTCTCACCATTAACCACCAAGTTTAGAAGCAAATTAAAACCCAAGCCTCTTCTTTTCCATTGTAGCCCATTAGAGATAAGAATTGCCTGAATGATGGGAGAAGTAATTTGTTATTTATCTTTAAAACTTTTGTCATAATGTTATTTCTTCAATGTATTATGTTAATGGCATTGCTAGAGTCTCTGCCTTGCTTCTTCAACTTGTACCAACCACAGTCTTGGAAGAAGCAAAACAAAGCAGTTAAGGGCCATGAGGGATACTGATAAATAAAGCAGAGCTTGAACTAAAACCACAATTGCTAGTTTGCACTAGTCATTAGTAGAGACTCTCTTAGATAATTTTGAGTAAATGGAAGGTAAACTAATATTCAAAGGCATTTTTAGCAACTATGAATTGTGAGGAATATCTGCTATTTCTCCATGCAAAAGATACCCTTAATAATATAGTTCAATATGAAATTTTTTAATCTAAAAATAAATCTCTGCAATTCACATCCTATTTGGCACAAAATAGCTCAGCTCTCTCCAGACACTGAGGCCTACATTGCAAGCAAATACTTCTGAAGGATTCAGGTAAGTGCTGAATGGCCTTTCTTACTGCCATGCTGTCATGCAGCTTGTTACCTTCTGCATTCTGGAACACTTCAATATCATTCTATTTGAAATTTCTTTTTAAATTGATATAAAAAAGATGCCTATAAGTTTGGAAGGGAATATCTGGAATATATTATATCCAAACACCTTAATTCAGAGCAATTTAATTCTAGAATAGCAACTTAAAGATAACTGATTTTTCTTAAATACAGCAAAGCCATGCAAGCCATTGTCTGGCAATAACAATAAGAAAAAGCTAATTTTTCAGAATCATCTCTGGACTTGTATAGAGCAGATATTTCTCTTCTGGTATCTGAAATGTGTGATTTAAACAGCGTAATATTTTGCATAAGATGAAGCATAAAGTTTAAAAATTCAACAAGCTTAGTAAGATATAGGCTAATAGCCTATACCTACATTTATAAAATTTATATAGAGGAAAAAAAAGAACTAGAGAACATAATGAATAGTTTGGGTACAAAATACTCAAATGCAGATCAAAGATCAGTGTGAATCCATACCAATTTGCTTTGCTTTCTTATTTATGCAGCACTCACCTACAAGAAGCCTAGAGAGTGTTTCTGATTCACAGACACAACTTAAGTCTACCAAGATGACTGCAGAAAAGCTTTGGTCTTTAACAGAATTTACATTTGCAGATGTTTGCAAGCATTTCTTTTCATTTAGAGGACCTGCTTTCAATTATTTTGAGAAAACACTAGAAATAAGCCAACAGCTATGTATCTCCTTCAATCAAAGAAGCTTCTGTTGTTTCTATACATCAAAGAGAAGTAGAGACCTCCAGGATCTTTAAAAAAAGAAAGAAATAAAAGGGGTTTCCAGCCCTTTTAAAGCTTTTCAAGCAGGTCTCATCAGGCTGCTTTCAAAAACACAGAAAGTTGGACACAAAGTGCCCAAAATAAAATTGTCTAAATACATAGTAACATTTATGTCATCAGTTTCTCTATCTCTTCCTTAAAATAACTTTTTATTTTGAAGAAAAAATAGGAAAAAAAAAAAACCAAAGGCATGAGAAAAAATATTTAAGCACATTTTAAAAAAAGAAACACACCATTGTTTANCAAAACAAAAAAAAATAAACCCAACCCAAAAAAAAAAAAAAAAAAAAAAAAAACAAACCTGCATCATCCATACATAGGATACAAAGTTCAAACTCATCAAGCCTTCATAAATGAGGAAAATCTGATTCATAATATCAATCTCAGCACAATGGGCTGATATTGTCTCCTGCACAAAGGCATGTGTAGTTTTGTCTACTCTGCATCACTTTGAGAGAAAAAGTTCTTTCAACAGATGAAGACACCAAGAATCCTTGTAATGAACAATACAGCTGAATCTGGAGTGCTGTCAAGATCAAGGAAAGTGCCTTAAGTTTGTCATTTGGTACTGTAACCTGTCAGAGGAGGTTGCAAATTGCATCTTTCATAAGGCATCCTGCCTTATGACTGCAGCTCATAGAGAAAAAAATAAACAAAAAAGTGCAGTAAAATGAATATTGATTAATCTAAACTAATGGAAATTATTATTTTTTAAGTCTGCATCCACAGAACTGTATATAGTCCAAAAAGAGTTTACTACCAGGCTTATGTGGAAAGGGACTTTTCACAAGGGCACAAAGTGATAGGACAAGGGAGAATGGCCTTAAGCTGAAGAAAGGCAGGTTTAGATTGGATATTAAAAAAAAAAAAATGCTTTACTGTGAGGGTGATAAGGCACTGAAAGGTTGCCCAGAAAGGTTGTGGACTCCCTGTCCCTGGAGTTCAAGACCCAGCTGGATGGAGCTCTGAATAACCTGGCCTGGTGGAAGGTGTCCCTGCCCATGGCAGAGAGGGGTTGGAATGGGATGATCTGTAAGGTCTGTTCCAACACAAACCATTTTATGATTCTACCCAAAATATTAAACTATTACTTACTAAAAAAAAATTGCCATAATGCTTAGAAAATACCCAAAATACACATCTGAAAGACACAAGCAGCAATAAAATAAGTAATCCTTACACATGCTGTCAATGTCCCACCTAACTGATAATGCTAGACAATGCAATAATCTATGCAATTGCATCATTTCATTTTTAAAGAAAGCCTAACTTTAGGAAAAAAATATTAGCAGGCAAAGTTTAAAATGCTTTGAACCACAAAGAAATTTTTGGCTACATATCCAAATTTCATATTTATTAACAGTCCTAGGAGGAAATGTGCAAGCCAGCAGTTTTACAAAACAGGACAACAGCTGAACTGCAAATCCATTACAATAAACAGATATGCAAAGGACATTCCAAACCCTAGAAGACAAGTGTGACAGACAGCAGTTCAAGATAAAGCAAAAGGAACAACGTTGCAGCAGAATGCAGGGAAGACTAGCTGGAGACTGGGCATGTCTATGCCTACACTATGCTCAGTGTGGTGCTGGGCAAAGATCACCTACCTTGCCCTGGACATTTTAGGTCACCTGCAGAATACTAAAAACCTTGAATAAAAAGAAATGAAATAAAGTCTATTGTACTTGACAACAGCAAGAGATGATCCAGAAGAACATAATGACAAACCTCAAAAGGTAAAGAAGGTTGGTTTAAACTAAGTGCATTATGGAACTGCAATGCACTGCTTCTCTACACTTTGTTCATGATTTCATCTGAAAAACTTTCACTTCTCAGCATCTCTTGAAATACCAGCCAAGTGCACAAAGCTTTGGTTTGTTTTTTTGTTTGTTTGTTTTGTTAATTTTACTGTTACTATTTAGGGCATTAATAGACAAACAAAAAAGTACTTGTTCAATACATATGTTGTCGTGCTGATGCATTGCACTGGTTTGGTATTAACAAACAAGAAAACAAACAGACACCAATATTTGAATATTTGTATTAATTTTAATACAAACAAAAAATATTCTGCAAACCAGGCATCATTTGAAATTCATACAATCAATCTGTACTAACAAACCGTGAACTTGCAATGCAAAACGTAAGGACACAGTATCTGGCTTGCAATCTCTAAATCTGAATTTAAAGTTATTTCACCATCTGCTTACACTGAAAACCAGAATTAGTGTACTGCTACTTGGGGTGGGGAGTGGGATTTGCTGATGCATCATTCTGGAGGCAGAATACAAGTTCCCTGCACCCCCAGACAAGCCCCCAGCTGCTAATGTCATGAATGTTATTTCTGCCTTCTGGCACAATTTCAATTTTCAAGTAAGTACACTTTGATTTTTACGTAGGTAAGACAGCCTTGTTTCTCCCACCACAGTAGGAGACCCTCTCAGTGACTCTAACAAGCTGCAGTGACTATCAGTGAAAAGGTTGGCAGCCCACATGCCCAGGTGACCTTCAATGCTCTCAGACAGCTGCTTCCCCAAGAATTTTTCACAGCACAAGAATTCCCACCACTGACGTATTTAGTGCACTGACCCTATTCCAAAGGCTGACAGATCCTGTAAACCCTCACAGCAACAAATGCAATCTGCACACAAAGACCTGCATAGCAAAATCACCCTCAGAAAACACATTCATTTGTCATGAAGGTAACAATCACCATGTAAAAGCTCCTTCAAGTTCACCTAATTGTATCTTTATATTGTCATTATTCTGTACCATACCCAACATTAGGAAGATCCTACTAATTGCTTGAGGGTCCTAAAAAAATACTTTCCAACTGTTCCACTTCATGCATTATGAAGATCTTTGGGGATTAGTTAAGAGAGCTTTGCCATTTAGCTACTTTTGTTCCTCTAGTAACACTTTAAACCACAAAGGTTTAAAATATACAGGATTGGCACTCATGAGGCAAGTAATCTTAGAGAAGAAAGAGAACTGACACAAAAGCTAGGAATTTTAGTAAGACATCATCATTATGCAGTTCCTTAAACTGATTCAATTTCAAAAGAAAATCTTCCAAAGACTTTGCTAAAGCTGGACCAATATTATTAAGTATGTTCTGCTTAGGCTGCTCTCTCTGAACCCAGAGGAGGCCACAAAAGCTTCCCCCAGGGAAGGGAACACCAGTGCCAATAAGAGCTACAGGCTCTGCACTCCCATACAGGGAACACAGCTGAGTCTGAAAGCCTGCACAGGTTTCCCTGGGTAGCTCACAAGTGATACACATTTTCCAGGGAAGATCCCTTTTAACACTTTAGTAAATCTACACCTGGCTTTTACTCCATCCCAGGTAAGTCAGCTGAGCTATTCTCAATACACACTGATGACAACAGGTGGACACACATTGGTCACAGGGCTTCTACAGTCTGTTTCAGTTGGCATTTTGCTTTAAGTTTCTTACTCTAAGAAAACACATTTGGCTTTAAGGAAATTACGTTTCATCTTATTCTTGCAAGCAGGCAAGTCCTAAAAATCAAGTTTTTGTTCAGATTCATAAAACCTGTTGACAAATGACAGACAACCAAAAATGGGCCAAGGATCTCTTATTCAAGAAGCACAATGACCACAATGCAGAACAAAGTATTAATACACTTTTTTCAAGCCTGCTTCAGCCAGACCCTACCTCAGGGTGCTGTGGAGCTGCCCATGGGCAGTACAGCCCTGTGCTCAGGCAGGCAGCTTTCTGCTGTCCTTGCCTCCTGCTCATTATCCTTCTCCCTCTCATGTCTATGCATTTTTGACAGGCAACATACAGTAGGAGTATCCAGCATGCTGAAATTCAACTCAGCATTGTGGTATCCCCAAAATCCATTCAATGTGCCAAACACACACACTAAAATGATCACTCTCTGGCCTAAGCCATGTTCCTCTTTCCTCATCTCATGATGCTGGCTGGCTTCTGCATGCTTAGATGTAGGCTTGAGCCAGATGCACCTCTCCATGCTGCTCATTTCCAGGGTTACAAATGTTATCCAGTCAACCTTAAACTAAGGCAGACACAGTATTTTGAGATGTTCAGTGGTGCTTTCACACCTGCTCAAAACATCACTGTTCAAACCCTCAAGAAAAACATGGAGTAAATTGTGACTCTCTGAACATGAAACATAAGGTAGACATACCAAATATTTCAGGTTAGAGAGTAAAGCCCAGGTCAGCTCTACATGGGACAAGAACAACATAATTTCACTGAAAAACATCAGTACTTAGCAATATTTCTGGGACCTCATTCATCATGTTCTTATAATTGATGATATTGATTAATTCTACCATGGTTCCTTTTAGAAGAATCACCTTGTTATTGAAATGTTCTGCAGCAGCTGCTGTTGCTTTGTAGCAATTATCATGAGCTACAGTCACATCACTCAGTACCTAAATTCAAGCAGTGTCTCACATTTTCATTCAGCACCCACTGTAATCTTCTCGTTTCCAGTGCAGTCAGACAATCAGAGCAACTATGGTGAGACTGTCTTTTAAAATGTCACAGAAAGAGTCACACACCCTAAAATTCAGACATAATTTACATGTCTGTACAAAGTTCATACAGCTCACAGACACACTCAAGAGATTAAAATCGAGAAAAATGTATTTGTTCCTTACTCTAAGTTGCCTTATGTGTGCCAATATATCAGAAGACATTCTGTACACAGAAATGAAAAGAAACCATGCAGAAGTAATTTTAAGTTAGTTGGTGGATAGCACCTAGGAGGAATCAGTTTTATGTCCCTATAAACATGGTCACATTAGATCAGATGAAAAGCACATCCACCTGACACTTCCTGCATCAGTGGCCAAAGATGGACTTTTACTGACTGCTGGAGCCCAAACATGAGAAGCAAAGACAATTTTTTTTTAATCTGGCTAGAAAATTAGTCTGAAGAGATGCTTTCAGTAACTGTGATGATGCAGCTAACCATTATTATCCAGCAACACAGAAGAAATGATGTTTTTAAAAAAAA